>CM056052.1:276226717-276706717 GCA_029574335.1 Rana kukunoris
GTATTTCAACATGATAATGACCCCAAACACACCTTCAAGATGACCACTGCCTTGCTGAGGGTAAAGGTGATGGACTAGCCAAGCATGTCTCCAGACCTAAACCCTATTGAGCATTTGTGGGGCACCCTCAAATTGTAGGTGGAGGAGCGCAAGGTCTCTAACATCCACCAGCTGTATGATGTCGTCATGGAGGAGTAGAAAAGGACTCCAATGGCAACCTGTGAAGCTCCGGTGAACTCCATGCGCATTGCGTGCGGTTTTAAACGTTTCTCGGTCCCTAGCCTGCGGGTAAAACTGCCCTGCTAGTGGCCGAATAGCATCGCAAAATTAGCTGTAAAGCGCCACTAGAAATAGCAGCGCTTTACCGCCACCTTAGCTTTCGCCCCAGAGTGAAAGGGGCCTTAAGGAAAGGTAAGCTGCATAGTTACTTTAGTCCAGTTTGGAGCAATTTAACTATGCATATTTATACCTGTGGGATCCCTGTGGAACCTGAAAATCACTGAAGTAGGTACTGCCACTACAGTGACTACTGCTAACGTCTGGGTCCTGAACAGCTCCCCTGCTGCTTAGCGAACAGAGGAGGTTGCTCGCTCAGCACAGGAGCCAATCAGAGAGCACTTCGCATTTTCTCAATGAATGCAAAATGTTCTCTAATTGGACAAGGTGGAGAGGGGGGCAATGATGTCACAATCACCATCTCATCCAATCAAAGTACGCTTTGCATCTATTGAGAAAATGCAAGTCTGAATGTCAGGAGATGTTTAGATACATTTTTGGTGTAGGTAAACTAGAAACTGCTTTACAATATGAGGGTTCCACACAACTTGGTTTTCTATTCAATGGTGTGTTGTTCTGTATGCTTAATCTTTCTTCATTCAGTTAATCTTCACTATCAATAAACCTTCTGCAGACTTCCAGGGATAGAGATGGAGTATTTCTCACCTAATTACTTCACTCATTCATAGTCCATTCGTTATTTCTATGGTAAGTGAATAAATTAGTGGAACGTAGAAACTTGCAAACTACATAATGCACAGTGATATCTCCTATTATGTATGTGATTTGACAGCTAGTATTCTTATAATTTACCTTTTTTGTATGCTTTATTATGTCTTTACCTGCAGCAATTAAAACTGAGTTATTACCAGAAATTAGAGTTATATTTCTGCTGTAATGTGAGGTGAGGTATAGAATCTGAGGATCCTCACAAGATCCTGGCAAGGTTTCTAGATTGTGTAGTCATTAAAACAGCCATGAGGTGGCACTGTATCCTCTTTGACATGCATGCTGACTGCTGTCAGCAAAAAGCAAATCATTTCTACATGAGCTAAATAGTAGAGCTAAAATTATCTATCTATCTATCTATCTATCTATCTATCTATCTATCTATCTATCTATCTATCTATCTATCTATCTATCTATCTAGCCTTGAAAAAGTATTCATACCCCTTGACATGTTCCACATTTTGTCATGTTACAACCAAAAACGTAACTATATTTAATTGGAATATTATGTGATAGAACAACACAAAGTGGTACATATTTGTGAAGTGAAGGAAAATGATAAATGGTTTTCAATTTTTTTTACAAAGAAAATATGTGAAAAGTGCAGCATGCATTTATATTCTGCCCCCCTGAGTCAAAACTTTGTAGAACCACCTTTTACTGAAATTACAGCTGCAAGTCTTTTTGCAGATGTCTCTACCAGCTTTGCACATATAGAGAGAGACATTTTTGCGCATTGTTCTTTGCAAAATAGCTTAAGCTCAGATTGGATGGAGAGTGTCTGTGAACAGCAACCTCCAAGTCTTGCCACAGATTTTCAATTGGATTTAGGTCTGGACCATTCTAACACATGAATATGCTTTGATCTAAACCATTCCATTGTAGCTCTGGCTGTATGTTTAGGGTCGTTGTCCTGCTGGAAGGTGAACCTCCACCCCAGTCTCAAGTCTTTTGCAGACTCTAACAGATTTTTTTCTAAGCCGCCGTACACACGGCCGAGGTTCTCGCTGAAAACCAGCGAGAACCTCGCTGGAATGCACATTCCAGCGAGGACCTCGGCCGTGTGTACGGTCTCGGTGAGCTTCCCGTCGGGAAGCCCGTCGAGCCGAAATAGAGAGCACGCTCTCTATTTCCTCGACGGCCCGCCCGGAAGAATGGCTGGTTGCCATTCCCGACGGGCGGGTCGACGATTTCGACGGCCGGCAGGGAACCTCGACGGGCGGAACGATGTGTTCTGCCCGTCGAGATTCCCTGCCGTGTGTACGCCGCCTAAGATTGTCCTGTATTTATCTCCATCCATTTTCCTATTAACTCTGACCAGCTTCCCTGTCCCTGCTGAAGAAAAGCATTCCCACAACATGATGCTGCCACCACCATGCTTCACGGTGGGGATGGTGTGTTCAGGGTGATGTGCAGTGTTATTTTCTGCCACACACATAGTGTTTTACTTTTAGGCTAAAAAGTTCAATTTTGGTCTCATTTGACCAGAGCACCTTCTTCCACGTTTGCTGTGTCCTCCACATGGCTTCTCACAAACTGCAAACAGGACTTCTTATGCACCTGCAGTGGTTCCTAGGCTACTTTTTTTTTCCAGAGATACAGTAAACGTATTAATAGGGTGTCAAGAACCTGCATCCCCGTTCCCTATGCCCCAGATTGTGGTGGATTAGAGACCTGCTTTAGCTGCTAGCTAACAGAGACATGCATCGACTCACATTTATTGGAAATCTGATGAATTCATGTTGGAATAAACCAATATCCAGGTTGGAAGTGTTTTTTGCTTGAGAACATGTTATGCTGTGGGATGGAGGAGGTCACACAAGGCGAAGCTGAAAAGATTGGTTCCAAAGCGGCAATGGACAATATTTAATATTAACAAGGTTAGTTATTATATATATATATATATATATGTATATATATATATATATATATATATATATATATATATATATATATATATATATATATATATATATATATATATATATATATATATATACATATAAATGGGGCACTCTCTCACTCAAAATTTGTATTTAATAATATTGTAATGTGCCTCAGTTCAACAGTTAATAAAACTACACAGTCTGCCAGTGTTGGTTCTTTTTATAAGATGGGAAACTTTGGTTTTATTTAGAGTATATGGGGTTGACTTACTAAAGCAGTACAGAATGTTCACTTAGCTAAGGTAACTTGGCAAATAAAGTGAAGCTGTATTCATTATGAACGCCCAGTCAATTTAACGTCTTGCATATGACTGCAAGTGCACACAGCTTTACTATATATATTAAAGTGTACATAAGCCCAAATACTAATATGGTGTAAAAAAAAAATATTTGGAAATGCACACAGTTTTTGTTTGAGTGTGAATACATTATTCATACCTATCTGTTGATTCTGACACATTATGCTCTCTTTCTCTTTCTCTCTCTCTCTCTCTCTCTCACACACACTTTTAATCTCTCTCTCTCTCTCTCTCTCTCTCTCTCTCTCTCTCTCTATTCTCTCTATTCTCTCTATTTCTCTCTCTCTCTCTCTCTCTCTCTCTCACTCTCTTTCGCTCAGAGGTCTTTTTTTAATAGTCCCAGTTCTGCAGGGTGGTGATCTCCCTGTGCTTTCATCCAATGCTCTGCAGTAAATGGCCCCTGCTTTTTTGACTCAGAGCTGCTTATAGCAGCTGAGACAGGAGTTTACTTACTTATAATTGTCCCTTTTTTGCTGGACAGCATGGCCTACATTTACAGTTAGTGGAAAAAGAATAAATCTACTGGCAGGTTCAAAAGGTAAAAGACTATGTTATAAAGGGGACCTATCAAAACAAAAACTGTTGTGTTAATACTAATGCTAAGGCCTCATATATTTAATTTTTTTTCCCTATAGTTAAACGTTAAGCTCATTAAACATTTGCTCTGGCTGGAATGAAAAAGACTGTATATCTTCATGAGTCCTTAACCACTTGCCGACCAGCTCACACACATTTACGTTGGCAAAGTGTCTCCTTCCCATGAATCGCCGTACCCTCTGCATGGCGGGGGACAAATGTACGTGGCCGGCAGTCGCGATGTCCACCAGCCATATGCGATCTCGGGCACGAGAGCCACAACGGGGATTTGTGTATGTAAACACACAAATCCTGTTTTGAGAGACAGAACATCTGTTCCTACTAATTAGGAAAAGCAATATGTCTCCTGCTCAAGTCAGTCCCACCCCCCCACAGTTAGAAACACTCATGAGGGAGCACATTTAACCCCTTGATCACCCCTAGTGTTAACCCTTTCCCTGCCAGTCACATTAATACAGTAATCAGCGCATTTGTAAAGCACTGATCGCTTTATAAATGTCAATGGTCCCAAAAAGTGTTAAAAAAGTCCAATCTGCTTGCCGCAGTATGGAAGTTCCGCTAAAAATCGCAGATCACTGCCATTACTAGTAAAAAAATAATAATAATAAAAATGCCATAAAAATGCCATAAATCTATCCCCTATTTTGTAGATGCTTTAACTTTTGCGCAAACCCATCAATATACCCTTATTGCAATTTTTTACCAAAAAATGTAAAAGATTATATTTTAGCATAAACTGATGAAGAAATCAGTTAAAAAAAAAATTGGGATATTTATTATAGCAAAAAGTAAAAAACATATTTTTTTTAAACTCGTCTCTTTTTTTGTTTATAACACAAAAAATAAAAACCGCAGAGGTAATCAAATACCACCAAAAGAAAGCTCTATTTGTGGGAAAAATGTTGTTTGGGTACAGCGTCGCACAAAAGCGCAATTGTCAGTTAAAACGACGCAGTGCTGTATTGCAAAAAATTGCCTGGTCATAAAGGCCGGAAAATCTTCCGGGGCTGAAGTGGTTAAACTATAACTGTGACCAGGCTATGGACATTCATGTATATATATATATTCCTATACAATCAGTATATACCATTTTAAATAGGCATTCATTGACCTTTGTAATTACTGCATTGTGGGGCCATTTATCCTCAAAGTTTACAATGAAAGCTCAACAATTTGCTCTCTATTATCTTCCCATTCCACCTTCTCTATGTTCACATTACAGAATAGATGGCTAACAGACTACCAACTCACTGCTGGGTCTGATCTATGAAGAGAAAGTAAAACTGATAAGCTTGGGCTGCAAATTTGGAGAATTACTCCACAGTGTCTGAAGCTACATAGGTTAGTGTAGGCTGATTTTAAAGTTGTGTACTGCTTGATAAGAATGTGTCAAGATTTGAATGTCCATAAGCTGGGCACTTTTGTACTTCAATGTAAAATTGGGCAAATATTGGGGCTGCCATGGCTAAACTTCAAAAACATGCTTGTTGTCTATATTTCTGGTCTACTGACTTGGGGAAAAAAGGCAGTTGTCCTTATCTGCATAATTGTTTTAGTCAGCAACTTAAAGTATTCTGAATAAAAAAATGTGCACAATAGCCCAAAATTACCAAGAATGTATGAATGCATGAATTAGTGCTGCGCTAAGACCACTTAGTAATTCATGAAAGTGGTTAATGGGCTGTGATAGGTGGTTTAAAAACAGCCCACCTAAAGTGCATCAGTGAACACAGCTGGTTAAAATTCCCCAGCTATATACTATTTATACTATATATACTATTCCAGGGTCGATGAGACACTACGCCACCGCGAGTTCTTTTAAACCTTGAATTTTAAACTGCCGTTTTTATGCTTTATATGCACTGTGTATCTTATGTTGTGCACAGTGTCTGAATAAAACACCTTTTAAAATGTGTTTTACACTATTGGAAGCCCCCTTTCTTATTTATTTTGGGAATCTATTCGGCGGACATGAGGTTTTGATCCTGCCACCTGGGGGAGCTGTTGGAAATAGGTATATTCGTTATACCACAGTTTCCCCTTGGTGCCAGGAGCTGACAGTTTCCTATGCTTGTCTGACTTTCCATAACAGAGGGTCCACCGTGTGGGGTAAGAGTACAGCCTTACTTTATGTTCGTGATTCACCTGGTGAAGGATACCATTTGGAGTTCGCAGCACCCAACACTTTATTCAGCATATGTTTCAAGGAATTACACATTTTTTTGGACTTTACCATCCATCCACATTTATATATGTTCACTTAGCGCAACCTATTTTGTATTCTATCTAATTGTATATTTCCGTTTACCTTCTGAGTCTCTAAATGTTTGAGTTTTCATCACATACCTGCAGACACTGCAGAGTCCACAGGATGCATGCTTATTATAGGTGAAGTAGATGAGAAGATAGAATTCACTTCTCTAATTTGGGTATATTCACTGTGACCAATACATCTCCTATTGTTGACGCTTGTCTAGCTATCAGATTAGGCCTAGGGCTCAATATTTGTTTTAGTCTTTTGTCCAAAATAGGATATGCCAGTGCTTGCCTAATACTGCTTTTAATTATATCCTGTGTGTCTCATAGGTAGTTACAACTCCAATTTGTTGTTTTGTTGGTCCTAGTGGGATACTGTTATACCTTGGTTCGATCCCAAGGATTATTGGGATATTTTTGTTTAGTGCTTTGGACTTACCTTTTCTCATAACAGAGTTGGGATAACCTCATGCTCTAAATCTATGTCTGAGTTCTTTAATCTCTTTGTGGAAATCTCTAATATTTGTACAATTTCACAGATTTCTTAAAAAAATTCTGTGGGGATACCTCTAATAAATGGCCACAGAGGGTGGCTGGTAGCGTGGAGAAGGGCATTGCCAGCCATTGGTTTCCTAAATCATTTTGTCCACACCCTCCCTAAAATAAGTAGGCGAGTACCTCTTTTTGATACATTTTGCGGGGCTCCCATAACCACCCATTTTTGAATTGGTTTAATTTTTATTTATTTTTTACCTTAGGTCAAGGTAGAGGCCAGGCTTTTCTTGGTGTAACTCAATATATCTGAGACCATACAGCATCCACTTCCTTTGGCCCCCACTGTTACTAGCTATACCATCTCTTCTTATCTTCATTCTTGCCACACCCCCCAGTATCCCTAGGTGATATATAGGGAAAGTCTGGATCTCCCTGGTTTACTATCCCTTTGTAGTCTCTCCAGTGGTTGGGGGACACCTGTTTAAGCTCCTTAACCCTCCCCCACTTCAGTGCATGAGCGAATACGCCTGGTTTATAATATACATCAAACAGAGAATATCTAAGATGGCATTTCATATCAATAATGAAGTTGAACAGGAAATCAGGGCAATGTTCTGCAGAGAAGAACAAAATTCTCCCAAGCGTATGTGTGAATTTAGGCAACTATTTAAAAAACGTGGAGAAAAAAAAATGGAAACCTAAAGATGAAACACCTTAAGAGAAAATGTAATATTATCTATTTGGAGGCTTATATAGAAGCTAAAATGTTCCCACGAGTGATACGGGAGTGGGTTGTTTCAGCACAACACCTCCACAATGATCGATTCCTAATAATTTAGACAGAGGAATCAATCAAACATGGATTACATGTCAATGAGTTAATTATTGAGGAAGAGAAGGTACAATTGCAAGAATCGGAGAAACAACTACAAGATAGTATTAAAACATTGGATAAATATCAGGACCTTGAGGAATTTGAGAAAGTTAATGAAAAATTGAAGAGGGAGGTGGAGGAATTTCAAAAAGAACAAAAAGCTCAGACATGCATGCAGGATGTTGTGCTTAGCTGGGAAAATCCCTCCTCCTTTGAAGACTCCTGGGATGTATGACATAATTTGCTTAGGCCAGTGTAGCACTATCCCCTCAGGAGCCACTGGTTAGATGTGGGATCGGAGTAAGTTAAGGTGCCTTTGATGTGTCTAGGGAAATTGATGGTAGCAACTGTGAGAGCAGTAATGAAATGTCCAAGCCAATGGTTGACGTTTTCTAAGTGCTTTATGTTCAGTCCAACATCGACCAATAGTCAACTTGATGTAGACAGGATAGGTTGGTGAAGAGAATAACTTTGCAGAGTCAGGCTATGGATAACGAACAGAAGCAGTCCTGCTTCTAGAGTGTATTCTTTTCTCCCGTCGCCACTCCCACCGGAGTGGGTGCAGTGCACCTGGACAGGCCTCTCCCACAGGCCTGGCAGCCGGAGTGTCACTGAGAATGCTGAGAAGGAACAAGTCTCTGCCACCGACTTGGCTCTAGTAAAATTAGTAAAGGCCTCTGCCACAGGTCCGATACTTGAGAGTAATAGAGTGTATCCCTTCAGTCAAGTCCTTTTGAAGTATGGGGACCCAGCGAGTCACTGGGGCCCCTCGGCAACTCAGTTGCTCTGAGCCATGAGGGCCCAGAGTAAGGAACTCCGTGTAGAACGGGACTCCTCCAATTGGCTGCTGGGGAAAGTGGCTCTGCCTGAATCCCTCTGGCGCCACCTTCCACCCAGAGATGGAACTGCATCCCTGGAGCACAGAATGACCCACAGGACAATTCAGGGCTGACAGCAGCCCAATTTTACACAAATCAACCTGGGTGAGAGCAAATAAGTCTCTCACCCCACTAAATTTACAAATAGCGTCCCTTCTGAAAGTAAGGGGGCGCTACACCAGAAACCAGAAAGTAACTGACAAAAACGATTTACTAATGCTAGAATAGAATAATGCATAAGGATTAAAAATAGTCAATGTCGATTGAGTGTAAGGAAAGACCTTCTGTGCACAGGCTAAAACATGTGCCCCTTCTGGGCACTGGCTAAAGCATATGCGCAGCACTGGTGCACATGTGACCCTGTGACAGATGTTGGTGCTAAACAGGCTATTTAAACTTGGCTAGTGTTCAGGATCAGTGCTGCGTGTTCTTTCAGCCCACCCTGTATCCTGTGATACTGTTATTCTGTATCCTGATTCCAGATGCTGACCCAGCTTATCTGACCACTCTCTGATTGCCGCCTGCACCGACCCTGGCTTGTCCTTGACCTCCACATCTGTCTGCTCCATTTGCTTCTCTTCCAATGATTGGCTCCTGACCTGGCTTATACCCAGACCACGCTCTTCTGCACCTGATTTGTCCTGCCAGTATATGATCTGGCTTGCCTGACTCTTCTTTCTAACACATCCTGCTGTGCCTGCAGTTCTATACAGTCTGCTACCAGTGCATGCTTCACCTGCCCGCTGTCACCAGTACCAGCCTGCTTCAGTCTGCCATCCTACCAGCCTGCCTGCTTCACTGAATATTACTGATGACCGCTCCTGCCTGGTGTGGACACCCGCTCTGCTACTGGCAAGACCTACAGGCACTCAAACTACTCTGCACTCCTGCACCTTCTGTTCACACTATCAGGGGCCCAGAGTCAAAGGTGTAAGAGAGGACTTCCTCATAATTTCAGGCTCTGCTACCGGGTACATAATATTGAGAGAGTGAACCACCACTGTTAGAGACTTTTTTTTCTCCCTGTAATTGCTACTCTATGTTAGACTGTGGGGTTGATTTACTAAAGGAAGATAGACTATGCACTTTGCAAAGTGCAGTTGCACGCTGCAAGTGCAGTTGCACGCTGCAAGTGCAGTTGCTACAGAGCTTAGTAAATGGGGTAAAGGTTCTCTTTGCAAAGAATGCCCAATCACATGCACATGATTGGATGATGGAAGTCAGCAGAGCTTCTTCTCATTTACTAAGCTCTGGAGCAACTGTACTTGCACAGTCTATTTACCTTTTGTATATCAACCCCTAAGCTTCCTCTAGTAATTTTCACAGAAAAAAATGCAAAACACACCCAAATAGAAACCTTAATCACTATCCTATACCCAAAGTTGATCCAGAGGAAGGCAAAAAAACAAAAAAACAATGAAGAATGATTTAATTTGCTCAAGTGGGGGAAATAAATCCCTCCTTATCCCCAAAAGGCCAATTGGATATTCCCTGAATAAACTTTACCAATAAATATTAGTATGTGGTTCAAGAATGAATGTACTTCATTCCACCAATAGTTCCTAAATGTTGCTGTGGCCTTTGAATGTTTGTCAACTTTGGGGTATATCTGCAAGTAGGTGACTGGTTAGTAGGTGTCACCTACTAGTACAACTAACATTTGGCCTCCCACTTGTGCCATGTGAAAATACAAAGTTCATTCCATGTTAATGCTGGTGTTAGATGTCACTGTTACAGGCAGCTTCATTGCAATGTCTGACTGCATGTATCAGGTTTGTCTAATAATCTACAGCCTGGATGTGCTTGAGCAAATCTACATGACTGAAAGCAGGGATCATTGAGGAGATGTTTCTGTTTCTAGATAAAGGTCTGATAGACTACGAGGAATTACTACTCTCAGAGTCGTATTCTTATTTTACATATACGCTAGTTGTCTAGTCAGCTTGAGTTCAAGGATGCTTGCTGCCATCAACACTGTTTTGGATGGAGACAACATAGACAAGATATTGACAGAATGTGGGAAACAAAACAGAGAAACAAAGCTACTTACCTGTTTTTCCAGGATGTCTGAAGAAAGTGTAAAGAACTTTCCTCACACCAAACGTGTGGGGAATTATCTGGTTGGGAAAATGATCAACAAAGGATCCTTTGCAAAAGTAATGGAAGGAATGCACATACCTACAGGACAAAAGGTACTGCACCTTTTACATTCTATATGAGAGCTTGCTGTTAGACTGGAAATATTTGGGATAATCATACTGAGTTAATTTGTTCCAAACATTACATTTTTTGGGGAAATACAATAGATTATTTTTTTTATTTTTTTGGGGGGAAACAAAAAGGTATTGTGGCCAACAAATTCCAGTACTACAATAATAATATGTAATAGTCTAAAATTACAAGTGATGCATGATCCACCTGAAGCCTTGTGGGATATTTTATGCTGGTTTGGAATCAATATAGAAGTCCTATTCTATTTATATTCAATTTACTGTATATGTATCTATTTCTCTGGATATTTTATCTGTGCATCATATATTTCATATCTAGCTTGGCGCAAAAATTTCAATAGTATTGATGAGAAGGAACATATAAAACCCAGTTGTTGCAAGTTTTTTAACTTCAACCATTGTTTTTTGTTCTTTTTTTTTTTTTCATCTGCTACAGTATATTTGAAATCAGTCTGTATCAAAATATAGCACATTGGTCTTGTAAAGTTAGAGTGAACAATTTGTATCATGCCACAGAGTGGTCCTGTGGATACAAGAATATATAGAGGTGCCACGTCCTATGAATTAGTTAGAAAGAAAAAAGTAGGGACTTATGGACTTTTTAGGCACAGTTATCAGACATTTGTATCAAAAATTTGTTTATTTAGAAAACATCTAGAAAAATACATAGACTCTTTAAAAACCCAACATTGGATAAACATGCAAATATGCAAATATAATTAATGATACCGCTCCTGTGTAACAACCACAATTCTGACAAGGAAACTTTGGAAGGTACAATGACATCAATCCATAGTAGAAGAGGAGTCCAAGAGAGTAGTTGAAAAACAGAATGAACAGTGAAACGATGTTGACAAGATTTAATCAAGAAGCTCGACATGTTACGCGTGCAGACATTCTTCCTCAGGAGCATTTACAAATGTAAAATGATATAGCCCACACACGATCATTTTAAATGACGTTTTTCAAAAGCTACATTTTTTTAATGCCGAAAAATGATTGCGTGTACGCGGCATTAGAGATCATCACTGTCTAGCTTCTTGATTTAATCTTGTCAACATCGTTTCACTGTTCATTCTGTTTTTTATCTACTCTCTTGGACTCCTCTTCTACTATGGATCGATGTAATTGTACCTTCCAAAGTTTCCTTGTCAGAATTGTGGTCCTTACACAGGAGTGGTATCATTGATTATATTTGCATATTTAAATGTTTATCCAATGTTGGGTTTTTAAAGAGTCTATAGTATTTTTCTAGATGTTTTCTAAATAAACTATTTTTTGGTACAAATGTCTGATAACTGTGCATAAAAAGTCCATAAGTCCCTACTTTTTTCGGTCTTGTAAAGTTGTTTTTCCTCAGATGCTGGAATGCAACAGGACAGCTGAAGGAACAGAAAAATGCTACGTTATATGCTATGCTATATGCTATGCTTTTGTTATATGAGTAAGAAATTGGAAACACAATGTTGCTGTATAATCTCACATATAAAATATTAGTCTGAAGATCAGGAGCAAGGCTGAAAGCAGTATAGTAGGGTACAGCATTGAATTCCAACTAAATAACACATATCCAGAACCAGCACTGGGAAATGCATTATGCTTGCCCAATCCACTCAGAGTGGAATCAATGGAATTTGATTTTGGTAGTTAAAACTTGGAATTAATTGTTAAATGTTAAACTATGTATTGCAACAAAGGCCCAGATTCATAGAGCAATTACGCCTGTCTAACTGGTGTTAGACAGGAGTAATTTCAAATTTTGCGCGCCGTATCACTAGTTTGAATCCTCAAACCATGATACGGTGGCTTCGGGCTTCGATCCGAGAGGCTTACGTCTTCGTAAGTCTCCGGATCTACGCTGCGATATTTTTGCGGCCGCTGGGAGGAGTTTGCGTCGTTTTGATGCGTAGGGATATGCAAATGAGTTTTTACGGCGATCCACGAAGATACGAGCGGTCTTCGCAATCGCTTACGTCTAATTTTTTTTACGTACTGTTAGACCAGCTTTTTGCTGGTCTAACGGTGCATAGCCCATGTTAAGTATGGCCGTCGTTCCCGCGTCAAATTAAATTTTTTTTTTTTTTTTTTTACGTAAGTCGTTCGGGAATAGAAATGTCCATAAACGACGCTACTCAAACAACGAATGACGTAACGACGTGATTTCGCGCAATGCACGGCGGGAAATTTGCGAACGGAGAATGCGCAGTTCGATCGCCGCGGGAACGCGCCTATTTTAAATGCTTCACGCCCCCTACTCGCGTAGATGGATTGCGACGGGAGAAATACACTACGCCGTCGTCGTTTACTGGACAAAATCTACCTGGATTCCACGTAGAGCCAGGTAAAAAACGGCGGCGTAGTGTATTTCTGATACGCTACGATAATCTAATTCTCTCTGAATCTGGGCCAAAGTGTTTGACTCAACAAAAACAGCAACAATAATACTAAATAACAAGTATATGAAGAAGACAAAACAACAAGCATACTAATTGCAGAAAATAAGTAAAGCTAAAACTAATTTTACTTTCTTCCATAAATACTCATCAAAAGAATGAGCAATTAAGTGACTTAAGAGCTTAGAACAAGCACTAGTACAATCTTAGAAGAGGTCATGCTCATTAATGAAGGAAGCCAAGTTCAGAAAGGTGTAAAGATGCACAACTACACTAAAGGCCAATGTTCTCATGTAACAAAGCAGTTTAAATATTTAACAATGGGTCAAACATGCAGTTGTGCTGACTAAGTTCATACAAATAGACCAACTAATTTGACTGTATTACCTTAAAATGATGTAATCAGTGTAACTCCTTTTTATGTTATTTATGTACCCACAAGATGACTTTGACTTCTTTAACTGTGATATTACATTGTAAAATTAAACTCACTTCCAAACCAAACCTGATCCAGTGATGTGGACTACCCAGGGTGTCACAATTCTGCGGTGTATCACAAGCAATGAAACATTGATGCCATTTGACAATCTTAGGAACTCCTGACATAATTATTTCAGATATTTGCAGCTTAAGGCCTTGTACACACGAGGTAATATATCCGATGGGAACGGTCCGACGGACCATTCCCATCGGATCTGTCCGCCGGATTGCTTTGATCCGATGGCTGTACACACCATCGGATCAAATTCCCCGCCGGCGAACAGCGCGGTGACGCGGCGGTGACGTTGACGCCACCACGTGACCACCACGTGACCGCCACGTCACCGCACCAGGAAGTAAACACTTCCGCGCGCATGCGTCGGATCCATTCACAGGATACGACGCATGTGCGGGCAGATATGTCCGCTGGTTTGCCGTACTAACCAGCAGACATATCTGACGGGCAGCTATCCGGCGGAAAAATTCCAAAGCATGCTTTGAAATTTTTCCACCGGAGGAATCCGGCCAAAACGGTCCGTTTGCCCCTACACACGAGCGGATTTTTCGGCTGAAATGGTCCGTTGGACCATGTTCAGCGGAAATATTCCCTCGTGTGTACAAGGCCTTAGAATGCATAGCACTCCCAATTTGGGACTTGCTGAAATCCTTCAGCCAACCAAAGTAAACTCCTTCTAAGATGCACTGCTTTCAGCAAACCATTATCTAGTGTATATAAACTATTGTGCTGAAATGTAGATAAGATACTATATATGTGCAGGTCTGCCTGGGTCAAGACCTCCCCAGGCCTAGGTAGTGGTGGTGTAGAGGTAGATCTTTACAACTCTGGTCTCTGCAATAGATCAATTGAGTAAAAATAAATTCTTACTCAGAATCGACTGAATGCCAGCCAAACGTGCTAGAGTCTAGACTCCCAGCCATCAGTGTGTTGGAGGTGCTTCCAAGGCAAGGAAGATTTCAAGCATATCTTCTGCCACTGCTTTTCTTGCAGGAGATCTTGGAGCCTGTATCAATGCCCCCTACAATTTCAGCTACCAGGAAGCTAAACAGCTGTCTGCTAGATCTGGTGGAAAACCTGGTTACTTTTTATGTTAGGAAAAAAATATTTTCCAAATGGAAGACGCTTAACCCACACCACTCAAGGCTTGAAAGACCCTAATCAACTTGGCTAAGCCATTTAAATTCAATAGAGTCTGGATGAGTTGTCTAGACTCAGAACATACTGGGGGTTATTAACTAAAAAGTGCAAAATCTGGTGTTGCTCTCCATATTAACCAATCAGCTTCCAGGTTACATTGCCAAAGCCTAATTGAACACGCTGAAGTTAGACGCTGATTGGCTACCATGAGTGCACCAGTTTTAATAAATCTCCCCCTCTGCTTCTGATCAATATTAGTTGTTTATAGGCCCGTAAGAGCCAGTATTGACACATTAACCATCTAGAAATGGACATTGATCAACCCAGAGGGATTAGAACACCTATGGATTTAAACATTTGATAGAGGCTGAAAGAGGGTATGCTGTGGGGTTAATTTACTAAATGAAAGAGTGCAAAATCTGTTGCAGCTGTGCATGGAATTTAATCAACTTCTAACTTTAGCTTTTTAAATTTCACACAAAAAATGGAAACAGATTGGTTTCTATGCAGATATGCACCGGATTTTGCACTCTCCAGCTTTAGCAAATCAACCCCAATTTGTACAATCTCCAGGTTTGGTTGGGCATGTGATGTAACCACAAACTGCTAAAACTAGGCAAATTTCACAGTTAGTTTGTTTGTCTGATTTTATAGGTTTGCAACCCTTTATTTGTATTTTGTTATATCTGCATAAATTCAATAAAAGAGAAAAAATAAAAAATAAAGGCACGCATTCTAACATTGTTTTATTGTTTTCAAAATGTTACAAATTGTATCTTGATATCTTACTCATTTCTTTTAGTGTCAATTTTTTTTTAGCTGGTGTTCAGGTGTTAATAAGATGTAAGAACTTTACTGGGAACTATGAGCCAAAACAAATGGTGGTAGTAGCACAAACAAATATTCTATTTTCAGTCTTAACTCATTTTGGCACAAAATTCTTTGCAAAATATACTTGGATTATGTTTTTTTAAATAACATATTTAGTACAATACATGCTTCATATTTAACATCACGTAACATTAGTTACATCATCTAAAATATGGTAATTGAATGCTAGTAATGAAGATTTGTAATTGTTTTTTGTTTGAATAGTTCAAATGTGAACATCAGGTTAAAATTTTCCTTTGCATAAGCTAGAGAGTAGTAGCTAAAAATGACTACCATACTTAACAAATATTAAACTTTTGGAATTATGTTTGCTTAATTTGTCCTCATTTAAAAGAATCACCAGTACATGTTAAAAATAAAGTTCAGAACCTGATCTCAAGACAAAATTTTAGGACTGGGGATTAGTTAACTTTACCTGTTGAAGGCTAGGTTACCAAACATGTATGTAAGGGTTCTGTCATGTTGAACCGGTCAGTGACAATTTGCATTCATTTGACATTGGCCTTGTGTTAAAATGTTCTGACTCTGTAATCAAAGATGTGCTAGGCTTGAGGTCAATTAATCTTGGTCAGCATGTAAAGGATGGCATTAGGTTTTTATTCACTGAAACTAAGGAAATTTCAAAACTGGAGATGGCAATCCTATTTTTTGCGAGTAAAGAATTGGTGATAAGCACCACACGTGAATCATAATTCATGGGTGGATAAACAAGCAGGCTAGGGTTTAGGATATAGAATAAGGTTCAGGTCAAGAGCTATTTGAGTGTGCAATTGAAATAAAAGTCACCTATAGTGGTACCTTTAGTACATATGATAATGGGAGACTTAGGCCTCTAGTGTACTCTGTAAATAAAGACAGTATCATGGTTTCAAATTGGGGCAGTAATAATCATAGCCCATCAAACCAGGTGGGCATTTGCAAACATTTAGGTGTACCATTATCAAACGGAGATAATTTATCTAATTTCAGTTCTCAGCGGTACTCAGAGGAAAAATCTTCCTTTTATGAAGCAGTAAAATCTATTCACTGCTTCGTTCTCCGGCATTCACAGTAAAGATTGTTCTCCTCTGTGTGCCTATTTATGAAGCGGAGAGGATCGCTTCACCCTTGGAGGAGTGAAGTGATCTATCAACGCTTCAAACAGTGGAGAACAGCCCCTGATACTGGAATCTCGTGAGACTTTACGAGATTACAGTACCAGAAATTCACAGAAAAACCGAAATGTCAGTTTATTGAGCAGTGATAAATTATCACCGCTCAGTACACTGACAGACGGCGTGGTTAATGTAATTAAAATAACGAGTCCCCCTTCGTAATATATGTATGTATACACACATACACACATTGTATATACATGTATATACACACATATATATATATATATATATATATATATATATATATATACACACATGTACACATTATATATATGTATGTATATATATGTAAACACATAAATATTACAGGGGGACATAGTTATAGTGTTCAGGGGGTCAGAACGAGGTAGAAGGAAGTTAAAAATCTTCCTCCTTCCTCCTCAGATCCCCCGGGATGCCCTCTTCACCAGCTCTGAGATAGTGAATCGGGGAGTGTGAATTCTGACTCAGATCGCCAGTGAAGCTGTCAGATCACAGCTTCATAAACTGGCCGTTACTGTGTCAGTCTATGAGGATTCTCTGTCTGTGGAGATAATCGGCTGGAGAACAAATTCAAACACTTCTCCCCCCAATTATCTCTGTTTCATAAACTGATTATGGGCTGTGATCAGTGGTGATCCTTGGGATCACCGCTGTTCACTGCTTCATAAACGGACACCTCAAGGCGGAGAACATTTGTTCTCAGAAGAAGAAGAAAAGTTTTTCCTCTGAGAACACCTGAGATCTATATAGAAGGTGATCTCCTAAAACACCTTTGTGATTATAGAGCAGCTGAGTTTTGACCACTTCAGCCCCAGACCATTTGGTTGCCCAAACACCAGAGCACTACAAAATAGGGGATAGTTTTATGGCATTTTTATAAAAAAAAAATAATAATAATTTTTATTGTGACTGCAACATTATGGCAGACGCATCGGACACTTTTGACGCCATTTTGTGAACATTGTCATTGATACAGCGATCAGTGCTCTAAAAATGCATTACTGTAAAATTTACACTGGCAGTGAAGGGGTTAACCAGTAGGGGCGCTGAAGGGGTTATGTGTGTCCTAACTGTGAGAGGCTTGGCACGATACTGATCATCGAGTTTGGGGGACCCACTGTCGGACTCACAGAGTCGGTAGCGAGCGTGCTCGACCACAATGCAGCATCTTAAAGGGGGTGTACCTGTACACCCATATGCCCAGCCGAGCCATTGTGTCAACGTTTATCATCGTGCGCTGATCGGCATGTGGTTAAAAGTGGATCCAAAGTTAAAAAGACCATGTTATTACATGAAAATAATAAGCACCGACCACGTGCCCTCTTTTTAACTTAGTTTTTTTACACACATTTTGGCACATTCTTTAAATGTGTGTTTTGGCCCTTTTATATTGATCATTTGGGCATTATTTACATGCATTATGCCATTTTTTAACATGCCGTATTGTTTTCACGTGCATCTGGCCGTGTTTTTTTTTATTGTGCATTTTGGTGTGGTTTATAACGCACATTTTGGCGCTTCTTTTAGCATGTAGTTTGACAATTTTTTAGCGTGCATTTTGATTTGCTTTTTATGTGTATTTTGGCAAACAGCACATTTGCTAGCCACTTTTGGGGTGCCATTAACAATTAGCGACACCAGGAAGCATATCATGCATTTTGCATGTGTTTCCAGAATGCACACAAAAACGCAGGTGAAAAAAAGCAGCAAAAGGGGCATCAAAAACTGTACCAAAATGCGCACAAAAAAAGCCCAAAAAGCCAAATTTAACATTTTTTGAGCATGGGGCATTGTGCATTTTGGCACGTTGGTAGTGTATTTGTCAAATGACAAAATGTGTGGCAAAATGCATGTCTGCTAACTACATTTGGGGGGTGCCATTAACAATGAATGGCACCCAAAAGCGCATTACTTTTTACAGCAATCTGGAGTAGTGGCAAGAATTGCGCAATTCTGCCAACAATTCTGCATTGCTCAGATCTGAATGGGTCCTAAAAGAAAATACATTATACCTATACTGTGTGTGTGTGTTTGTATTGTGTGTGTGTGTGTATATATATATATATATATATATATATATATATAGTTATATTTATTTATATAACACATATAGACACACGTAAGCATATATAGTTATCATTTATATCAATCTTTAATCGTGCTATTGCTAATATTAGGAAGAAAGAAGCCTCCTTCCTCACATCACAGCAGCTTCTCATCCATATTCTCCACCTCTGTGCTGGAGAATCTGGTGCCTCGTACACGCGACTGTGTCATGACAGCTTTTGGCTTGGAAAACTGGCCGTGTGTATGCTCCATGGCAGTTTTCCCATCAGGAAAACCGCCGGGAATCCCGGCTGGAAAAATGAGAACATGATCTCTTTTTTCCTGCCACGATTCCAGGCGTTTTTTTTCCCCGTCAGTTTTCATATGGGAAACACTGCGATGGAGCATACACAGGGCCGGGTTTCGCGTCCAAAGCTCTCATGGCAGTTTTCCTGCCAGGAAAACCAGCTGTGTGTTCTCCACTCCTCATCTCAGCTTTATAAACTGGTACACCTGAGAGATCATCCGTGATCATCAGGATATCGGATCTTCTCTGTTTGATAAACAAATAAAAGACCTAATAAAGAAACTATGAGATAATGTAATTTTATAACCTTATGCATTGTCTGTACATAATTTTAAACAATCAGTTTTATTTTAAGGTGGCTATAAAAGTGATTGACAAAAAGAAGGCCAAACAAGACTCGTATGTGTTAAAGAACATGAAGAGGGAGCCGCGGATACACCAGATGGTTAAACACCCAAACATTGTGCAGCTTTATGAAACCCTAGAGACAGAAAACTCTTATTATATGGTAATGGAACTGTGTGAAGGAGGAGACTTGATGGATAGAAT
The DNA here is from genome assembly GCA_029574335.1 of Rana kukunoris. NCBI lineage: Eukaryota > Metazoa > Chordata > Amphibia > Anura > Ranidae > Rana > Rana kukunoris. The sequence continues at coordinate 276,246,260 of CM056052.1, forward strand.
ATGTGATAAAAAGAAGCTAGAAGAAAAAGAAGTAAGAAAATATGCAAGGCAGATCATGTCAGCAATGGAGCACTTACATCGCCATGGAATAGTTCATAGGTAAAAAGACTTGTGGAGCTAGTTGCTTTGGTTCTTTGTACTATGACTTAAGATTTAGGTTATCACAATCAATAGCATGAAAACAAGGCTGAAGCATTATTAACTAGAAACTATTTTTTAGCTTTTAATCAGGTACATAAGTCTTATTTTATTTTTTGGGGGAAAAAGGTTTTGGCAAAAATAAATAAAGTTGATCATTGTATGCATTCATGTCAGTGGTAAATGGTTTGTCTTAGCCAGGGGAGGGCTGACAGCCTTAGGCCTGGGGGGCAGGTCCAGTCAAGTGGCCCATAGAGTGTGGAAAAGTGATGGATTCATGATCACAGATGCCCCCCTTACATCAGAGTCCGCACAGAGGCCCCCCTTACATCAGAGTCCGCACAGAGCGACCCCATATACACCAGAGTCTGCACAGACCCCATATACATCAGAGTCCGCACAGACCCCATATACATCAGAGTCAGCACAGACCCCATATACATCAGATCTGATGTAAGGGGTGTTCTGGGAAACTTGATTTAAGGGTGCATGCTGTGGACTATTGTGTAAAGAGGGTCTCTGGTCACCAAAGCCTGCCCCCCCTCCCCTTTAACAAAGTCCACAGAGCACCCCTTTGGATGGAGGCTAAGGCGCAGGCTGTCTGATGCTTTTTAGGGTTCAAACTTCATGTCCAGTGCCCACACATGCCTGGGGAGTGTGGGCGGGGCAGACTCAGAAGGAGGAGGAGCAGATGATCTCTATCTCTCCTTGTGTCTGTGCAAAGAGAGAAGGGAATGTCAGCGCTGGTGTTTGCGCTGAGGCTGAGCTATGTGTGAGACGAGACATAGCTCAGCTCTGCAGCCATCTACCTCGGAGCTGACAGAGGCACGGCTGCACAGTGGGAGGTGAGCAGCGGCCGTGACCTGTGTTAACAGAGCTCCAGCAGGCATATTCCTGCTCTGCAAAAACAGCATTTGGTAGCCGGTGGCTTTGCATAGTGTCACCAGCCCAGGGGGAGATTTCCACCCTGCCCCCCCTGCCAGCCCTCCCCTGGTCTTAGCCCTCTAGTTGCTTTATCTGTAAGACAGCAAGTTTTGTTGAAAAAACAGACTTAAGCCTCGTACTCACGATCGGATTTTCCCACAGTAATTGTGTGTTGACAGCCTGTTGGCCGAAAATCCAACCATTTGTATGCTCCATCAGACAACTGTTGTTGGATTTACCGCAAACAAATGTTGGGTGGCAGGCTTTAAAATTTTCCGCGGACAATGGTCTGTTGTACACAAGTATATCGGACAAAGTACAAACATGCATGATCCGAACAGGGCCGCCATCGGGTGGGTACAGGCAGTACACCTGTAAGGGGCCCGGGGTCCCCAGGGCCACAGATGGCAACCCCCTCTTTTTTATTTATTTTTTATAAAAAAATATATTTTTTTAATATATTTTTATTTTATTTTTTATTAAAGGGCCAATTTTTTTTCTTTTTTTTAGAAGTCCGGAGGTCCCCAGGGTCCCGGGTAGCAACCCCCCCCCCTTTTTTAATATATTTTTATTTTATTTTTTATTATTGGAACATATTTTTTTTTAGGGGTCTGGAGGTCCCCAGGGGCCCGGAGATCCCCAGGCCCCCAGATGATAACCCCCCTTTTTTTATAATTTTTTTTTATATATATATATATATATATATATATATATATATATATATATATATATATATATATATATAATATTATTATTATTAAAGGGCCCAGAGGTCCGCAGGGCCCCCGGAAGACAACCCTTCTTTATAAAAATGTTTTACATTTTTTTTCTTTTTTTTATATATATAGATATATTTTTATTAAAGGGCTCAGAGGTCCCCAGGGCCCCATGTGTCAAACCCCCTTTTTTTTATAATTTATTTTTGTTTATATATATATATATATATATATTATTTTTTTTTATTATTAAAGGGCCTAGAGGTTTCTTTTTATTAAAGGGCCCAGAGGTCCCGGATGAAAAGCCCCCCTTTTTTGTGATTTCTTTTTATTAAAAAAATGATTAAAGGGCCCAGAGGTCCCCAGATGGCAACCACCCTTTTAAAATATATATATATATACTCGAGTAGTCTGTAGAAGAAGTAGAGGAGGTGTCCGCTGTGCGCTGTCAGTTTCCTGTACACCTCGGTCTGTGCACCTCAGTAGTGCACATGGAAAGCCTCTTGTGATTCTATCCTCTGTAACTCGGCAACCCAAAGGAGATTACATGGCGCGGCTGTGACAGTTATTCCAAGATCCATTCAAACACCTTACCGAACAACGTCCAAGAATAAGTGTTTTTTTTTTTTTTTTTTTTTTTTAGTGGATTATACTATATCCAGTCCTGTTGGTTCTACATTGATGGTCATAGAGTAACCATTACTGTTTAAACCTGAGTAATACAGCGAAGGGGTACTACAAGACATAGAGATGACTGAATAGCTCCTGGTGTCGTCCACTATCATTGAATTTACCCAGAGGATTTGTTTGGAGGCTTTGTTTGATCTATTGAGAGGTGAGAGGCCTGTGAGGCTGTGTGTTTGGAGTGGCACGGGCTATTTTGACCCATTATCACGGCATCTATATATGCCACCAAGGTGAGAGGCCTGAGAGGCTGAATGCACAGAGGAGCACTAGCACTTTATTGTCAGCTTTACAGCTTCACTGAGAGCAACTTTTGTGCACTGCACGTTTGCACTATATGGACTTTTCCAACACATATGGACTTTTATTTCTATTTTAATTTATTTATCTATTTTTCACTTATTACTTATTAAATATTTATCACATATGTTTATATTAATTGATGTGTTTTTTTTGCGCAAATTCAATAAAAATGAAATATTCCTTTAAATATAATGCCATGGGGGTGTCCTTAGTATGCCTGTAAAGTAGCATTTTTTTCCCATGTTTACAAAAGTATCACAGCAAAATGTCATTTAAAATTGCACCATTTTTTTTTTTAAAACCCATGCCGTTTTTTCTTAATTCTGTCATGGGGCTCCCCTTAACCACTTTAATACACTATATTATATTTGTACAGTGCACTATATACCCTGTGCTGTATTATATATTCTACACTGAGTGCACTATATACTTTGAACTGCAGTATATATACACTGTACGGACTGCACTATATACTCTGCTAAAAAAATGGGCCTTAGGTGTTGGTGGTGCCTGAAGACTGTAACCCCTCACAGTTACTCTTGTTGGGTGCAGGAACGGTCCCTGCCAATAAATATCATTTATCAGAGGCTGCTTGCCCTCTTTTAGTGGCCTGTGAGCGTCTGCCTCTCCTTGGAGGCCTTCCTGACATGATGGGTATTTTTGTTTTTGACACTGCACTACACTGTATTATATACTGTGTACACCACCAGAAGTGTATTTGAAATAATACACACTGTATTATATACTGTGTATACCGCCTGAAGTGTATTTAAAACTGTACACCACCAAATGCACTATATATATGCTACTCTGAATATATATATATATATATATATATATATATATACACACACACTAGTAGACCGTATATATATCAAATATACTGCCTGTACTGACTGAGAATATCAAATACACTGCCTGTACTGATTGCATATAGAGTTTCCACTGTATGTAGAATGCAGAATATATATATATATATATATATATATATATCAAATACAATGCCTGTACTGACTGAATATAGATTTAATACAGTATATATAGGCTACGCTGAATGCAGAGTATATATATATATATATATATATATATTAGTCTGACTGTATATCGCCGTCCACTATAACACACTATACGAGTGCTGCGTAAGCAGCCTTATATAGTGTGGGACGTGGACTTAGTCCCCCTGAGCCATGATTGGCCAAAGCCCTGCCTTTGACCATTTATGGCTCTCGCTGAGGAGCATACTGTGATTGGCCAAAGCATGCGGGTCAGGTGTATGATTTGGTCAATCATCATACAGCAATGCGCTGCGATCTCGCAGTGCATTATGGGGTGTTCCGCGCCCCATAAAATTCACTGTTGGGCGAACGGCGAACACCTGATGTTCGAGCTGTACTCAAAGCTTATCCCTTCTGGCCAGATCACCAGGTAAAAATTTAAATAACAAAAAAGAAAACTAACGCAGCCATCACATCCAAGGACTGGTGAGTTATTGCTTTAACCTCCCTAGGAAATCCAGAGTGTGGCTCAGGGTTAAATTTCAGTACGATTAGCGGTATCCCTGAGCCACACTCGGGATATATATCTATATATACTGTTCTTTCTGCCTGGAGACTTGAGATTGTTCATAGCAACCAAAAAGTGTCCCTTTACATCAAAAGTGGTTTTAGCCAACTAGAAAACAGCAAAAGTAAATTAGAACACTTGCAGAATTGAGTGATAGTTATATATAGGGACATTTATTTATCATTATATTATTATTTTTTATAATTATTTATATTTATTTATTATATTATAATTTAGGATTTTGTGTTTAAAACGTTATCATACCCGGGATATCTACTAGACTCTTGTTTGGACAGATTTAACCACTTAAGCCCCGGACCAATATGCTGCTAAATGCCCAGAGGCGTTTTTACAATGCCGCACTGGGTCGCTTTAACAGACAATTGCGCGGTTGTGCGACGTGGCTCCCAAACAAAATTTGAGTCCTTTTCTTCCCACAAATAGAGCTTTATTTTGATGGTATTTGATTGCCTCTGCGATTTTAATTTTTTGTGCTATGAACAAAAATATAGCAGCATTTTTAAAAAAAAAAAACTATGGGCCAGATTCACGTACATCGGCACATTTTTTGACTGGCGTAGCGCACCTCCTTTACGTTAGACTGCCGCAATGTAGCGGCGCAATCACCGTATTCTCGATTGTTTTGCGCAGAAAAATAGCGCCTGTGCAACGTAATTTCAGAGGCGTAAGGCGGAGTAACCCCATGCAAATAAAGGGCCAGCCGGCTCGCGCATGCGCACATGAAGCAGACCATGGTCAGCACCTCTGTGCGCATGCTCACAACTCAGGAACGGCGCAATCAGTGAAATTGGAAGTGGACTAGGGCAACTAAGTGAACTACGCAGACAGCATAAATAGACAGACACAAACGCACTTCCTTTGCAAAAGTACATCCCTTTGTATCCCTCCCAATAGAAGGTATTTGAAAGTGTTTTTTGGTGACTGCTTGTGAGACTTTTTGGTTGATAGATTTTTGTTTGTTTGTTTGTTTTCTTGCTTGATTTTTCCTGCTTGTTTTTGTGAGTGATTTTTCCTGCTTGTTTTTGTGAGTGATTTTTGCTGATTGTTTGGGAGTGAGTTTTTGTCTGAGTATGACTGAGAGGAAGAGGAAGTTAAATTTTACTTTGGGGGAGAAATTAATTCTTGCCCAGGGCCATTTCACAATATGGGCGTTTCCTCCACGGCCCGGAGAGTGCCAACACCACCCCGGCCAGGAGGCGTGAGATCTTGCAGAACATTACTGACGATGTGAATGCATCAGGGGGGGGGACCCGGACACGGTCGGGATTGAAAAGAAGATCAATGACCTCCGGCGGCTGGTCAGAAAGAAGCTGGCCAAAATGGCAGCCCATGCCAGGGCCACAGAAGGGGGCCCACCATGCCCTGTTAGGCTGACAGCGGAGGAGCGTGCGGTGGCCCACACCTTTCATAGACAACAGGTGGAGGGCCTGCCTGGCTATGACTCCAGTCATGAAGGCGAAATGCCAGGAAAGGTTTTTTTTTCCCTATCAGGTGTGTAGCATGTGTGGGGGAGGGGGTGAAAGGAAATATGTGGCAAGTGTGTGGATCCTCCAACCTGTGAATGTTTTGTGTCATCCACAGATGAGCAGGAGGGTGCTGGGCCATCTGGGCTGACCGCACCATCTCAGGGACAACAGCCAGATGAGGACCCCCCGACAAGGCCGGAGTCCTCGGAGGAGGTTAAAGAGGAGGAGGTTGAGGAGGAGTTTGAGGAGGAGGAGGATGTCATGTCAGCCAGTGGTTTGCTGTTTTTGGAGGAGTCTTCCTCTCTGGCTGGCAGCAGCCAGCCCTCCATAAGGGCTAGCCCCTCCCACTCCTCCCCCAACAGGGCTCCTCTCCCAAGGGCCTCCCCTTCTCCCCGGCCACAAGCCTCAGCTGGAGGCAGGAAGTCATCCCAGAAGACCAGGGGGGTGGCAGAGCTTCTGCCCGTCAAACTGAGAAGGGACCAGGCCCTTCAGACCCGCCATCTGGGACAGGTCAGCCAGACATTGGGGCAGATGGAGGAGAGCCTGTCCTCCATAAAGGATACGCTTTGGGACCTGGACTGCCACTCCCGGGCTCTTACAAACTGCCTAAACGTACTGCAGACTACAACAGCAGATGTTGGGCAGGATGTGAGGGCCCTCACCCAGGCTATCCAGGCCAACACGGCAACACTAGGTGCTGGCCTGAACAGAATTGCCGTGGCCTTGGAGGGCAGGCCGCCAGGTGGGCAGAGACCAGGGGCTGCTCCTCCTTCCCCGTATTACCCCTCCCCTCCCCATGAGTCTCCCCTGAGGAGCCGGGCCGTGGCCATGGGCGCCCCAGGCGTGGCTCATGCCAACGGCATTAATTTGTTTTCCCCCTTTTTTTTTTGCTGGAAATTTTTTTTTTTGCTGGACATTTTTTTTTTTTTTGTGATGTGAATGTTTTTGGAATGTGGGGGTGATATTCCTGCCGGCAAAGGGGTGTCACCCTCAGTTTTGGTGGAGAAGGGTTCCCCAGGACCAGGGAGAAGTGATCCCCAGGTCCGTGTGAATGGTGTATGAATGTACAGTGACATAATTGGAGCCGTGGCGTGGCGTTGCTGCTCACAAGTCCAGCATGGTGGGCTTGTGCTGATTCAATTAGATGAGGATGTGATGTGTCTGTGCTAGGAACCACAGTGGTGTGCATGCATGCATTCTCATTGTGCCATGATTAATGTGTGTGTTTAACGTGCAAAGATGCCTAATGTGAGCTGTCTCCTGGCTGCTCTTCCCTCAGAAGACGGGTAACCTCGGTTAGGGGGGGATTGTCTGGTTCAGGGGTCAGGTCATCACGTATGTCAATCTGCAGGCCCTTTCTCACTGCGAAGTTGTGCAGAATGCAACATGCACCGATGATCTGGCACACGAAGTTTGGGGAATACAACAGGGTCCCCCCCAGACTTATCCAGGCATCGGAAACGTGACTTCAGGAGGCCAAAGGTGCGCTCCACCACTGCACGTGTTTTGGCGTGGGCTTCATTGTATCTTTCCTCTCCTGGGGTTTGGGGGTTCCGGATAGGAGTCATGAGATGGGGTCCCAGTGCATATGCAGAGTCACCTGTAAGGGAAAAGACAGGAGGATGTTAGTCATGCATGTGCCCCCTGTGATGTGTGCATCATGGGGGGGACAGTCATGCCTGCCACCCATGTCACTCACCAACCAGCCAGGTGTCCCCATACACGTTCTGTTCGAATTCCATTCGGATGGGGCTCTGATTGTATATATAGCTGTCATGGCTGGATCCGGGGGGGGGGTTTGGCACGGACGTGCCATATGAGGCCTTGGGCATCGACTATCACCTGTACGTTGATGGAATTCCAATGCTTCCGATTGCGGTATATGTGCTCTGTCTCATGGGGGGGCTGGAGTGCCACATGTGTGCAATCAATGGCCCCCACGGTGCATGGGAATCTGGCAATTCTGCAGGAATCTGTCATTGCCTTCTGATTTGGTTGGCCATGCGTCTGAGGATTGCAGGGATAACCTGGTGCACACATCTGCTCATGGAGGATTGTGACATCCCAGCCACCACTCCACTTGTTCTTTGAAAAGAGCCACTGGCAAGGAAATGGAGTGTTGCCATGACCTTGACCAGTGGCTGCACTGCATGTGAGTGGTGTGTTGGGCTGGTGATGTCCTCCTGCAGGGTTATGGTTAATTACAGGATGGCATGAGGGGTGAATCTGAAGATGCGATACACCTCAGAATCACTCATGCCAAAGAGGTCTATGCATGTGCGGTATATCCTCTCCCGTGCCCTCCTCCATGCCCTCCTCCGTGCCCTCATCCTTCTTTGCTCCTCTAAAGTCAGTAGTATAGCTATGAGCGAGGATGTCCCTGCCATGTTGGCATACAGATTGTTGTGCAACATGTGTGACTGCTCAGCTCCTCACTAACAGTGTTGCTTTCTCTGACATGTAGACGAATTGTCTAATTTTATACCACCTTTTATATGGTCTAATTTTAGACAGGCCGTGCAGCTGTTGGGCAGAGCGCGTAGCCTGCGCTGCAACAACGTTCTTTTGTGGATCCCCGTAACTCCCTCATTAGCATATTTGAATAGCAAATTAATGGTGTGTCTAGCGCAGTTTTGCGCGGACGGATGCGCCTGTCTATCGAAATTGCGCTGGACAAAAAAAAGTAGATTTCTTGTGTATCTCGTTTTGGGGATGCGGAGCATCGAAACGCATGCGCAAATTTAGACTTACGCCACGCATCTCCTGTAACGCCGGCGTAATCGCTCTGTAAATCTGGCCCTATATTTTTTTACTTTTTGTTATAAGAAAAATCGAATAAACTCAATTTTAATCAAACACTTAGGCCATAAGGTATTCAGCCACATGTTTTTAGTATAAAAAAAAAGATCGCAATAAAAAAATAATTAGCTACCTAGCGGCAACAGCGACACTAATACAGCGATCAGAAAAATTATCGCTGGCAATAGGGGGTGAAAGGGTTAACTAGGGCGGTGATCAAGGGGTTAAAACGTTATTAGGGGGGGTACGGGGCTACCCTGGACCTAACACTAACTGCCTGTCACACTAACTGTCACACTGACACTAAATGCAGTGATCAGTAAATATATGATCACTGGAATCAGTGACAGTGTAACAGGGGGCTGGGGGGGGGGTGATCGGAAGGGGTTAATGTGCCTATGTGTGTGGTGTCAGTGTAGTGTTAGGTGCGACTTACTGTGCCTGTACGTGCCATTCTGCCGACGTAAATGTACATGCGGCGGTCCTTAAGAAGTTAAAGGAACACTAAAGGTTCATTTTTTATTAGATCAATTGATTGCTGTAAGCTAGAGCATTTAAATATCACTTACCTCGTTTTTCTTTTGACCTCCAAAATACAGTAATCCAGGTTTTAAAATGCCATTTTCTGGCTCTCCTCTTCTTGCTTTCCACCAGCATCTGAGCCGTTTTGCATGGTGGAAAGCAGAATGTGCTCACCCCTTCCCTATGACTACAGCCCTGCATGAAGATGCTCTCTTATCCCTCACAGGCATGGAGGCTAAGCCTAATAGGAACTGTAGTAAGAATGATGTAGCAAGAATAAATGCGCACCGCAAACCAGGAAGTCAGTGAGAATAATGATTCAGGAGTGACAGAGGTGAATAAAACCGATCGATTTCAACAGGTATCAAACTAGTTATAATGCAAAACATTACGTTTTACTTTATCAGCTACTGTCAGACTTTAATTTAAGAGGAAAATATTTTTGTCTTTACAACCCCTTTAAGTGTTTTCTTACTAAGAATTACAGGCCTACAATAAAAAACACAACATTTCTATGCAAAACAATGTACTGCTTTGAGATGCAAAAATCAGACATAATCATACCACCAGGGAGGTCAATATTAGATGACTGTGATATGCAAAAGCAACACATATTGGTCCTAAGTAGTGATGAGCGGAATACGCCATATTCGATTTTGCGATATTTCACGAATATATAGAAGAATATTCGCGAAATATTCGTTAATATCGAATATTCGTGATATTTTATCAAATTTTTTTTTTAAAAGGATCGCCTCAGCTACTCGGCCCAGGGTCTCTAATCATACCAGCAATGCTTTTAGACATTGATGGAGATCACTAGGATGTGATCTGTTTTAAAAATAAATTTGAAAAAATACGAATATTCGCAATAGCGAATATTCACCGCGATATTCGATTTATTCGCGAATACTCGAATATGCAATATTCGTAACGAATATTCGCAATGCGAATATTCTTGAGCAACACTAGTCCTAAGAAATGCTCTATCGTTAAGAATTTAGTGAACAGACCTGCTCATATGCATCACAGTTCTTAAATTAAATTGGGATTAGATCTATATTGAACACTGATTTTGGCACATCTAAGTTCCAACTCTGCTTTGATATAATGATTAAAACATGGTATAGCATACAGGTGGCAAGGTAAAACGAACATGTTAATACTGTGTTCCATGCATACATTTTAAATGCTAATACTGATTTTTATTGTTTTATCATTTAGGGACCTGAAAATTGAAAATTTCCTATTGGATGAAAATGGCAACATTAAAATTGTTGGTAAGTAACTATGAGCACAGAACACTTAAAAGCAGAACTAAAAGCGCCAATTGAATTACTTAAAGTTAAACTTAGAAATATTCAAAAACATACAATTTCGTTGTTTTGTATTGTTTTTTTTTTTATATACATTCTGCCAAATTGTGCGTGTGCAGTGCTTTCTTCATTCAAGGACTGCCTCTGGGGATATCTGTCACAGTTGCCAGTATGCTTGTATCAGCTCTCAACTTCAGGCCTCCAATGGCTAGTGTCATAACTGATCACATGTGCACCACCATCACAACTGCAGATCTAAATAGAGGCTAAGATGGCACCACAAAAGGAAAGCAATATTTTGCATTGCCAATGCTTCATTCTATCACAGTAGGCAAGAAGAACTAACAGAACCAGAGACAACATCATTTCATGTAATATTTATTCCACTGTGTACTGATTGTGCTACTCTGGGTCCAAGGAACCTTTTTAACTCATTACTGAAACATCACCAATATCTTGTAGAATAAAAGTTACTTTAAGGCCCCCCATATATTGTTCTTTATGGGGCCTGTTCACACCTGTGCTCTGCATTGTTTTGCATTCGGAAAACTAGTAGAGGTGCATTTTTAGTTGCACCGGCATGCATTTTTAGCACATGGCAACAAGTTCCCTCCACCTAGCAACCTCTAGTTCAATCCAGACTTCAAAACCATGAACAAATCAGACCGCAGCATGTTGGATGTGGAGCAGTGAATAAAGAAGGCCAAGGGACGTTGTGATGTATAACCCCAGTAATTTCCACAATAAGGACCATGATCAGTGCAAGAGGACGTTTGCATTGAGCCTTTCACCGTTTGGGACAGTTACCCAGCCTCTATAAAAAAACAAAAGGTAATCTTATTTATTTCTTTGTAACATGTTTTTTTCTTATATGGTAATTTATTCTTTAAAATGTAGGATTGTAAAATTAAATTTCTGCCTCCTAATGTTGTAATGGGGAAAGTTTACTCTGGAAATTTCCTTATAGCTGTTATTCAACATTTATATAGCATACATGCTCAAAAATGTCAACCATGGGAGAGGTTACCTTGATATAGCAGTGTAGCTACACCAATAAATATGTGCGCTTGAAGGGCTTAGGTCATTTGAATAAAGGACACCAGGAATAATCATAAGCAAATTGCATATTTTATTTTACCTTTTCTTCATTTTTTTCTATTGGGTTGACATGTTTAAATAAAACATTTTGAATACATGTTAGGATGACCATACACATTACAATCTGACAGCACAATCTTTATTAAATTAACTTTAGATGGCTTTTTGACTTAGTATGTAGTCATAAAGGAAGCTATCATACTGCCTAACAAAGTTGTGCAACCTGCTAGGTTGAGGTTCATTAGTGTGTGAAACAAACGCTACCTAATGGCAAGGATGCTAAAAGCACACTCCACAATTTTTCTTATTTCCCTTATTAAACCTTTCCTTACCGGGTCATTGTAAAATGACGCCGGCAGGAACCCTCCCTCGATCCGGGTGGACGTCACAGGACGTCCTTCGTTCCCGGCGATCTAGGGCGCGCTCGCGACCCCGTACGCGTGCCCGGCGGCCACGATTGCCGCCGGGCACCCGCAATTACCGGTGATCACGACAGGAGTGTGGATCTGTGTGTGTAAACACACAGATCCACTTCCTGTCAGAGGTGAGGAGACCAATGCTGTGTTCCCAGTACAGAGGAACATACATCGGTCTCCTCCCCTTGTGAGTCCCCTGCCCCCTACAGTTAGAACACACTTTAGGTAACATTTTAACTAGGGTTGTCCCGATACCACTTTTTTAGGACTCGCCGATACCGAATACCGATACTTTTTTTTAAATGTCATGTGACAGTTTTCAAACCACAATACAGACTAAGGATATTTTCTTTAGAATTATGAAGAACTCTAACTCAAGACAAAAAATGAGTAGAAATGAATAAAAATGTTTTATTTGCTTGTCACGCAGTAGTAAAAAACTCAAAGAATTTTCACAGAACATGTTGATAAATACAAAAAAAAGTATTCTATTTAGGTATCAGGAGCATTTGCGCAAGTACAAGTACTCCCGCAAATACTCGGTATCGGTCCCGATACCGATACTAGTATCGGTATCTGGACAACCCTAATTTTAACCCCTTGATCGCCCCCTAGTGTTAACCCCTTCCCTGCCAGTCACATTTACACAGTAATCAGTGCATATTTATAGCACTAGTCGCTGTGTAAATGTGAATGGTCCCAAAAACGTGTCAAAATTGTCCGATATGTCTGTCGCAATGTCACGGTCACAATAAAAAAAAACGCAGATCGCCGCCATTACTAGTAAAAAAAATATATATAAAAATGCCATAAATCTATCATCTATTTTGTAGACGCTATAACTTTTGCACAAACCAATCAATGTACGATTATTGCATTTTTTTTTTTACCAAAAATACATAAAATAATACGTATCGGTCTAAACTGAGGGAAAAAATTTTTTAAAAAAAAATTGTGATATTTATTAAATAAAAAAGTAAAAAATATTGTGTTTTTGTTTATAGCGCAAATAAAAACCGCAGAGATGATCAAATACCACCAAACAAAAGCTCTATTGTCATGCAGGATCTGTCCTTATAAAGTGTGTACAACAATACTGGAGTCTGAGATGCTGCTATAGGACCCAGTGTAGATGTAACTGAAACAATCATTTTTTTAGTGCTTGCTGTCACTAGCTACTGGCTTGATGGACCATATGTGTTTCCCATGGACTGCTCCCAAAAATGGGGGAATTACAGCTCTCTCAGAAAAGATGGCCAATTGTTGACCACTATTCCCTTACTGGTTTCCTCACAACCATACTCTTTAGAACCTCCCATATGCCTGTGCAGTTTTTACATGCAATGCCGCTTGCCATCAATTTCCCCACCATAAAGTTGAAGCGCAGACAAGCGAAGGAATGACCAATTGATAGGTACCTAAAAATAAAATAAAAAGTATAATCTTTTTTTTTTTGCAGTTGACACTATCAAAACAAGGTGGTGAAGCATTGAATCAACTTTAACCACTACTTAAAACAAAGGTGAAAAAGTGGATCTGCAGCATCAACATACAATGATGTCCACATTAGTGAGCTAGAGTTCCCGATACTGGTACTGGAGATGCTAGAAAGCTAGCATCTGTCATTATCTATGTCGCTTAATATAGGATAACAAAATGAGGCTGCAAGAAAAAGAATTTGCAATACAGTAAGCAGCTGGGAACCATCCCAACAAGCAGAAGTTAATGAAAATAATCCTGATGAAAAACACCAACCGACCAACACCCCTGCAAATACTGCCACAATTTCAAACATTCCAGAGCCAGAGGAGGAGGCTGCAGTTGTCAAAGCCCCGTCCCTGTACTTGGCAAGGGACTATGATGGACAGTGTTTGGAAGACCGGGCTCTAAAAATGTAGAGTGGCTGCTGGGCTTAATGTGCAACATTTCTGAAAAGATAGAGGCAAATACATCTGATGAGTTGCAGAGAGGTTGGTGGGCCTCATTAACAAAGTTCCAAAGGAGTATCAAGTGGAGTTGTTGTCTGTTGTTTACCTCGTGTTTATCGTCTGCAGAATTTCACTTGCCCACAGTCTATATACTACTAAAAACATCCCCCTCCTTTCTCTATCTGTACCATTTCCTCTTCCTCTGATACCATTCTCAAGATACAGGCAAAACATTACGGTCCCCTACATTTCCACTCCACTTACTGCCACTTGTGGTTGCAGATGTTATTTTTGTTATGTTGTATTGCCCACAGATTTGGGCCTTTGTTGGAATTAAACAAATATTCCTAGAAAAAATGTATGTGTGTGTATATACAGTACAGACCAAAAGTTTGGACACACACTCTCATTCAAAGAGTTTTCTTTATTTTCAGGACTATGAAAATTGTAGAGTCACACTGGAGGCATCAAAACTATGAATTAACACATTTGGAAGTATACACATAACAAAAAAGTGTGAAACAACTGAAAATATGTCATATTCTAGGTTCTTCAAAGTAGCCACCTTTTGCTTTGATTACTGCTTTGCACACTCTTGGCATTCTCTTGGGGTGCTGCGCCAGATGACCTGGCCTCCACAGTCACCGGACCTGAAACCAATCGAGATGGTTTGGGGTGAGCTGGACCGCAGAGTGAAGGCAAAAGGGCCAACAAGTGCTAAGCATCTCTGGGAACTCCTTCAAGATTGTTGGAAGACCATTTCAGGTGACTACCTCTTGAAGCTCATCAAGAGAATGCCAAGAGTGTGCAAAGCAGTAATCAAAGCAAAAGGTGGCTACTTTGAAGAACCTAGAATATGACATATTTTCAGTTGTTTCACACTTTTTTGTTATGTATATAATTCCACATGTGTTAATTCATAGTTTTGATGCCTTCAGTGTGAATCTACAATTTTCATAGTCATGAAAATAAAGAAAACTCTTTGAATGAGATGGTGTGTCTGTATATATACAGTATATATGATATATCTGTTGTGAGACTTTGTTGGAATTTATATAATATTTCTTGAACAAAAATCATATGAACAACAAAAGTGGAAAAATAAAAAGTTAAGGCAAAATATGTACTATTTACCTGTGTGTGTATTTCTTGAATATGTTGGGGTCAGAAGTTGTTTTGGGTGCTGAAATGCCACTTATAAACTTCACTTTCAGAAAATAATAGAAACATTTACTTACTCCAATGAGAGCCTTTCAAAGGGAGGAATACTGTTTCAGAAGAACATGTTCTATTACTCCAATTTGCTAGAGAGTGGAACTAGCAACTTGTCATAACTGTGAAAAAGGTCAAAGTGGGCTTAATAGTTAATGAAACAATGTCACAAGTGCCATTAGATAAGATAGTGTCACTGTTACCTACAGTACATGTGTAGGTGACAGAGTCTATTTAATGATATAATTTGAGGGATGTGATGAGGCTGAGCAGATGAACTACATTTTTCACTGACACCCAGGTGTAATTGAAGAATTCGTCTTCATTTCCTCATTTGGATGCCATTGTACATGAGCAAAACTGGCCCCTCTCTTCTCTATTAGCAGTCTTTGGGTGGATCATTAATGATTAAGCATATGTCTGTGTAAAATGCATTTACTGTCCTGTGTCCATACTGTAGTGAGGCCATCCTACTTCTCTTCAAGTTTAACAATCACAGATTGTGAGGGGCCGTGAGTTCATACACTTGCCTGGAGTGGTTATTTTCACCATTGGTCCCTCTTTGAAATCCATACCAGACCCTTATCATTGGTATGGATATAAAGCATTTTTCTACAAGACAAGTGACCTAATATAGTTCAGGAGGGGGCAAGTAATGCTTGCTTCAACCTCTTTCCAGGCCACCCAGGCTGCATGCTTGGATAAAAGTCTGGTATTTTTTAGAGGGAAGTACCGCAACCATACCACATGCCCTCAACATTAGGATAATACTTTGCCAGCAAAGCGCTATGTTCCCATGTTGATGTGGACAAGGGTCTTATCCCTACCTCCCTGGCCCAGGGTTGTGGAGGGGGGGACTTATTGAAATCTGGATGTCCTCTTTAAAATAATGAGGCCCCCAGATATCCAGACCTCCCCTCCTGTGTGAAAGATTAAGGGTACCTTTATTTAAAAAAGCCCCCAATGTGTATCCAACATCAATCACGTCAGCCAGCAATGTAGATCCAGTGTCAATCACCATGATGGAATGTCCTCGGGATACGATGAACCGTTTTTAGTCTAACTCAAAGTCTTCGCAAACCTTGTCCCACTTGGTAATGCATTGTGTATCATAATAAACAGCTTTCATTGCAGTACTGTATTTAACAAAAATAGCCACTTATCTTTAAACATACATCCACCAAGGTGATAAAATAGGCATTTCAATAATCTGTCTGTAGTATTTATTTAGTCCTGTTTCACATCCATAAACAAACCCATCAAAGCATAGAAATTCCTATTCTATTTGATCGATCTCTAAATGTGGTATGCATTCCATAAATAAGATACACAGATGTATAAATTTATAGCAACTTAACTCTAATCATTTTTTTAAAAACATACAGTTTTAGTACAACTGCTGCAGTGTTAATGTAAAAGAGGCTAAATCTATAACAAAAATCTAAGTAAAATGCACTTTGGTTGGTACAATTAGATTAAACTAACTGTAATGCCCCATACACATGGTTGGATTTCCCATCGGAATAAATTCAGACAAGCTTTTCCGACGGAATTCCACTCCAGCTTTTCCGACGTAAAAAGTCAGATGGGGCATGTACACGGTCAGAATATCTGATGAAAAAATTCCGTCTAACTTTTCCCATCTGAAATTCCGACCGTGTGTATGCGGCATAATGAAAAATTTAAGCTAGCTGTAAATAGTAATTTTCTTTGTCATGTGTGTATGATTTCATTCAAAGAAGTATTTTACTTATTACTACTTACTTTTTACTTAATTCAGATTTGGGTTTAAGTAATACCATAAAATGTGAAGGCCTGTCACAAGACCTACTTAACACTCAATGTGGAAGTCCAGCATATGCGGCACCTGAACTATTATCCAATAAAAAATATGGCCCAAAGGTGGATGTCTGGTCCATGTAAGTATACATAGTTAATTATATGCTGTTGTTCGTACACATTTTTGAACACATTAAATGGGTTGTAAAGGTACAATATTTTTTTTCTAAATAGCTTCCTTTACCTTAGTGTAGTCCTCCTTCACTTACCTCATCCTTCGATTTTGCTTTTAAATGTCTTTATTTCTTCTGAGAAATCTTCACTTTCTGTTCTTCTGTCTGTAAATACACACCATAATGCAAGGCTTTCCCCCTGGTGTGGAGTGTCGTGCTCGCTCCCTCCCTTGGACTACAGGAGATTCAGGACGCTCTCCAGGTTGCAGATAGGGGAAGGAGCTGTGTGTTAGTGGGTTAACGGAAAAATTACTAAAGTTAAGTTATAACTTCAAACCAGTAATTTCACAGTAAATAGATAAACAATAAATTATTATCTTATAACATATAGCATATGAATATATGATTTAGCTGGAATATAAAAGTACCTTTTCATCAGAATCAGTTTCTCCCCCTTAACTGTGTGAGAAAAACATAGGATTGTGGGTAAATCTTATACCCATAAACACATGTGTTTTTTCCTTGTAGATAGGAAGGCTGGGCTGGAAGGGAGCATTTGTCTTTTAGACACATGCCCCTTCTATGACACTGCAGTGAGAGGCGTGCCTCCACTGCAGCATTTTTATTGGACAGCTGAGACCAATAGTATGTTGCCATTGGTCCAAGGCTCCAAGCTGTTCATTGAGCCTTAGTGCCTTTGACAGGAACCCCAGGTCGCCGAGCTACGACCCTCCAAGCTCAATTTTTTTTTATTATGTTCATGGCAGGTGCGGCCCTGCCTCACCTGCCCCCCCCTTCTTTTATTTCGGACTAGAGACCTTTAGTCTGTTACATTGTAATATTTTTCCAGATTATCTGCTGATATGGCTATGCACATTCACTGATAACATTTGCCAGCAATTGCATATGTAGAGTTAGTAAATGTGCAGGAAATATTTTGTAGCTCAGTTCTCTATATACTGGTAAATTCAAAAGAAAAGACGTGATCTCCTGACCATCAGCCCAAAACGTCCAACATGTGCTATACACAATAAGGCACTGATGCATCCTGTATTAATTTGTAAAATATGGATTTCATGTGCCTAATATTTTAGAATAATTACATAAAATATCAGTTTACAAACTCGTTGCTTTGAAAAGAGAAGCTTGGCCAAAAACCACTACAGGTTGTCTTTAATATATAAAATACTTAAATACTTGATACCTCCAACCTAATATTTTTGCTTAACACTGTGCTGTTTCATGAGTACCAAAGAAGGAGAACTAATGTACCAGTGGAAGTGATTCACACGCAGGTTAAGAAAGAAGAAATAATAGAACATCTGACATTCAGTCCACAGATGGCATGCTTAATACATTAAAAGGTGTGGTATCTCGCGCCAATAAAAATTAATGTGACAACAACATATAATTATAGTGAATAAGCAGCTCCTCTAAGATAGAGACCTCATCAAAGGTCTGAACTGAACAGTAATGGTATATGGAGGGGGATCATTTATTAGATTTCACTTTATTGTTTATTCTCTTATTATTCATTATTAGCGCCCCCTCTATATACCATTAATGCTTAATACATTGTCATAATTAAAAATATATTTTATTATATAATATCTGAAAAAAAATGAAGTTATAATATATTTTTGCTCAATATGTTTCAGAGGAGTGAGCATTTATGCAATGCTGACAGGAACACTTCCCTTTACTGTGGAGCCATTTAACATTAAGCAACTACATCAGAAAATGGTGAATCTGGAAATTAACCCGATTCCACGTGGTGTTTCAACAGGTACTGATTGATTTATCTTACAATATACAGTAGATTCACACATGATGCTTCAAGGAAACCTGTCCTTAGAGAAATGCTAGCTCTGTCATTTAATGACCTCCTCAAAAACCAGTAAATCGCTATCCCCGAAGGAGACGCTGTAGATTACACAGGCAAAAAAAATGCAAAGGCAGCCAGGCACACAGCAGCATTCTATTACCTTTGGCTCAGAAATCAGTCGAGGGAATGTCTTTTTGTAATTTATTGCTGAAGAAATTTGTAACAGGAGAGGGTAGAGGAGTGTGGGACACTGTAAAACGCCAAGCACAACTTGTAGAGGACACTTCTCTATCAGTGGCAGTAGCACAAGTTTGACTAGTACTGTCTGTCAGCGCACAGCTGAAGATTATGCAGGAACATACATAATAAGTAGTTTTAGACTAGGACAGTTCATGGGTGCACAGCTGAAGACCATGCAGGAGCATATAGCACAAGGTTGTAGACTGGAACAGTCTACAATTCACAGCTGAAGACCATGAAGTTGGTTGTAGCATAGGTAAGTATTGTTAAACTAGAACAGTCTGATTTCTTGATATCTTTCACAGCCAGTATTCAGCGCAATAAAAATCACACCCAACCACTTGTTCTCAGTTGCGGGGGCCCAACTTATGATCCTTTACACAGGCCCACTGCTTTCAGAAAATGCCCCTGACCTGAGCTCATCATTGCACATGCATTCCATATTCTTTTATGTTACATTACATGCATCACATACAAGCACGTGGGCTGGATGCGAGAGGTGGATCAGCAGGATTAGTGTGTCAGTACAGGTAGCTGTGTCTCATCTCTGCTTCCTTTCACCACTCTGCATATCACGCATATCATAGATGAGAAGAGGGTACAGCGGTGGAGCAAATGATCAAGAGGATACAGCGGTAGGGAAAATGAGCAGCAGGGGTTCAGAGGTGGAACAGAAGAGCAGGAGGGTACAGCAGTGGGGCCGATGTGCAGGGAAGTACAGTGGTGGAAGAGATGAGAAGGGGGTTCAGCAATGGGACAAAAGTGGGGTACAGTGATGGGCCAGATGAGCAGGGGGGGTTCAGTGTTGGGTCAGGTGAGCAGGGGGGTTTAGCGTTGGGTCATATGAGCAGGGGGGTTCAGTGTTGGGGCAGAAAAGCAGGGGGTAAAACAGTGGGGCAGATGTGAAAGGAGGTGTATTGGTGGGGCAGATGAGCAGGGGGTTACAGCGGTGGGACAGGAGAGCAGGGGGAACAGAGGTGGGACAGGAGAGCAGGGGGATACAGAGGTGAAACAAAAATTCTCCTGCGCTCTGGTGTTTCGCTAAACACGGGTAGTGTAGTTCAGTCTTAAGGTAAGGTCTAGAGTCTTGCAGCCATCCTCAGAACAGTGGGTGTTCATACGGCTAGAGAAATAAAATAAAAATGGAGGGCGCACTGACCTAGTGCATTACCACTTAAACGTTTTATTAGCCCAGGTTCACACTGGGTACGATTTAGTTCGATTTGAGATGCGATTTCACATGTGAAATCGCATCTCAAATCGGCGGCAATTGCCAGCAATGACACCGTCCTAATCGGTGCGACGCTGCATCTGCGGCACTGCACCGATTTCAAAAAGTAGTTCCTGTACTACTTTTTGCGATTTCAGGACGCGATTTACATTGACATCTGTGCAGAACCCTGCACAAATGTCTCCTAAATCGCGCTGAAATCGGGACTGCCAGAGGGAGTGAAATCGCGCGAGTTCAGCTGAAATCGCGCGATTTCACTCCCGCAGCCCAGTGTGAACCAGGGCTTAAAAATAGAATAAAAGCAATGATCCTACTCACAAAGGGAGCTTAGGTAAGTGCTTTTCTGACAGTTAAATTCGTCATCAAACACTGAAAGTAATGACAGCGACAATTCTGCAACTGAGCAAATTTTAGTGTTTTTGATTTGATTACAATATTGAATAATTTTTTTTATTATTATATTATTATTTGTTATAATTATTTATAGTTATTTATTATATTATAATTTATGATTTTGTATTTCAAATTTTATCATACTCGGGATGTCTACTAGACTCTTGTTTGGACAGATTTAAGTGAGTTATTCCTAAGAAATACAGGCCTGCAATATAAAGCGTAAAAATTTCATGCAAAACAATTGTACCGCTTTCAGCACCAAAAATCTGAAAAAATCATACCGCCAGGGAGGTTAAGGAACATTTAGCTGCAGCAAACACTTAGGGCCAGATTCAGGTAGAGTTGCGCTGGAGCATTTCGATATGCGCCGCGTAACTGTGAATATGCGCCGTCGTTTCTATGTGGCCGTACCCACCAAACTAGATGCGACAGAAAACGGGCCATTTCCGATCGGCTTAACTTTCCGACGCCAGAGTCTCGTCAGCGCATAATTTCGCTTGGCGCATCAGTCGCGCCTATTGATTTCCCCTGCAAATATGCAAATGAGGGAGATTTCCCGATTCGCGAACGGATTAGCACCATACGCTGGCTACATGCGCCGCGCGTATCTCGTCCGTCCGGCGCAAAGTTATTTCTACAAATAGCTGCTTTATCTTTACTCCAGACGGCCACAGGTCAGCAGGAGAGCAGCTACAGCAGCGTTGCCGACGATAAGAGCCAGCTGAGCACCCCCACTTGCAGGACAACACCTCTGTCCATGCTTGTCTGTCAACTTTTACAGCTATGGAGGAAGACATCATAGGTCTCCATAGCCGAGATGACGGCTGACAGCTCCTGGCCTTTAGAGTTCAGCTTTCTCCTGTGTGTTTGCGGGGAACGGGAGCAGCCATCTCAGAACAAAAGTAACTTCACTGCGGGGAGGGGGAACAGGATATACTTTAGTGCCGGAATGGCGCATCTACGGGCGCATTTAAACGCCCAACGGAACGCATTGCGCTGACGTTTCCCGTGAAGTGGTGCCGACGGAAGTTGTGAGAATGCGCACAAGGGGGCGAGTGAAGCCTCACTTACTGCGCATGCTCCGTGGATGATGCGCTGAACGTAAGCCTCTGCACTGGGCTCCGCCCATCATTTACATATGATCACACCCACTTCCACTTGCGTCGGGTTACGCCAGCGCATTTTCGTTACTTCGGCGCAAGTTTAGGAGCAAGTGCTATGTGAATTACAGTACTTGCGCCGAAAGTGTCGGCGGAGTAACGTAAATGAGAAACGTTACTCCAAAGTAAAGAAGCGCCCATCTACCTGAATCTGGCCCTTATAGTTTAGATTTGACACAAACAATTATATTATTTTCTTGCGCCGGTGACACATTCTTCGCAAATGTTGATTAAGAGAGCAAATATCCGCTATAAAATATTGTTTTAATTTTTTATATGCTGATGCTCGTATATTTCATTTTTGTATATTTCACCCTCTAGTGTGTGCTAGACAGTTAGCCGGATTCAGGTAGAGCGGCGTATAATTGAGTGGGCGTAGCGCATCTCATATGCGCTACACCGACGTAAGACAGAGAGGCAAGCAAAGTATTCACAAAGCACTTGCTTCCAACGCTGTGCCGGCATAACCTAATTTCGAAGGCGTAAGCCAGCGTAAGTGTAAGTGGGTGTGACCTTATGCTAATGATGGTCCGAGCGTGGAGCAATGGTTTACGCCTGGCATATCATGAACGAAGCATGCATAGTGATGCGGACGTTTGATCACTCCCCTGTTCGCATGCTCACAACTACGCCGGCGCAACTTCCTGGGATACCCCGGCCCACCGGCTTACGCCGAGCACATAAATACGCCAAGCTATACGCCCGTCTGGCGCAAAAGTACATCCTGCTTTTCCCCCCCCCTGAAGCAAGGTACTTTTGCTGAGCAATGTCTGCTGGGGAGTCAGAGAAATGTAGGAGGAAGAAAAATTTCTCTCCAGATGAGAAGGCTGTCCTCATCTCGGCCATGGAGAGATATGGTATTTTCCTCCATGGCACCAAGAGTCATGAAACCAGCAGGGCCAGGAAACAAGTAATCCTGGAGACGATCGCCAGTGATGTTTGTGCCCTTGGCCATGAGTCCCGGACCTCCAAGGACATTAATAAAAAAAATAATGATTTACGGCGGAATGTCCGGGATAAAGTGGTCGCCATCAGAAGGCACCAGAGTGGAACGGAGGGCGGACCACCATGTGATGTGCGGTTGACCCCGGAGGAGGAGGTGGTCGCCAGGTATCTGGAGAGGCAGCAATTGGAGGGCCTGGAGGGCTTTGACTCCCTTGATCAGGCCTCGAGGACAGGTAAGTGCTTTTTATCCCCCATACGGTGTGTAGCATGTGAGGCGGTGGAAGGGAACATGTGACAAGTGTGTGGGTCCACCAACATGTGAATGCTTTGTGTCATCCACAGATGTGTTGGAGGGAGCGGGTCCATCTGCTGCTGGTGGCCATCCCACCTCATCCCCGGAACATCTGGCTCAGCCTGACCACCTGGGAAGCCAAGATACAGCGGTGGAGGGGAGTGGCCACACCTCTCCTCTAGAGGTGGTTGAGGAGGAGACGGTCAATCTTGATGAAATTTGCCTCTACTTTGAGGAGTCTTCCATGTTGTCCGGGCCCTCTCAGACCTCCCCCCAGCAGGGGAAGCCCCTCATGGTCCACCCCCATCAGGGGAAGCCCCTCAGCGTCGCCACCAGCGGCAGACCACCACCCGCCAGCTCAGGATGCAGGCACAGACAAATGTGTTCCTCAGCCGCATTGCCATGGCATTGGAGGGCAGGCAGCCATCACCTGCCAGTAGTGGCAGACCTGGGGATGATCCTCCCCACCCCCCTCACCCCAGGCTCTCCCCAGGCAACTGAGGAGCCAGAGCGTGGCACCAGGCGTAGCCCACGACAGGGAAAATGAGTATCTTTTTTTTCTTTTTGTTTTCTGCTCAAAGTATGAGCTAATTTATGTTTTTTATGTGCTCAAAGTATGAGCTTATTTATGTTTTTTATGTGCTCAAAGTATGAGCTTTTTGATGTTGTTTTTCTGCTCAAAGTATGAGCTAATTTATGTTTTTTATGTGCTCAAAGTATGAGCTTATTTATGTTTTTTATGTGCTCAAAGTATGAGCTTTTTGATGTTGTTTTTCTGCTCAAAGTATGGGCTTATTTATTTTGTAGTGTATGCACAGAGTGAGGAGTGCAGGCTACAGTGTGACTGGTGTGTGAATGTGGGGGTGACACTCCTGCCAGCAAAGGGGTGTCACCCTGAGTCTTCAGGGAGAGATGATCCCCGCGACCGTGTGAATGTGGTATGAATGGACAGCGACATAATTGGTGCCTTGGCGCGGCGTTGCTGCTCCCAAGTCCTGCATGGTGGACTTGGGCTAATCCAATGTGAGGTGGATGTGGTGTGTGTGAGCTAGGGACCACAGTGGTGTGCATGCGTGCATTCTCCTTGTGCCATGATGAATGTGTGTGTTTAACGTGCAAAAATACGTTCCACAAGGCACCTCCTGTCTTCTGTTCCCTCAGCAGACCTGGTAGCCTCAGTTAGGGGGGGGGGGACTGTCTGGTTAGGGGGTCAGGTCATCACATATGTCAATCTCCAGGCCCCTTCTCATGGCATAGTTGTATAGAATGCAACATGCACCGATGATCTGGTACACAAAGTTTGGGGAATACAACAGGGTCCCCCCGGACTTATCCAGGCATCGGAAACGGGACTTCAGGAGGCCAAATGTGCGCTCCACCACTGCACGGGTACGTATGTGTGCAGCATTGTATTTTCTCTCTCCTCTGGTTTGGGGATTCCGGTATGGAGTCAGGAGATGGGGCCTAAGTGCATATGCCGAGTCACCTGGAAGGGAAAAGACAGGAGAATGTTAGTCGTGCATGTGCCCCTCGTGATGTCTGCATCATGGGGTCGGACAGTCATGCCTGACACCCATGTCACTCACCAACCAGCCAGCTGTCCCCATACACGTTCTGTTCGAATTCTGTTGGGATGTTGCTTTGACGGTACATGTAGCTGTCGTGGCTGGCCCCGGGGTGTTTGGCACGGACGTGCCATATGAGGCATTGGGCATCGGCTATCACTTGTACGTTGATGGAATGCCACTGTTTACGATTGAGGTATATATGCTCTGTGCACGGGGGGGCTGTAGTGCCACATGTGTGCAATCAATGGCCCCCACGGTGTGTGGGAATCCGGCAATTGTGTAGAAAACCTGCATTGCCTTCTGCCACAGATGCTCATGGGTGGGTCTGATGATGTGGTGGGACATCGTGGTGGATTGGGACATCCCAGCCACGACTCCACTTGTACGTTGAAAAGATCCACTGTCAAGGAAATGCAGTGTTGCCAGTACCTTGACCAGTGGCTGCACTGCATGTGCGCGTTTTGTCTTGCTGGTGATGTCATCATGCAGGGCTGTGGCTAATTCCAGGATAGCAGCAGGGCTGAATCTGAAGATGCAATACACCTCCGAATCCCCCATGCCAAAGACGCTCATGCGCGTTCGGTATATCCTCTCCCGTGCCCTCCTACGTGCCTGTGGACACAGTAGTAGTGCAAAGACCATGGCATGTTGGCATACAGATGTGTTGTTCTGCAAGTGTGGTTGCTCAGATCGTCCGTAACGGTGCTGCTGCAGCTGCTCCCAAGCTGACG
The DNA here is from genome assembly GCA_029574335.1 of Rana kukunoris. NCBI lineage: Eukaryota > Metazoa > Chordata > Amphibia > Anura > Ranidae > Rana > Rana kukunoris. The sequence continues at coordinate 276,271,706 of CM056052.1, forward strand.
TGTGCACGTCTTTTGCTGAGTTAAACCTGTTTTTTGATGGACTAACTTTAGGCCGGACGTACAACTTAAGCGCACAGCGCGTAGCCTGCGTCGGGCGCACGTACATTCCTGAATCGCCGTATCTCTCTCATTTGCATATTTAAATAGGAAATCAATGGGAGCGCCAGATGCGTCCAGCGTAAATATGTGCTCAAGATACGCCGGCGTAGGAAAGTAACGTCGGTTGGAAGAAGCCTATTTTCAGGCCTGTCTAGTTCTGTGGGTACGGCGCACAGATACGATGGCGCATATTTACACTTACGCGGCGTATCTGTAGATACATCAGCGTAAGTCTTTCTGAATCTAGCTAATAGTGTATATTGTGTTAGAGTAGGTAAATTTCGTTTAGTTCAAGGCTAAGCCTGAGCTGTGGAATCTGGGACTGGGTAAGTGACTCAGGGCTGGATGACTCATTCTGACAGCTCCTCTGGTGCCTCTCCTAGTTTCTGGGACATTGAAGAATGTTCTAGAGCTAGTGGGCAGGAGGATAGGAGGAGCTGCCTGGAATGTGTATGAGGCCTCGGCCAATCACCAGGAGTGGGCTGGCAGGGGGCAATAGCTTACCCCATAAATAGGTATGAGCCATGCCAGGAGGAGAGTTGGGTTAAAGATGGAGATACAGTGGTGAGGAGGCTGCCGGTGCCCCTCAGGGGTGCCCCTTAGTCTGGGGAGAAGTTTCCTGCTTTGACAGGACTCGGGTGCTGGAAGGATGGTGCCATAACACATGGAAAGAAGCCCTTCCTGGAGGCATGGGAGCAAGAGAGAGGACAGAATGAGTAAGACTTACAGGGGGGGAGATTGCCAGTTTCCCTGAAGACAGCGTTGGGCTTAAAGGGTCACTAAAGGAAAAAAAATGTTTTGCTGAAATGACTGTTTACAGGGTATAGAGACATAAAAGTTAACTGATTCCTTTTCAAAATGATTAAAAATAGATACAAATCAATCATATAATGTGCGTGCAGTTTAGTTTCACTTTTGAACTGGCTTAATGTTTCTGCAAAGTAGAAATAGACACACAGAACAAAAACAAACAAATCCAGGGCAGTTTTTTGTTTTTAAAATGAATCTGATTGGTTCTGGGAAGTTTTAGACACACAGTAATGACAGCTTAAACCATCGTGAGAAAGCTCCCAGCACTGGGGTTATAAGGAAACAGACAAGCAGGAAGTGTTGAGAAGTGTTGAGAACAGAGCAGGATTACAGCAACTTCAAAGCAAAAACGAACACTAAGGACATGAAACCAGTACTGCAGTAAGGTAAAAAAAAATATTTCCTTTAGTGATCCTTTAAGTCTTCATCCTTTCACAAGAGATCTCCTGAAGAGTCAGCTGGGTGGGGTGGTGAAGAGTCAGTCTGGAGAACTGGTGTGAAGAAGTTAGCCTGGAGGGCTAGTGAAAAACGGCAGCTGCAGCCAGATGGTTTTGCAGTGCCTGAAGAGGTGGTGCTGGGATCAGTGGCCACAGAAGGAGAAGTGCATGCTGATTGACTGACATTTTGCTACACAAGGGGCTGCAAGTCTCTGTCTGTAAAGAGCCATTGCTAGATCTGACAAGAGCCTGTCAGATCATCAACCAACAGTGATTCAGCTGGAGTCAGCAAGCAAGTGTGTGCAGAAGGAACGTTGAGGAGACTGTATATAGACCAGGGCTCAAAATTTCAAGTCCTGAGCTACTAGCCAGGCCTCAAGCGTTACTCGCCACCAGTTGCCCCACCTAATTCATACACTGTCCTGCACCTAATTGCACCTGTAAACACGCCCTCGTAGATTATCTAATGGAATGACACTGTTAAATGTTTTATGCAGAATCAAGTTACAAAATTAAATATTACCAACAACAACTTTAACAAAATGGGACAGGGCACTGGGGTCAGACCAGAGGGACAGGGCACTGGGGTCAGACCAGAGGGACAGGGCACTAGAACTGGGTCTCTTCCCCATTCTCTTGCTGTCTCCTCTGCAACTCCCATCCATCCTCTCTCTCTCTCTCTCTCTCTCTCTCTCTCTCCCATTCATCTCATCATCAGGAGCCTGTGTGTGCAGCTCCACGCTTGCATGCCCCCACTTCCCCCTTTTATTCAGGCTGGCAGTGAGGAGAGGAGCTGCAGCACAGCGCGAGGGAGTACAATCCAGCGATGAGATCCACACAACTGCACAGCCATTGACACAATAGCACAGCACACATTAAGACCAGTCTGTTCACAGTGTGTACTGCTCTGCCTGTGCATGGCTCACCAGACTACTTTTCCCGAGCATGCACCTTTCCTCTTCAGCCGCCAATCTCATCGGGACTCTAAGTGTAGGTACAGATTGGAGGGAGATTGGACATGTGGCCCTTTCATCACTCGCCCCCAGCTTAAATCCACTCGCCAAATGCTAGTAGGCGAGTGGAAATTTTGAGGGCTGATATAGACTGTATATAAGAAGATGTCCCTGAAATTGTTGATAACGTTTTGCAGAAGACAAGTGGACATCCCATAACTTCTCATCCCTATCCAAGTTAAAAGCACTCAATAAATAACAAAAACAAAGTCACTGACTTTTCTCTTACTCTGGGGTGCCTGTGAAAATTTGGTGTGCCTGGCTGTGCAGGAGTGGGGGATCCAAGTTCATCAGCATTCCCTACGGGAGTGTGCTGCATTTATATATTCTGTATTTCTCATTTATATTCTAATGTTATATATTAATTAATTATGTTTCTTTCAAACATGTCCCTTTCTTTCAAATGCTATCTTATTCCCCTGTTTATCAAGTTGTTCAATGGACAGAGACCTCATGTTTCTTCTATGAATAAAGAAGAAGAAGAAAACATGCCACAATACACCAACATAAATAAGCAACAAAGGCACAAATATGAGCTTGAAAAGTGCATTCTAAAAATATATGCAATTTTTCATGCTGAAAAAACACAATTTAATTTTCTAGCTAAAACTGATCAAACATAGGCACCATACAGCACCTTATTATTTCATCACAATACACAACAATACCGTTTCTCTTTTTTGTACTAATCAGGTGCAATTCGGTTCATCCACACTCTTCTGGAGCCAGACCCTGCCAAACGTCCAACTGTAAAGGAAGCCATGGACAATAAATGGCTAAATGATGGGTTTATGCGAAAACGTCTCAGTTCCATGTCATACAAAAATCGGTAAGCCTTCACTGCAGCTGGATGTAATGTCTATATGCAGTTATAAACAAACTTTGGGGTCCAGTTATGTACTTTTTCACATGAGAACTCTACAGCTTTCACCATGCATTTACCCATTTTTCCAATGGAAAAATGGGAATTAAATTCGAAAAATTTAAGAATCTTGGGTAAAAGCTGTTTTAATCTTGCGTGAAAAAATGTATGGATATAGGCACCTCAGGGTTTATTAAGAGGCCGTACAAAGGAAAACACCTATTAGGTTTTTATTTCTGTATTTCTGTTATTTCTTGAACCAATTAAAGGAGATGTTGTCACAAAAAGGAGGTAATAGATCTGCTGAGTTTTAGGCAACAGCGCCAATTCAGCAAAATAATTCTGAGACAAATAATAACAATAACAATATTATATACTTATATACACACTTTCTTAAGAAGTAATATTACCCCCCTAATGGGATGTTTCAGCTAACTGATGATGAAGATGGAACCTGGCCAGCCTATACTGCTATCCTAATGAGAGAGGTCTAAAATTATAATATAGTGGCCTTTCTATCAGTAATGGCAAAAAAAAGTCAACAGTTCAGATCTGATGTTCTTCATCGGTATGTAGGAGCTCATTAACTGTAATCCAATTAGTTGTAGTGGGAAACTATTTTTTTCTTGTAATAAGGAAAGCTGAAGATGTCTAAGCACAGTGTTTACATTCAGTAAAGTATTCCTAGGGTAGAGATGTCTGTGCAAAGTGTCCCAATGTAGCTGTGACAAAGGAAGGATGGGTAAGGATTGATGCGATTGCCCTCTCCCCAACGACCAGACTGATACGATGTCTTCCGGACAGTAACTTGTGTAGCGAGACTCGTGCAGCGGATCCACGTCTTAATCTCCTAATGTGAAGCTTGATGCACCGACTGGCAGGCGAACGGAATGATGCTGGAAGGATGTCCCTTGACAAATGGCAGAGCTAGGCCCCTCAGGTAAAGGTTGGAAGGTGGTACTCCGCATGGTAGTTTGCAACTCCTCTCTGCATGCCCCGAGAAGTCTGTCCTGCGTCAGGCTCGGGAGGAAGAGAGCTCTGCTTCTTTTATAGCTACTCCCAGCAATCTCCCCAATGGCAGAAAAGATCCCTGGGATATGCAGTCCTGGCACATAATCGTGCAAAGCAATTGTCTGACTATTCATCTGACAATTCTTTTGTTCAGCACAGAAATATTATGTCACCTGATACACTGATCACTAGAGGAACAGGCGATGCTTTGAGATACTGGAAGGTACGGGGCGTTATGATTATAGTCCGTATTGCTACATGAGTATACAGTAGGTCCTCTTTAATGAAGTAAATTTCAGACTAATTAGAGAAGCACAAAAACTGGTCATAATGTGAAAAGTTTCTATAGCATGAATTTGCATCATTCTTTAAACCTTCCCTCAACTTATTTCTCTACTATTCTGATTTATAAGCCAAGCATAAAATGCCATTGCGGAGTATTTCCAGTGATGTCCTGTAGTGCAGTGGTCATCAACCCTACTCCATAGGGCCCACTAACAGGCCAGGTTTTCAAGATAACTGAAATACATCACAGGTGATATCATTTTCTGCTCAGTGATTGCAGCATTCTAGTCTGCATCTCCCCAAGGTAATACATAAAATCTGCCCTATTAGTGGACCCTGTGGGGTAGGGTTGATGACCACTGCTGTAGTGTGTGCAAAGTAGACACAAAAGGTCTTTATAAATAGGCCTCATTGTGTACTAGGATAGGGTCTGGATTTCATGCAAAAACAGAATTATTGAAAGGAGGTAGTATTGTCAGTACAGCCTTTAAAGTGCAAGTCTCTGAAAAAAACGTGTCTTCCTTTGCATACTATGGGCCAGATTCAGGAACAGTTACGCTGGCGGATCGAGTGATCCGCCAGCCTAACTGTGACTTTGAGCCGGCGTTTCTGTTTTCTGTAACCAGAAAACAAGAAACGCCGGGTTGAAGTTCCGATGCGAGCAGCGTAACTGAGTTTCGCCATCGCATCGTTACTTCAACTTAAAAATGGCGCCGGGGGCGTTCCCGCCGATTTACGCTCAAAAAATATGTTAATGAGCGGAAATCGGCAATTCACGATCGAAATCCGGCGCGACGCAATGACGATACGACGTTTCTGGACGGGATACGCGGCGCATAGATATACCTACATGGGGTTGGAGTATCCTATGTTAGGTATAGGCGTCGTCATCGCGTCGGGAAAAAAAAAAAAACGTCGCTTGCGTAAAACGGTCATGAATGGGAATGTGACGTCATTGACGTTCATTCACAGATTTTGGAGCATGCGCACGGGGATGTTTTGACACTCGACGCATGCGCAGTACGTTGGCGGCGGGATCGCGCGTAGTTAGCATACTACACGCCCCGTACCCGCTAAATTTGAATTCCGCCGGCTCATTTGTGATGCGCTGCCGCAACTTTAGGAGCAAGTGCTTCGTGAATGACAGCACTTGCTCCTAAAATTTCGGCAGCGCAACGCAAATGAGAAGCGTTACTCCAGAGCAAAGATGCTCTGGACTACCTGAATCTGGCCCTATATGTGGATAAAAGCAATGTTGCTACAGAGAGATTTACCTACTTGTTAAAAGTTATCTCAATAGAATCATATTTATTTCAGTGTGCTGTAAATGAGATGACTGCCAACAAGTGATCAAATTTCTCAGTAGCAAAGAGATAAAATCACTGGTCTAGCCCTGGCTTGTGTGCTCTGTATTCTGCATGTAATCAGATTTACCTTCATACACTTTTAGTAACTGAACAATCAAGTTCCAAGCTCCTCAATCTACTGAACATTATTCAGAAAACTGCATTCGAGATCATATAGAAATGTTGTTATACAATTAAACCCATATTCAATATATGTTTAGTTTAAAGCTAAACTGCAGGTATGATTAGTTGCATTGGTTTAGCTTGGACCAAGATAGCTAAACCTGCCTCGTACCAGAGTACCGATGTGAAAACTTCCAAATAATGTAGCAGTAAGCGCTGTTATAGTAATTTCCAAAATCTTTTAAGTTCTATGCTAAGTGGCTGCCCCACTGCACACTTAACAAAGCGGATTGTTTACTCGATACTGCTACCATTTACAGATTGCCCTTTATTTTTTTCAATGATGTTCTCTTATTGGATGACATGGTCATATTGATGTCATCACCTCAAAACCACCTTGTCCAATCCGAGAACACCCCTTGTTCAATAAAAAGAGGGCAATCTTTAATGGTTGTACTCCGATACAGAACCCTGAAGTTCACAGTATTCACTGTAGTGGCACTGGCTACCACAGTGATTATCAGCCTCTCTTAGGTATGAGATATGTATGCTTAAATTGGTCCAAATTGGACCAATTTAAGTATTCAAGTAAGATCATGATAGTGAAGTTAGGACCTTTTACGTCTGAAAAACGCACAGTAACATGTGGAGTCCCTTAAGGATCGCCTCTGTCACCAGTGCTGTTTAACATACATCTTCGTCCTCTTTTTGAGATTATCAGCAGCCAAAAACTGCTCTACCACTCATATGCAGATGACACGCAACTGTATTTCCGCATCTGCAACAGTCAGGATCACCACCTCAATCTAGAGACATGCCTCTCTTTGATAGAGGACTGGATGACAAAGAGTTATCTTAAACTCAATGGAGCGAAAACAGAACTCCTCCTGTTTCACGCCAAGCGCAGGAATCAACTTTCAACAGCGTGGACCCCCCCGCCTATTTTGGGCAAGCTCATCACCCCTAGCGCCAAAGTCAAAAGCCTAGGGGTCATTTTTGACTCCTTTATGACAATGGACGCACAAATAGGGTCAGTAGTCAGCGGATCTCACCATCTACTGCGCCTACTACGCAGACTCACTCCGTTCATCCCTAAAGAAGATTTAGCGGTCGTGGTGGGAACAATTGTAAACTCAAGGCTGGATTATGCAAATGCCCTTTACCTCGGCCTTCCCAAGTACCAAATCGCTCGTCTGCAAGTCGTTCAGAATACGGCCGCCAGACTTGTGACTGGGAAAAAACCCTGGGAATCCATCTCACCTTCACTGAGAGCCCTTCATTGGCTGCCAGTCAAAGACAGAATTGCTTTTAAAGCTCTCTGTCTTACGCATAGATGTGTCCATGGGAATGCCCCCCTTTATTTATGCAAAATAATAAAAGCGCATAATCCCAATCGCGTTTTGCGATCCACGAATCAGAACCTACTCCAGGTTCCGAAAGCAAACCTCAAGTCCAAAGGAGAAAGAAGATTCGCGATCCAAGGTCCCAGACTATGGAACACTTTACCAACCAGCATTCGGTTGGAGGAGAACCACCTAGCATTTAGGAAAAAGGTCAAGACTTTTCTCTTTTGATATCAAAGGAGACAGGAACAACAAGCGCCCAGAGGCGATTCAGTTCGCATGTGCCGCACTATACAAGTTTTCATTCATTCATTCATTCATCATACTTTAAGTTCAGCTTTAAAGGATTTGTTAAAGCAGAAGGTTTTTTATAAGATACAAATCCTTCTGTGTGCAGTAGCCCCCCTCATCCCCCTTAATACTTATTAGAGCCCCATCTCTATCCAATGATGTCCACGAGTCCCTCGGCCATCAGTCCCTTCTGATTGGCTGAGACACAGCAGTGGCGCCATTGGCTCCCACTGCTTTTTAATCAAAGTCAGTAAGCCAATTAGGAGATAGAGGGCCAGGGCCAAACTGCAGCTCCATGTCTGAATGAACACACAGAGCTGCAGCTTGGCTCAGGTGCCCCCATAGCAAGCTGCTTGCTGTGGCGGCACTCAACAGGAGGGAGGGGTCAGGTGCAACAAAGAGGGACCTGAGAAGAGAAGGATCAGGGCTGCTCTATACAAGTCTACTGCACAGAGGAGGTAAGTATAACAGGTTTTTTTTTTTTTAAATGAGACTTTATAATCACTTTAACCAGCCCTAGGTATTCTAGAAAGAAACCTATGGTGCATGACCTTACCATTACAAGAAACGAAAAAACCTTCAGCCTTTAGAACCACATTGACCTGCAGTCATTTTTGATAATAATACTAAACTAAAGTATATAAAAAAAAACAAATAAATGCACTTACATATTCAATAAAACACATTTAAATGTTGGTTAATGAAAGTATTTGAATGTTGCTTATATAAGCAGTACTCTAAAGCCCGTACACACGATTTGAAAATCTGAAAAAAAAAAAAATTGTACGACGAACGATCTGCCGATTTTTGGATTGTTAGTATGGTGCCTTCGACAGCCGATTCCAATTTTTCATACTACAAAAGCTGGATGTGCAGACTATAACATTTTTGTCGGATGTGAAATCACCATTCGATCTTCATTTAATTAGTACAGTTTCCGTCCGAAAAAAAAAAGGTAAGCGCAAGACTACGCATGCTCATAAACGAAAGAATACATACAAAACTATTCAACACATTACATCACTTCTGAAGTTGTATTCTGTCGTACGAAAATTTTCGTATGCTGAGTAACCTTTTCATTTTCGGCATGAGACTAGCATGCAACAAAAAATGATCGTCTGAAAACCTGATCGTGTGTACTGCCAAGGATCATGCAAACAGAAGGAGAGAGGAGAGTAGTAACCTCATTCATTTTCTTCTGCTCCTTCACTGTTCAATTACAGTCTAGGAGCAGGTAGGTGTTTTTACTGCATCACCAACCTGGCTGTGTTGTGTCAGGCCTCGTACACACGACCAAGAAAATCGTCATAAAAGAAACATCGTTTTCCTCGATGAGTTCCTTCTCAGGCTTGTCGAGAATCTTGTCAAGCTTTCTTTGCATACACACTGTCGAGACGTTTTCAAAAGTGATGACGGACAACACATACGACGTCACTATAAAGGGGAAGTTTGATTCCACTGGCACAACCCTTGGGGCTGCTTTTGCCAATCTCATGTTACTGCGTGTTAAGTAAAAGTTTGGTAAGAGACGATTCGCGCTTTTCAGTCTGTTACAGCGTGATTAATGTGCTATCTCCATTACGAACGCTAATTTTACCCAAGGTGCGCTCCCGTCTCACACTTTTTTTAACTCAGAAAAAAGAGGGTTTTATTGTGTCAAAACAATAAAACATACAGCACATATCTGTATCATAAACATTTTTCATAGCCAAAGACCATACATTGCATTGAGGAGAGTACACCTGTGCCAGAGAACCCACCAAAACATTATGTGACACACAAAAGGGAAATAAAGATAGAGACAAAGGGGAAACAAAACAAGGGGGAAAGGGAAGGGAAAGGAAAAGCCATGTCAAGTGTGCAGGAATGAACCCACCAACCCAACACAGCAGAACAAAGGACCAACAGGCCAACACTAAACAAACAAAGCCCACGATCCACCTGCATATAAAGAGCTTTTTTCTTTCCATCAACAACAGGTAAATGCAAAGAGTGCCTTATCCAGATATACAAGACACTGTCAACTTGGGCAAAAGTATAATCGTAATTAACACATTTGCAACAGACGATGTAGAATTAAACTAAGGGGTGCTAGCCCCGGGGTTTCCAGCCACGCCTGCCAAATGGAATAGAACTTTCTGAGTGCGTTTCTATGCTGATACGTAAGATGCTCCCTGACAAGGACCTGATTGACCTGTTCCACCCACTGCTTACCGGTTGGGACATGCGGAGACAGCCAGAACCTAGCCACCAGCTTTCGAGCCAGATATAGTAGTCTGATCACAGCTATGTGTATCGGGGGCTTATACTTTTCTTCATCCACCGCTCCCAAAATACATATTAGGGGACCCCAACTTGAAAAACTGAGGAAATAGTCTCAGTGACATCCCCCCAGTACCTATGTAATTTGGGGCAGCGCCAGATCAGGTGGATGAGAGATCCCTCGTCCCTGCAACATTTGGGGCATATAGAGGAATCCCGCCTTCCACAGCGATGCAGTTGTATAGGCGTACAATAGGCCCTATGCAAAAGGAACAAATGGGACAGCCTATGCGACTGAGAAACAGAGGTAAGGGGTCCAGCTTGTAGACACACATCCCACATTTCATCAGAAATCTCCCCCAGATCCTGAGTCCAGCCTCTTCTGCATGGCAGCGAAGCTGAATTTTGGGTGGAGGACAGTAAACTAGAATATATGTGGGAAATCAGGCCTTTTTTCTGCGATGCATAAAAAATGTCTTTGACAAGGTAATGTTTGGAGAGTGAAAGAGTGAAAGTACGACCCTGTGTCTGAAGGGCGTGCCTAAGTTGAAGGTACCTATAGAAATGAGTCCTGGGAATGTTAAATTCCTGTTGTAGATCTATAAATGATTTAAGTATATTTTGGTTATATAACTGGGCAATATAGCAGATACCGGCCAAATTCCACGACTGAAAGCCTTCTTGTCGGTAGACTTCTTGCAAATTGGGATTACTCCACAGTGGGGTCTCTTCCAAAAATCTCTGAATCCTCATACTAGACCGAACAGTCGCCCAAAGTTTCTTAAGAAGGATAACAGTAGGAGCCGATTGAGGCAGGTGAGGTAACCCAGCTTCTAAATTTGTCAATACAGAGGTGGAACATGTCCCAGTTCGCAACAGGCCTTCTATGGAGTCAGAATCACCCATTCGCCCTAAACCACACAAATGTTGGAGCTGGGAAGCATAAAAATATAGCTTGGGGTTAGGAACAGCCGCACCTCCCTGATCTTTGACATATTGCAGAGTGGACAGACTTATTCTGGCCACCCTTTTCTTCCAAATCAAGGACCTTAACAAAGTGTCGATGCGGGCGAACCACCTACGGGGTATCCATTGCGGGGAGTTGTGCATGATGTAAAGAAGCTGCGGGCACCAAACCATTTTAATAAGATTTATCCGTCCTATAACTGACAACGGTAGTTTACACCATACATTACACGTCGCTTGGAGTTTTTTAAACAAGGGCAATAGATTATCCTCCAAGTAGGCCAGTGGATTCGCTGAGACTTGCACACCCAGATATCTAAAGGAAGAGACCACTATGAGGGACTCCGCAGAAACCGGCAATGAAATTGTTTGCCCATCTAAGGGCAAAAGTACGGATTTGCTCCAGTTTATGGAGAATCCCGACAAAGAGCCAAAATGTTGAATCAGCCCCATGACACTAGGGACCCAGCCGTATCTCCCAAATATAGTAAGGCTTCATCCGCATAGAGAGATATTTTCTCAGTTCCCTGCTCTCTGCGAAACCCCACGATAGACGGGGATAAACGAATACTGGCCGCCAAAGGTTCAAGGGCTAAGGCAAATAACAGGGGTGACAGTGGACACCCCTGTCTTGTACCCTGAAATAGAGGAAAGGGGTCCGACAGGTCCCCATTCACCCGAATTCGAGCCGTGGGGGCAGCATAAAGTAATTTAACCCATTTAATAAAAATGTCACCCAACCATCTCTTTTGATATCAAAGGAGACAGGAACAACAAGCGCCCAGAGGCGATTTAATTCGCATGTGCAGCGCTATATAAGTTTTCATTCATTCAACCCAAAGCGCTTTAGTACTTCCCATAGGTAGGGCCATTCTACACTATCGAATGCCTTGGATGCGTCTAAGGAGAGAATCGCTCTCTGACCTGGGTTAGTAACAGGGATCTGGAGTTAGAAAGAGGCGCCTAATATTCAGGGCCGTGGATCTGGAGGGAATGAATCCGGACTGGTCGTTGTGGACTAGTTTGTGAATAACTTTAGCCAACCTAGTAGCCAGAACCCTCGCCAATAATTTTACATCTGTGGTTAACAAAGAGATGGGCCTATATGAGTCCGGGAGGTGTGCATCCTTACCAGGCTTTAATAGCAATACAATTATCGCCTTGTTCATGGACTGAGGGAGACTGCCCCCTCCAAAGCCTCCAGAAAAACATCCCTCAAACGAGGCATCAGTGTATCAGCATATCTTTTATATACCTCCACCGGCAAGCCATCCGAGCCCGGTGACCTGCCAGGCAAGGAAAGAGCTATAGCCTCCATCAGCTCATCAACCGTGAGGGGAGCATTTAGCTGCTCCACATCCAATGTCGGCAGCTGCGGAACCCCACAGCCATCAAGGAACAGGCCAATCTCACTCAAAGTAGGTGATACCTTAGAGCAGGGATCTCCAAACTATGGCCCTCCAGTTGTTCAGGAACTACAATTCCCATCATGCTTAGTCATGTCTGTGAATGTCAGAATTTTACAATGCCTCATGGGAAATGTAGTTCCGAAACAGCTGGAGGGCCGTAGTTTGGAGATCCTTGCCTTAGAGGAGTACACATCAGCATAGAAACCTTTAAAAACTGAAATAATACCTGAGTGCGTAGAGACTAAATCTCCTCAGGGGTCGGTTATTGCCTCTATGTGAGACGATCCCTTCTGTGAACGCACCATCATAGCCAGCATATGACCCGTGCCCTCCCCTTCTTCAAAGAACTTCTGTTGGAGAAAAAACCTCTTCTTCTCTGCTTTTGAAAGAACCACATGTTTGACAATGTTCTGGGCTTCCCGCCAAGATCGCTCAGTCTACTCAGAGGGAAAATCAATAAAAGCAGCCTCTGCCCTTTCAGCTCCCATCAGCACAGAGTTCTCCCATGACTTGGTCTCGGTCTTACTGGCGTTAATGGAACGAATAAATTGTCCTCTCAAAAAAGCTTTCAGCGAGTCCCAAAAAATATTGGAACTAGCTGAAGGTCTGTTAATACGGATAAAAGTAGCTAAACTTTCAGAAATAGGATCAGGAACCGGAAAAAGCGACAACCAGAATGGATTCAGCTTCCAACAGATCCTTTTGGAAACACCCGAAGTAAGGATCTCAATACACAAAGGGGAGTGATCAGAAACAGTTCTAGTTTCATACTTTGAGGATGATATTAGGGGAAGCATCTCATCGCTGCCTAGACCGAGATCAATTCTAGAGAGGCCCCCAAGCGTAGCCGAATAGCAAGAATAACATTTGTCCTGTGGGTGCTTGAGCCTCCAGACGTCTCTCAATCCCAACTCCGAAAGGAGCCGAGCAAAGGAGGTCTGTCCCCCCCTCAACAGGCCGGTAGCGGCCCTAGCAGAAAATTTGTCAAGGCTAGCATTCAAGTAATTATTAAAGTCACCCACAACAAGTGCAGGGATTCCAGGATGATGTGAAAGGAATGTAGCCAAGATTTTGAGAACTTCAGCTGAAAAGGGGGGTGGTATATATATATTCCCAATAATACATGTCAAACCATCTAATGAACATAATAAAAATACAAACTGACCATATGGGTCAATCAGTGAAAACTTACAGGTAAAGGGCACAGTTGTTCCAATCAAAACACTAACCCCTCTGGCGTAGGAGGAGTAGGCAGAGTGAAACTGAGCCCCGAACAGTGCAGCAGAAAAAGGAGACTCCTGGCCAGGAGCCATGTGAGTTTCCTGTAGACATACCACGGAGGAACCCAACCTTTTAAGTACATGGAACACGGCCAAACGTTTCACTCTGTCTCCTAGTCCACGAACATTCCAGCTAGTAATAACACGTTGCCCCGCCATGAAAAAACAAAATAAGATAAAAAACAAGAGCCATGAGATAAAAATCAAAGTAGCAAACATGTAAATCTGGAAGATAAAACATCAGTACAGGCAGGTTCCCACATGATATATACCAAATGACAGCAGTCATTTTCAGAGCTATATGAAATGAAAAGGAAAAAAAAAAAAGGGAAAAATAATCGTCTGCAAAAAAGGAGATTGCGCAGGTAGTGAGCATACAGATCAACAGGGCCACCTTTGGAGCAACAGAAAAAAAAAAAACTGTAGTGTCCACGAAGGACTCCGAACTGGGGGGCTAAGTTCAGTAGCCGGCATTGAAGAACCAAAAGACGATAGTCTCATCACCATTTCCAGCAGAAAACATGGGAATATCATAACTAGTGAGCACAGTCTTCCGCCTATACAGAAGAATGAGATTGAAACCGATCCAGTTATGTGAAGAGAAAAAACAGGTTCCTTCAGGGTGTCAGCGATAGGGGACAATGATCAGGGTGCCCTCCGTCTCCTGCTCAGGTCGTCACGTAAGGAACGCTCCTCTCCATCTAGCCATTGCATTGCCATCGATGGTTTCTCAAAGAAATGCACCTCATCCCTGGCCACTACCCTCAGACGGGCAGGGTACAACATAGCATACTGAATCTCCAGGGAGCGAAGCCTCTTCTTAACATCATTAAACTGAACCCGCTGCTTTTGCACCTCCGCCGAAAAGTCCGGGAACAACAACATTTTTGAGTTATCCATTACAAGGGCCTCCCCCATGGTGCGCGCCTTAGACAGGATAACATCTCGATCCTTGTAGTTGAGCAGTTTAAGCAAAAATGCTCTAGGTGGGTTGCCCGGGGGTAAAGGCCTGGAAGGGACTCGGTGAGCACGTTCTACCGCAAACATGGCGGAAAAGGAGTCTTTCCCAAATTTTTCCAACAGCCAATTCTCTATAAATTGAACCGGATTTTTACCCTCCATCTTTTCAGGAATACCGATAGCCCGCACATTATTCCTGCGAAGCCTGTTCTCCAAATCATCGAGCCTCGCTGCGTGTTTGGCGACTAATAATTGCTGAGCATGCGATTCCCTCTGCATAGGGGCCCAATCATCTTCAATGATACTAATGCATCCCTCCACCTCAGTAGTACGATCCCTCAATTTTTGCATATCTTGGCGCATGTAAGACATTTCAGTTTCATACCTTTAAATTCTGACGCAAGAGTGTTAATGGAGCGATTACAGGATGTGACAGCAGCGAAAATATCTCCCAGCGTGGGTTCAGGACCAGTTGAGGCAGAGAGTGCAGCAGGTTGTGAGGGTTGCAGCAGCTGAGGGGTACTCACTGTGTCCCAAGGCAGCACGGGTGTCGTCAGATCCTCAAGCGGCACAGTGTCATCCGCATCTGACTGGGAACCGCTGTGATCACCAGTCACATCTCCGGGAGACACTAGCTGATCTCGGGAGCCCATAGGGGAGAACAGTCTTTGCGCTGCCTCCTTATACTTCTCCCTGGCCGACTTTCCCTGCGGGCCGCCATCTTGGGCCTCGTGTATCGGAGCCGAGCTCGTTTAGACATCACCCCAGCTAACGCAGGATACAGGAATAGGCTCACGGCGGGTTCGTGCAGCACCGGAGGTCAGGGAGGGAACAAAGAAACGCTGATCAGCCGCAAAACAAGGATAAATGTGCAGGATTCCTAGCGGAGCTCTCACACCACACGTCTGGCTACATCCGCCGCCAAGCCACGCCCCCCCCCCTGTCTCACACTTTATTCTGAGCATGCGCGGGTTTCTAAGCATACACATGAACGTGTTTCTCGTTGTAAACCAGCCCGACCAGAAACACGACAAGGAAATTGAGACTCCCGACGAGAAAAAAGAGAACTTGTTTTTTCTCGTCGAGATCCACAAAAGTTTTCTCAACGAAAACCATACACACAACCATTTTCCTTGGCAAAAAAAGCTCTCCCACCAGTTTTCTTGATGGATTTTGTCGAGAAATACGGTCATGTGTACGAGGTCTGAGGCCGCGTACACAAGACCGTTTTCCTCGGCAGAATCCATCAAGAAACTTGTTGGGAGAGCTTTTTTGCCAAGGAAAACGGTCGTGTGTACTGTATGCTTTTCATCGAGTAAACTGTCAAGGAATTTGACGAGGAAAAAAGAGAGCAAGTTCTCTTTTTCCTCGACGGGAGTCGTCGTGTTCCTCGTCGGGCTGGTTTTCCAACGAGAAAACACGTTGGTGTGTATGCTTAGAAACCTGCGCGCCTTCGGTAAAAGTAGTATTTGTAATGGAGATAGCACATTTGTCACGCTGTAACAGACTGAAAAGTGCAAATGTCTCTCACCAAACTTTTACCTAACACGCAGTAACATGAGATTAGAAAAAGCAGCCCCAAGGGTTGTGCCAGTGGAATCAAACTTCCCCTGCCGTTGTATGTGTTGAAGTCACCGAGTTTGAGAACGAGGAGATTTGGTCTTGACTGTGTGTACGCAAAGACAGCTTGTCAAGTTTCTCGACAAGCCTAACAAGGAACTCGCCGAGGAAAACGATGTGTCTTTTCCGACGAGTTCCTCGGTCGTGTGTACGAGGTCTCAGTCCCAGGGCTGGCTGGACGAAACTATGCATCTTTTATCAAGTAAAATAGCTCCTATGTATGTATTTCAACTATTTATTTTGCCGTTTGCCTGAAAGTAAGCTTTAAAGACAGAAATCTGATTTATTCTCACATTCACACAGTGTTTTTTTTTTTAGTAATATTTTCACCCAGGATTCATCCTTTTTTTCTAATTGAATCTTATGTTAAAATAAGTGAATCTGGGGTGAATGTTGTGTGAAAACATTACAGTATTAAATAAAACCCAGTATAATCAGAAAAGGTCAAAAATATATGCAAAATTCACCAGTATATTTCAAGTCTGAATGGGACTAAATGGGACTGAATTTGCTTTTACTGACTCTAGGTTGTTTCTATGGAGCAGTAGACTAGACAAACGCTCCACTAATGATATGGGTCATGCCCACATAATATATGCAACAAAAATGGTTAAGCAGTAAATTACCAGCTCGGTCACTTTTATTTATTTACCACAGCTCTACACGGGTTTCCAATAAATTTCTCCTTTTAGCAGCTTTGCAGAACTGCCACAGATTAGCCTAGAGTCATCAAAATATTTACAGGTTGTTAGAGAGTCAGTTGAATGGTGTGTCCATTCATTGAATAACTCATTATCTGGATAAAGAAAGATAAAAAAAATAGAAAATAAAACACATCTCCACTGCATTCCTAATGTGACATGTTACTAGCCATAATTTATATAGAATAATAAAACCTGGCCAGGTGAGTGTTTTTATCCTGTGTTGGAGAGTTGTAAATGTGGGCACAGGAAATGTTAGCAACCTGATTGTGGCCTGCTGCTGTTTATCATCATGTACAGTGCCAAATGATGGAGAACAGATTCCTACCAGCATTATTTTGTGAGTGCCGCACTATTTCTTGTATTTGCACATTTACACTTTGGAAGTCATGAGTTCAACAGCAGGTGTTATGAGATGATAATAACCATAGAAAAAGAGTCATGTTGCTTAAATGTTTGGATTTAAATGCAGGAAATCGTAAAAAGCATGTTGTTTTCATAACACCTTGTTACTTGCAAAGCGTGATATCATAAAAGACACAAAGTAAAACTCAATGGCTGGGCTTTAGAGGATTGCTTGAGGTGGCAAGGGCAACATTAGCTGAAAAACAACTTTGGGGATAATGAGACAGCGCTGGGAGCCATAATACATTGATTGTTATCATTACCACCTAGCTATTCCAATTATTTTGTAACCTCTGCAGAAGACATAATAAAATGAGGGGATTATTTTTTTACCAGAAAAATATATATAATTTAATTACCCCTAACTAAACCTTACACTGCTTGTTTCAGCAATGTATACGACTCAGCAGGATTATGATACACCATTTACAAGCAACGCAAGTCATGGTATTCTCTTATTTTTTCATTGGTAGGGTAGTAACTGACCATACATGTAATGATATTTTCTTACAATGTGAATCATTTTAGTGTAAGTGCGTAGAAATCTTCCCATGTATGAGGAGCGAGTTTTCGCAACAGGGGACCTAAATTAACATTACAGGGGATAAAACACGACAAGTTCTGTTTTATTCTCTGTGTAGACTGTTGTAGGTAAGTGCAGTAATATTGCACTGAACGGTAGATGCATTTCAGATTTACCCTTTTAGGGCTCTTTCACACGGGGCGGATCAGTAATGATCCGCCCCGCGCACCTCCGTTTGCTCAGTGGTGATCGCTCCGTTGATCTCCGCTGAGCTGCCGGATGACAGGGCGGTCTCAGCACACTGTGCAGGGACCGCCCTGTCTTTTCTCCACTCTCCCCTATGGGGAATTGGATGAAAAGTAGGTTTTTCCTCCGGCATACTTTGGTGGATCGGAGCGGATCAGGTGTCAGCGGACATGTCTCCGCTGACATCCGCGATCCCATAGGGATACATGTATGTCCGTTTTTCATCCGACAATGGATGGATGAAAAACGGACATACGGAACGTCCCTGTGAAAGAGCCCTTACATTCAGAGATCACTGATGCCTAGATGCTAATACCAAAGTGAGCAGTGTCAACATGAGTACCCATTAACTAATTTGCATACCTGAACAGTTTTTATATTTCTTTATGAGACAAAATTGGAAAACTGAATATCAAATACTTACCTAAATTTTCCTTTGCTGACAAGCTCCATCTCAGTCCAAACGCAGTGGTAGGCTGACATGGAACTGTCAGAAAAGCGGAAAATTAAATATCAAATACTTACCGCTATTTTCCTTTCCTGACAAGTTCCATGTCAGCTTGCCACTGTGCTTGTGTTAATATGAAACTGTCAGGAATGTTTTTTTTTTTTTTTTTTTAATAACCCCTATTTATTTATTTGTATACAAAAAAGTGCACGCAGATGTAAAAAAATAAAATAAAAATATATTTTTCTCATGCTGTGATTAAATCTGACAATTCCAGTATTAAACAGATGACAATGCAGCCTGACGGTTCATCTGAATTGAAGCCTCCAACACAGTGATCACATAATCAGGCACCAATTTGATCCGGACGGATCACCTCCAGCTGTATAGAATGCCAGTTGCTGGTTCGTAAACAGGAGAACATATAAACATATACCCAGCATGGGGCATTGTGCTAGAGAACATTTGTATACAGATTGTGGGCAAGGAAGAGTTAAAAAGTTGTCAGACACATGCAGCATTATTATGACAGCATTTGACATGTCTTGTGTATGTCTTCTTAAGGACAATTATTTATTAGCCATCAGAAGAAAGGTAAGGGACTTAAAATTGAACTTTGAATACATTTAAAAAAAAGGGTGATCAAGCAGTCTTAAAAGGAATAAAAAACTTTTACCTGTCCGTGTGTGTTGTTACTGACAGTATGCACTGAGCTGTACAAGCACTAAAATTATTCCATAATGTTTAGTCTTTTAAAAAGGAAGTAAACCATCATGATTTTTTTAAACACCTGCAAGAGAAAAGCATAATGAGCTAGTATGCACAGCATACTAGCTCATTATGTGGCACTTACCTTAGATCGGAGACCCCGAAGTCCTCCTCGGTCCCGTCCACCACCTCCGCCATGTCCCCTGGAGCTTTTTCCTGTTTTCATTACTCCGGCGCTGTGATTGGCCGGAGCGGTGATGACGTCACTCCCGCGCATGCGTGCAGGACCAGCAGATGCCCGCGCATGCGCGAAAACACGGCATTAACCCGAATAATGCCATTCACAAAAACGGCAAGCTCAGTGCTCCTGCGCCATTGTCTACGGTGCGCATGTGCTGTAGACATCGGTGCCCGTTTTGTGAAAATATTTCCTTAACTGTGTAGGTTAAGGAGATAGTTCTTGCACCTACAGGTAAGCCTTAATCTAGGCTTACCTTTATGTGCAAGTTGTGTGGTTGGCTTTACAACCACTTTAAAGGGTAACTGTACAGCTGTGGTCTTTGCTTTAGGCCAATTACTATCTGAATTGGTTACAGAAAACATAAAACTTCCAGCATTGAATTTTTTTGTAATATGGACTTGATTTGGAGTGATGGTAAAGGAGACAGACTGTAAACAATTTTTTTTTACTTATATTAACATGAAAGAGAACATGATTGTATGTACAAAAGTCTGCAGGGTTAATACAAGTGTAGCACCCTTCTAGATAGGCTGCTAGGATGTCAGAAAAAGTTAGCTCTTTTTGGCTCCTCTGTAAGCAGCTATTGATTTCTTTTAGCTGTTCTAGATCTCACAGCTTGCAGGTTTGACTGCTACCCCTGCCTTCAGAAAGATCTGAGAACATGGGACTGGGATAATCAAATGGAAAATTGAATATTTATTGTGCTTCAGCCAATCCCTGGGTCGATGTTTCCAGAAGGTGGCTGGGGATAACATAAATAGCCTGGGGCCTGGAGCAGCCTGTCCTGTTGGAAAAGTTTCATAGCCTAAGTATCTTCTTCCCCTTTGGGGCAATTATATTGGTGTTTGCTGATTATCATCGAGGTCCAAGTTGTTGCAGAGCTGGGGCCCCTATTCCCTGGTATCTTTGGAGCCAGCTAAGGGACTTAATCTAAAGATCTGGACCAGAGATGGAAGCTGAGTACTAACATCATGTTAGTACTCACTGTGGTTGGAGTATCCCATACCACCCTAGCACCTCTGTTACAAGAAATACATCTTAAAAACACAAACCCCTTGACTGTTTATTGGAATTGAATGAATATATTGTTGCTTGAGTGACTGGTGGCCTGTATAAAGCTCCTGCAGTGGTAGTGCTACACAGATAATTACCATAAAAATAAACCATGGAGCAACAGAACACTCCAACAACTCACAAACAAGTGTTTACTAGGTCCAAGAATAAATACAACATAAATTGAAAAGCTGTATAAATACTCACTCACTTCTTTCAATGTTTATATGAATGACTCTGAATCGGTTTCAGTAAGTTCATCTCTTTTGCAGGCTTCGTCCAGATGAACTACATTCTGCTGTTCTGTGCCACATGGCCTCCACCATGGATATTGATATCTCCAAAATTACACATCTGGTGGTAAACAACAAACCCTCACCAATCATGGCTTCATATTATCTACTCCTTAAAAAGTGTCTGAAGAAGCCAAGTAAATACTGGTTATTTAAGGTAAAATTGTATTTTCAGCATTACAGACAGTTTGTAAGATATTCTTCATTCAAACACTTGGGTTTTTATGGCAAGTTGTTAAATCTTTGAATATCACAGCTTCAAATGGTTAGTTAATTTCCATATGAAAGTAACTTAACTCCTGAACCATCCATACGAACAGAGGAATCAAAGGGGCCAAGCTATTACTGTACAGTTCAAATGATGAGACTATGACAACAATATTACATTTGCTTTAAGCCAGTGTTGCTTTCATGAATTTCACATGTGTCTCAGACCTCTAACGGCAGCTCTCTATACCCTCTTTTGTGATACTGGAAAATGCAGAAGGATTTCACCTAAAATCAGCACTTTTGAAGGAGTGTACAAACAGGAGAAGACTGCAGATAAACAAGTAAAACTTATATAGGAGGATTTGTTTCATCTCTGTGTATCATTTGAGGCTGTTCACCTCAATGGGTATATATAAGTGTTTAGAACCACTGTAAGGTAAAAATGTTGCTTTAATTCTATCTTATATATGTAAGAGTGACTCTTTACTTTCTATTCACAGAATGGAGAAATGGATGAAAACGGTGGCAGCGACCTTATTAGGTGCACAGATAATCAGAATGATGATATCCAGTTTGAAGAAGCAACTATGCAAAATGAAAACAAAGAACTGCAAAATAAAAAGAGTCCTCTTATGTACGAAGCTGTTCAAGAAGATGAAATTGCTATAACATTAGATAATCAAGAAAATGTTTTGAAAGGTAAATTTTATTACAGACATTATTAACCTCCCTGGCCGTATGATTTTTTAAGATTTTTGGTGCTGAAAGCGGTACAATTGTTTTGCATAGAAATTTGGCATTTTATATTGTAGGCCTGTAATTCTTAGGAATAACCCACTTAAATCTGTCCAAACAAGAGTCTAGTAGACATCCCGGGTATGATAACGTTAGAAACACAAAATCATAGATTATAATATAATAAATAACTAAAAATAATTATAACAAATAATAAATGTAAATAATAATAATAAAAACACAGAAACTTGCTAAGTTGCAGAATTGTCGCTGTCATTACTTTCAGTGTTTGATGACAAATTTCCCCACAAATCACTCAATTCTGCAAGTGATTCTAATTTATTATCGCTGGGAGACTTTTTGGTTGCTTTGGACAATCTACACTTTTATATTTATAATATAAAATTGCATGCAGGACACTGGACAGACCACTGGGGACAAAGGGGGTGTGTAATTATTTTATACAGTACTGTAATCTGTAAGATTGCGGTATACTGTATGTGTATTGTGTTTTTTTTTTTTTTTGGCGCCAATCTCCTCCCCCGTGCGCCGTACCATCGCAGGGAACAGAGCTCGGCGGCACATGGGCACTGTGTGAATCGAGCGAGGAGACAGTACTGAAATTACCGAGCCAAGGTTAAAGGTACAGTATACTGTACGTTTATTGCAAATATGTTTCAAAACAATATTTCCCAACTTCTGACCTCGTTTACTAATGTTAAATATTTATTAGCATGCCTGTGCACCTGTTAATCTGGGAAAAAAATGACCCGTAATGCCTTGTACACATGATTGGAATATCCGATGGAAAAATTCTGTCTGACTTTTTCCATCGGATATTCCGATCGTGTGTAGCCCCATCAGACTTTTTTCATCGGATATTCCGATGAATTCCGTCGGAGTTTAGATATAGAACATGTTCTATTCTACTCCGATGGAATTGCGTCGGAATCCCGATGTGATTTGGCCGGGCAAAAGCCTGATCGTGTGTACAGGGCATTAGTCGTACTTAAAGGGAAAGTTCACCTTTACAAAAAGGTAAGGGATGTTTGTACATTAAGGAATGCCTTTAGAAACACTAGATAATGTTAACATATTAAACTTTTGAATCTAGCTTATCTATTCATAATTTCTATAATACGGCATAGGTAAATTACTATTTTCATTATAGAAATATGAAAGACCACATTATAATAAAGCACTAATAATAACACACAAATAATAGTGAATGGATTAATTCACCTAAACCATGATTTTTTCGCTATGAGGCCAATAGGTTTGCCCAAATGAATGAGCTTGTAGAGGAGTCCTTTGGATTTATATTTAATTGGTGGATATACATCCATATTTAATTTGTATGTTAGTGACATCTGCATAAATGTTAAAGGTTTTTTTTTTTTTTTTTTTCTCCTGATATCCAGGCCATTAAATTACATTTTACAACACTGGGTGAAAGTGGCTTCATATAAAGATCTCTCTTCAATGGGAGCACCTACCAAATGGGGTGGATTATGATTATCAAGGCTCCCTATTTGTGGATCTTCAGAAACACCTTTAGACTTACAGTAAAACCTTGGATTGTGAGCATAATTCACTCTGGAAGCATGCTTGTATATCAAAGCAAATTTCCCCATAGGAAATAATGGAAACTCAAATGATTTGTTCCACAACCATTTAATTATAAGTCCTTCAGTTTATAGTCCATATAAAAAGATAATAGCAATCTGAGTCTGTGCAACTATAAAATGCCAATCCACAAATGGAAGCCTCCACAAGGGGATTAGAAGCAAAATCAAGCAGGAGCTACATATTATAAAAGAGAAGAGAGGTGCCTCTAAGTGTAGAAATACGGTTTAATTTGAAGGTATAACATTTAGCAACTCACATGGTTGATGATTAACCACTTAAGGACCGCCGCATGTACATTTACGTCGGCAGAATGGCACCGACAGGCACATCAACGTATATATACGTTGGTGCCTTGGGGGGGATCGGGGGTCCGATCGGACCCCTCCCCCGTACATGCGGCGGTTCGCGCGGCTGCAGGAGCGATCCGACAAGTGGGGGCGGCTATCCGTTTTCATCCGCCCCCTCCGGATCGCTCCCAGCCAATGCGCGCGCCCGCCCGCCCTGTCACTTCCTCCTCCTGTGTAAACACAGGAAGGAGGAAGCGACGTGATCTCTCCCTCGGCGTTTGTTTCAAGCGCCGCTGAGGAGAGATCACAACACACCAAGTAAGTCTGCACCAACAGCACACTTACACACACACACAAACACATTTAACCCCCGCGATCGCCCCCCCCCCCCCCCTCCCCCCTGTCACAGTGTCACTGAATGCAGTAATCATACATGTATGATTACTGTATTTAGTGTCAGTGTGACAGACAGTGTGAAAGTCAGTCAGTGTTAGTGTCAGGGTGGCCCCCCTACCCCCCCCAATAAAGTTTTAACCCCTTGATCACTGCCCTAGTTAACCCTTTCACTCCCTATTGCCAGCGTCACTAAGCGATCATTTTTCTGATCGCTGTATTAGTGTCGCTGTTCCCGCTAGGTAGCTAATTTTTTTTTAATGCGATTTTTTTTTTACTAAAGACATGTGGCTAAATAAATTTTGGCCTAAATGTTTGACTAAAATTTAGTTTATTGGTTTTTTATTATAACAAAAAGTAAAAAATATTGATTTTTTTTCAAAAATGTCGCTCTATTTTTGTATATAGCGCAAAAAATAAAAATCGCAGAGGCGATCAAATACCACCAAAAGAAAGCTCTATTTGTGGGAAAAAAAGGACGCAAATTTTGTTTGGGAGCCACGTCGCACGACCGCGCAATTGTCTGTTAAAGCGACGCAGTGCCGAATCGCAAAAACCCCTTGGGTCATTTGCCAGCGTATTGGTCCGGGTCTTAAGTGGTTAAAAGAGGCACATTTAGGTATGTAGGGATCTGGGGAAAAGCTGTCTGCAATCGTGACCGGGAAGACTACCCTGCAGTAGAGCATTCTGAAAGGGAGGCTTGAAGTGCTCGTGGAGCACAGCCTGGAAGGGACAACGTCAATGGTGGTGAGGAGAATATTCTATGTGGACTTTACCCTGAATGCCTGCATACTTAGATGTGCCTGTTTTAATCATCAACCATGTGAGTTTCTAAATGTTGTACCTTCATTAAATGTAACTGTAGTGTTACACTTAGGCCTTGTACACACGAGGGAATAAATCCGCTGAACATGGTCCGACGGACCATTTCAGCCGAAAAATCCGCTCGTGTGTAGGGGCAAACGGACCGTTCTGGCCAGATTCCTCCGGCGGAAAAATTTCAAAGCATGTTTTGAAATTTTTCCGCCGGATAGCTGCCCGTCAGATATGTCCGCTGGTTAGTACGGCAAACCAGCGGACATATCTGCCCGCACATGCGTCGTATCCTGTGAATGGATTCGACGCATGCGCACGGAAGTGTTTACTTCCTGGTGCGGTGACGTGGCGGCGTCAACGTCACCGCCGCGTCACTGCGCTGTCCGCCGGCGGGGAATTTGATCCGATGGTGTGTACAGCCATCGGATCAAAACATCCCGGCGTAAATATGCGCTGTAAACGGTCCGGGGACCGTTTACAGCGGATAAATCCCATCGTGTGTACAAGGCCTTAGAGGCTCCTCTCTTCTCTTTTATACTCATTTGTGATATGACGCTACTCTTACATCAAGACATCGCTTAAATATCAAGTCAAAATGTATTTAAAAATGTAGCTCGTCTTGCAAAACGCTCTCAAACCAAGTTATTCTCAAACCAAGGTTTTACTGTAAAGAGAAGGAAGGATAAAAGAATGCCTAAAGGACCAAGTGATACTTTTGATAACACATTTTTAAGGACAAAGTTTTGCAAAAAAGGCAAATAAGACAAAGCTGATGTACAAAACCATGATATCCACTGTATGATTTCCCCAAGCTTTGAATAGAAGACAGATTATATTTAGGAGCAGTGGTGGCTAGTGCTCAATTTTCGGCCACTCTCGGCTCAAGCAGTCCTACCAACTGGTGCTCGGTCAGTCTTAGTCTGTCTCTTGGTGGCTACTGTGAATGTACCTAGGGATAGGCCACTTTCCTTTCCCTACTGCTCCCTTCTTTACTAGCAAAGTACATGACACTCTGCTGTTCCCTGCTGCCTAGACTAGGGTTGTACTTCATGCTTGTACTGGCCGTATTTTCAGGTTAGACGCAGTCTCGGCTGCTTTTCCCCGGGGGGTCCGCTTACACGTTGTTGGGTTAGGTTGGAGGGGGGGGGGGGTTTGCATCCATTTCGGTACATGTCCCGGATCCACATACTGGATTGTCACAGGCTTCCTGGCATTGGCCGATCAGGTTACATATGGCTACTTTCATTTCAGTCTCTTACGAGCTCATCCTACCGTCTTATTTTTGGCCCCTTTTAGGCATATCGTCTACGTGACCCCAGGCACACTCCAGGTCACTTTCCGTGTTGTCGTCCCAGACCTTTCCCTAGTACGATTACCTGGGACTCTGAGTACAAGTTGGCAGGCAGACCGCAGGTCAGCCTGCATTTGTAGGAGGAGTGGGGAGGTACTTAAACCCGCCCAACATCCTCCTTCCTGTCGGCTGTTTCCTCGTGTCCCACCCACCCTTCCCCTTTTTTCTTGTATTTCTTCTCTCTTTTACTTCTACTTGGGTATGCCCCCTTTTAGGCATATCGTCTACGTGACCCCAGGCACACTCCAGGTCACTTTCCGTGTTGTCGTCCCAGACCTTTCCCTAGTACGATTACCTGGGACTCTGAGTACAAATTATATTTAGGAGCAGTGGTGGCTAGTGCTCAATTTTTTTGGGGGGGCAAACAAACCTGGCCCCCTGACTACCCCCACTCAGGAGTGAGGACCTCCTTCTTACTGCTGGTGACCCCTCTAGTTATATAAAGATCTATATTGAGGAATAAGGACCTCCTTCTTTCTGCTGGTGACCCCTCTAGTGATATAAATGGAGAGAAGAGACCCCACTTTCCCTCTTTTTCCCCTCCCCTTCCCTCTCTCCTCTCCCTTTCTTCTCACTCCCCACCCCCATCTCCTCCTGCCGGTTATCCCTCTAGTGATATAAAGATCTATATAGAGGAATCAGAACCCCCTTCCTCCTGCTGGTGACCCCTATAGTGATATAAAGATTTGTATAGAGGAACCAGACCTCCTTCCTCCTGCTGGTGACCCCTCTAGTGATATAAAGATTTTTATAGAGGAACCAGACCTCCTTCCTCCTGCTGGTGACCCCTATAGTGATATAAAGATTTGTATAGAGGAACCAGACCTCCTTCCTCCTGCTGGTGACCCCTCTAGTGATATAAAAGGAGAGAAAAGAACCCCACGTTCCCTCTTTCTCCCCTCCCCTCTCTCCTCTACCTTTATTCTCGCTCCCCACCCCCCTCTCCTCCTGCTGATTATCCCTCTAGTAATTTAAAGATCTATATAGAGGAATAAGGACCTCCTTCCTCCTGCTAGTGATAGTGATATAAAGATCTACTGGTGATCCCCTTAGTGCTAGTGATATATATAGAGGAATCCAGACCTCCTTCCTCCTGCTGGTGACCCCTCTAGTAATATAAAGATCTATATAGAGGAATCTGGACCTCCTTCCTACTGTTGGTGATCCCTCTAGTGATATAAAAGGAGAGAAGAGACCCCCCACTTCCCCTCATTCTCCCCTCCCCTTCCCTCTCTCCTCTCCCTCCCCACCCCCTCTCCCCCCCTTTCCCCCTCCCTTTCTCCTCTCTCCTTCCTTTCCTCTTGCCTTCCCCCCACTCTCCCCTACTTTCCTCCTTTCCCTTTCCCCCTATTTCTCTCACCCCTCCTCTTTTTCACTCCCTGCCCCCATCCTCCTCTCGTCCCTCCCTCTGCCTTCCCTCTTCCCCCCCTCGCTCCCTCTGCCTTCCCTCTTTCCCCCTTCTCTCCCCTATTTTCCTCCTCTCCCATCCCCTATTTTCCTCCCCTCCGCTATTTTCCTCCTCTCCCCTATCTTTCTCCTCTCCCCTCCGCTATTTTCCTCCTCTCCCCTATCTTTCTCCTCGACCCTCCCCTATATTTCTCCTCTCCTCTCCCCTATCTTCCTCCTCTCCCCTCCCTTATCTTTCTCCTCTCCCCTCCCCTATCTTCCTCCTCTCCTCTCCCCTCCCCTATTTTCCTCCTCTCCCCTCTCCTATCTTCCTCCTCTCCCCTCCATTCCCCTATTTTACTCCTCTCCACTCCCCTCCCCTCCCCTCTCTTCCTCCTCTCCCCAATTTTCCTCCTCTGCCCTCCCCTCCCCTATTTTACTTCTCTCCCCTCCCTTTGTTTCCTCCTCTCCCTCCCCTCCCCTATCTTCCTCCTCTCCATTCCCCTCCCTTCCCCTATCTTCCTCCTCTCCCCTATCTTTCTCCTCTCCCCTTCCCTCCCATATGTTCCTCCTCTCCCCTCTCTTTCTCTCTCCCCTCCCTCTTTTTCCTCTGCCCTCTTCCCTCTCTCTCTCTCTCCCCCTTATCTCCCCTATCTTCCTCCTCTCCTCTCCCCTCTCTTTCTCTCTCTCCCACCCCCTTCCTCCCATGCCTTCCTACTCCTACTCATACACATCAAAACACACACATACAGTATAGTAAATACACATCAAACACACCACACAGTAAATACACATCAAAACACACCACACAATATATACACATCAAAACACAAAACACACCCTAATGAACTCCCTCTTTGCCGATGTGGAGTTTGGCTGGGGATTGGGAGTCTACTCTGATATGATAGGCTTTCTCTACATCTCCTGATGTAACGGGATATCCTCTAAACGTCTCTTAGAAGACATCACAATCCTGTAGGTTCCTGTAGGTATAATTCTATGCAAGGCCTTGCATAGTCACAATCCATAACAGAAGTTGGTGAAGTATAGGTGATTGGAGCTGAAGAAGTTAATGAAGACTGGCAATGGATCACACCAGAGATCTGAGAGTCCACATGGTGCCTTCAAAAGAGGGCAGAAGGGACAGGTGAGAGGTGCTACCTCTGTCTTTAGGAACGGCTCAGCCCTGGAAGACAGCCATTCAAAAAAGAACGTGATGGATTGGGTTTTTTCTCAAAAAGCTTGGTCACCAGAAATAAAAACATGCCAACATCGACGTCATAATGGAAAAGCTTCAACGTTGGATCGCTGCTATGATGAAGGCGCAGCACATCGACAACTGGAAGGAGGACACGTTTGATGCCTAAACTGATATCAAAGACATCACCTGTGAGTTTTATACAGAGGACTTCATCTTTCAGTTGCCTGAATTCCCTCCGTGTGTCCACAATGACTCCTTTTCTCAAAAGTTTTTTTGCAGTGAACGTAATCACCTCATCGTCTTCAAATGGGACCTTCCGGATCTCATCGCCGGGACATGTCCTGCGGTAAAGAATGTTGTCGACACACTTTACCCAGTACCTCGAGTATAGGTCTTTGAGCCTCTGCATATGGTCAGACATTTTGCAGAGTACACCTAATGTCTCCTGGATGGTTCTTGTCTCAGATTCTCTTTCCAGACACAGTATGTGCTTCTCTTTGATCTCCCGGGCGATTAGGTTAAGAAAGTCTTGGTGGTTCCTCACCTCTGAGAATACACAAACTTTTTGTAAAGTGTCCAGGTTTGCACTGATTTTGTAACTTTTAATCTGCAGGGGGAGAGCATGATCTTTCATTAAGCAGGATTCTGTGATGTCCTGTGGATCATTATTCCTTGTGGAAGATGTGCCTTCTATTAGAGTCCTATGCCGCTCTTCTTGTGCCAGTGAAATAGGTGTCATCAGAACGTCTTGGAGAGTTTCTCCAGGCACCATACAAATCACATCCAAGGCCAGTTTTTTGGTGGCAATAATAAGGTTGTTCATTTCAGTATTAAAGTCTTGCAGTTGAGGAAATTTGCTGCTTAAATACAGACAGATTTTAAATCTTTGCTCTGTTACGTCATATTCAGCTGCATCTGTGGCAAGAAGATCGTTCACATGAGGGACTGGTCCAATATCTTTGAACACTTGGCAGGCAATGTCCATGGGGTCGCAAAACACAACATTCTCATATCTAGAAAGCAGAGAATGTGTAAAGATGATATCTTCTGCAGGGATCTTCACCACAGGAATCTCAAAGAACTTGTTAAAGTTGAATTTTCCCTCTGGCTCTGGAACGTTCAGAAAATTAGGAAAGAAGCTCCTGAACCTTGGGAAGGGTCTGCAGATATGGACTAGCAGTTCAGGTTCATACACGGTTTTGACAGCGAGGGATTGCATGGTCTGGTAGATGATCCTAGACACACACATGAGGTTCTTTCTCTGGACTGAACCCAAGTACACAAAGGGTGCTATGAGACCAAAGAGATCTGGTCTCCCTATGGCTGGCTGGAGGTAATGAGATAGGAACTGGCTAACAGTTCTCAACACAGCATCTTCAGTTTCCTCTGGAAACTTTGTTTGCACACATTTTTGAAGGACCTTTGTTAGGTATCTCAGCCCATAAGGAATGCTGTCCACAGAGGAAACTATAGACTCTAAGAGTTTGTCTGCCATGTTGTATATAGAGAAACCATCAATTGTTGCAGGGGTCTCAGGAGTGGTTAGTCCTAGTATTCTTTCCATTAGTATTATCTTTTTTTTGTTTTGATTGGAAGGCAAGTTTGGAGAAGTGGTAAGATCATATGTGATGCTGAGTATCTCATTTATTGCTGGTGTCAGCGCCTTCACTAGGCCATTGTAGTTGGCTTGGTGTGTGTAAAATTTCACGATTAGCTTTAAAATCATTGATTTCCCATGCATTAAATCCTCAATGGCATCAAGTCTTGTCTCCACTTCCTCACGCAGAGCGGCTTCCATCAACTTCACGAAAAAGTATTCTTTTTGTGGCGTGGAAGCGTAGTTATACAGACGGTGAAGCAATCTGTCTACAATCGTTGTCATATCCTGAGGGGCAGACATCTGGCTAATGAGCCTAGTCAGGTAAGTTGGGTCGGTCTGGAGATAATAGAAGAGGTGTTTGTAGGAATTCACCCTGTCTCTGTTCTTTATGGTCTCACAAACCACCTGCCTCTCCATGGTGATCGCCTCTTTGATTTGATTCTTGTTTTTGCTCGTCAATTTTTTGTATTTGGATAGAAGATCCTGCTGAGCAGTTTTGTGCTTTACTAACGAGGCAATGTCATTTCCAAGGGATTTTACCTCCTCCTCCTGTTCATAGATGGTTTTCAGTTTAGAGGCAAATTCATCCCTTAACGCATTCAGCTGAACCTGCTGAACAAAGCTTGGGTCAATCGGGTCCAGGAGCCGGGAAAAGTATCTAATCACCCTCAGAGGAGGATTCTCGTCTTTCATTAACGATTTATAGTGTTTCCGGGCCACATAGCTTCTGATGAGCGACTGAAGCTTTACAATGGCCTGGTCACGTAATTCTTTTCTCTCGACTTTGTCATCGTCGGTCTCGATCCCCACCAGTTCTTGGCTCTGGTTAGTTGGGGAATCCATTTTGTCGTCCCTTTGGAAAAATGAGCTCAGCCAGCTGCTGAACCCTTTATTGGAGGAGACGTCTAAATTCTGGTTAGTTGGCAAAGGCATTTTGTCATCTTTCGTTTGGAAAAATGAGCTCAGCCAACTGCGGGTTCCTTCATTGGAGAAGCTGTCCGAAATTTGGTTAATTGGGGAATCCATTTTGTCATCTTCCCTTTGGTAAAATGAGCTCAGCCGGCTGCTGAACCCTTCATTGGAGGAGACGTTTGAATTCCGCTTAGTTGGGGAAGCCACGTTGTCACCTTCCCTTTGGTAAAATGAGGTCAGCCGGCTGCTGATCCCTTCATTGGAGAAGATGTCCAAGTTCCGGCATAAAGTGGTCTGTCTCTTTTGCAGAGTAGTCATTTTCACTTTCACAACTGTAAAAAAATAAATAAATAAATAGACATTAGTACTCTTAAAGAAACATTCTGGAAGATCTCTACTTATCCTTATTTAAGTTTTCTTTAACTAAATCTGCCACAATTCCAAACCTGTGGTGGATCAATGTACTACTGAGTATATATATCAGACCCCTTTCACACTGAGGCGTTTTTTTTTAGGTGCTTTTGGGCTAAAAATATCGCCTGTAAAGCGCTTGAAAAATGGCTCCCCTGCAGTCTAGGCGTGAAAGCCTGAGTACTTTCACACTGAGGCGATGCACTGGCAGGATGGTAAAAAAACTATTGCAAGCGCCATATTTGGAGCGGTGTATACCCCGTTCCTCCTCCGCTCCTGCCCATTGAAATGAATGGACAGCATCGCCAAACCCGCCACTGCAGCGGTGCTTTGAGGGCAATTTTAACCGGCTAGTGGGGGTTAAAAGCGCCTCGCTAGTGGCCAGAAACCTCTTCAAAAACGATGATAAAAGGTCGCTAAAAATAGCGGCGCTTTACCGCCGATGCCTCGGTGTGAAAGCAGCCTTTGTATTATCTTAGTATATACTGTATATTATAAGAAGTATATGCATATTGATGGCCGCCAGGTGACTTGCAGATCGCGGGGGTTACACACAGAGTGCAAAGCTGTCACTTGTAAACACAGAGACCGGACTTCTATGTTTACAAGTGATTGTGGTGAGCAGGCACCAAAGTGCCCCAAAAAAAGCCTGGGGGTGGGGTGAAGTGGACATACTGAGTGTGTATATTAAATGAATATATATATATATATATATATATATATATATATATATATATATACATAGGGCCAGATTCAGGTAGATGGGAGCATCTTTGCTCCGGAGTAACGCTTCTCATTTGCGTTACGCTGCAGAAATTTTAGGAGCAAGTGCTGTCATTCACGAAGCACTTGCTCCTAAAGTTGCGGCAGCGCATCGCAAATGAGCCGGCGGAATTCAAATTGGGCGGGTACGGGGCGTGTAGTATTTAAACGAAGCGCGTTCCCGCCGCGAACGTACTGCGCATGCGTCGAGTGTTAAAACATCCCCGTGCGCATGCTCCAAATTTTGTGAATGAACGTCAATGACGTCACATTCCCATTCATGAACGTTTTACGCAAGCGACGTTTTTTTTTTTTTTTTCGACGCGATGACGACGCCTATACCTAACATAGGATATTCCAACCCCATGTAGGTATAACTATGCGCCGCGTATCCCGTCCGGAAACGTCGTAACGTCACTGCGTCGCGCCGGAATGCGATCGTGAATTGCCGATTTCCGCTCATTAACATACACTTAAAGTCACAGTTAGGCTGGCGGATCACTGGATCCGCCAGCCTAACTGTTCCTGAATCTGGCCCATAGAGTGTATGTATGTATGTGTATATATAAATGTTATACTAGCATATAATAATATACATACTAGAAGTGTATAGATTTCTATATAGCAGCTGTGTGTTTATATATATATATATACATATACAGACACACTCAGTATATAATGTGTATTAGCCTAGTATATAAGATATAGAAGTATATAGATAAATCAGTACATACTTTTCTATGATTAATAGAAGTAAAGATGGCGTATGTCGCAGAGGATCGCAGAGAGATCTGTTCACTAATAACACTCAGAGAACAATGACTGATCTCAGCTCTGCACTGCCTTATACCAACTGCCAGGTCATGTGACACTACTATGACATCATCTGCTCACAACACTCAACCAATAAGCATCAAGCTTGAAGCTGATTGGCTGCTGAGCATTCTGAATATCTTTTTTTTTTTTTTTTGTAATGACATTACATGTCTAAACATGTGACCTCCGGTCATGTGACACCACTCAACCAATCCACATTGGGCTTTAAGCTGACTGACTGCTGTGCCTGCTGAATGCTGTGTGTATGTTCTTGGTATAATTATACAGTATATTAGTGTAGTAGAAATAGTATATAATTATATAGATATTATAGTATAATATTTGAAGCCAAGTGACAGGAAACGCTCTGATTGGTGAGTTTATAAGAAATAAATAAATAATCAGAGCGGATTACTGCTGGTAACTGGCTCCTCCCACTGTAATTGTATCCTGGCAACAGATATGAAGGATATAAAAAAGGGGGAGGGGGATGCTATTGTTTATTATAGGATGGTGATGGAGGGTTAATCATACATTGTATTGGGGGAGGGGGGATGTTATTGATCATTATGGGATAGTGATGGAGGGTTAATCTATACATTATATCGGGGGAGGGGGGATGTTATTGATTATTATGGGATGGTGATGGAGGGTTAATCATACATTGTATTGGGGGGAGGGGGATGTTATTGATTTTTATGGGATGGTGAGGAAGGGTTAATCATACATTGTATTGGGGGGAGGGGTGTACATTAGCTGCAAAGGTTGGGGGAGGGGTGTACTGTACACATGTCACAGGCGCAACATTAGTCATACGCCCTGTCATGGTAGGTGGGTGTAGTGCCCGCCAACCATGACCCATTCAAGTGAATGAGGAGCCCTGCAACCTTGTGCGGTACAGCAAACAATGGTTTAAAAAAAAATCTGTTACATGTAAACAAAAAGTGCCCCAAAAAAAAGCCTGGGGGTGGGGTGAAGTGGACCTACTGAGTGTGTATATTAAATGAATATATATATGATATATACCAAGTGTATGTATGTGTATATATAAATATTATACTAGCATATAATAATATACATACTAGAAGTGTATAGATTTGTATATAGCAGCTGTGTGTATATATATATATATATATATATATATATATATATATATATATATATATATATATATATATATATATATATATACATACACACACACACACTCAGTATATAATGTGTATTACCCTAGTATTTAAGATATAGAAGTATATAGATAAATCAGTACATACTTTTCTATGATTATTAGAAGTAAAGATGGCGTATGTCGCAGAGGATCGCAGAGAGATCTGTTCACTAATAACACTCAGAGAACACTGACTAATCTCAGTTCTGCACTGCTTTATATAAACTGCCAAGTCATGTGACACCGCTATGACATCATCTGCTCACAACACTCAACCAATAAGCATCAAGCTTGAAGCTGATTGGCTGCTGAGCTTTCTGAATATCTTTTTTTTTTTTTTTTGTCTAAACATGTGACCTCAGGTCATGTGACACCACTCAACCAATCCACATTGGGCTTGAAGCTGACTGACTGCTGTGCATGCTGAATGCTGTGTTTATGTTCTTGGTATAATTATATAGTATAAGGCTCCATGTACACTGAAGCTGATAAACTGCAGTTTATTGGCGTTTTGCCTTTTTCAGTCCATAAACTGAACTCTATGTTAGCCTATGTGCCCATGCTCACCTGGGCGTTTTTCAATGTTAATGAGCTTTGGAGTTTATTGCCTTTTTTCTGAACGCCCAAAATGTGCGTTCAAAGTGCTGTTTTTTGACGGGGGAAAACGCTCATATACGCCGGCGCCAGCATGTTTTCACGTTTTTTTATCAGTTTTTTTAAAAAAAGGAAAAAAAAAATGCTGATAAAAGCTACACTGAAAAACGCTGATTAAAACTATTGCAAAAACGCTAAAAAGCATTGCAAAGCTCCCTGCAAAGCTACTGGCGTTTTTATATAGCTTTTATCAGCTTCAGTGTGCATAGAGCATATTAGTGTAGTAGAAATAGTATATAATTATATAGATATTATATTATAATATTAGAAGCCAAGTGACAGGAAACGCTCTGATTGGTGAGTTTATAAGAAATAAATAAATAATCAGAGCGGATTACTGCTGGTAACTGGCTCCTCCCACTGTAATTGTATCCTGGCAACAGATATGAAGGATATAACAAAGGGGGAGGGGATGCTATGTATTATTATGGGATGGTGATGGAGGGTTAATCATACATTGTATTGGGGGGGGGGATGTTATTGATCATTATGGGATGGTGATAGAGGGTTAATCATACATTGTATTGGGGGGAGGGGGGATGTTATTGATTATTATGGGATGGTGATAGAGGGTTAATCATACATTGTATTGGGGGGAGGGGGGATGTTATTGATTATATGGGATGGTGATGGAGGGTTAATCATACAATATATTGGGGGGAGGATATTGATTATTATGGGATGGTGATGGAGGGTTAATCATACATTGTATCGGGGGAGGGGGAATATTATTGATTATTATGGGATGTTGATAGGGGGGTTAATCATATATTGTATTTGGGGGGGGGGATGTTATTGATTATTATGGGATGGTGATGAAGGGTTAATCATACACTGTATTGGGGGAGGAGGATGTTATTGATTATTATGGGATAGTGATGGAGGGTTAATCATTCCATGTATTGGGGGGGGGGGTGTTATTGATTACAATGAGATGGGGATGGAGACTTAATACGTTGTATTGGGGGGATGGGATGTTATTGATCATTATGAGATGGGAATAGAGGTTAATCATACATTATATTGGGGGGGGGGGATGTTATTGATTTTTATGGGATGGTCAAGGACGGTTAATCATACATTGTATTGGGGGCGGGAGGATGTTATTATTTATTATGGGATGGTGATGGAGGGGCGGTATTAGAAAGGATCTGGGGTCTTTAAAAGTGATTAAAAAACAAGAATGTAATCAACAGAATAAAAATAAATAGTGAATTAATTTTAATAAAAAAATTATAATTAAAGAGCCTCTGCCCCCCCCCCCTACCCATGTTCATGCACAAAGGTAAACGCACTCGTCAGTCCCGCACGCACGCAAACAGCAATCATCCCACACATGTGAGGCATCTTCGCGATTGTCAGATCATGGGCAGTAATTCTAGCACCAGACTTCCTGTATTACTCTACAGTGGTGACCTGTAAAGGATTTTAAAGCGTCGCCTATGGATAGTAGCATTTACGCCGCTTGTCACTGTTGCACTGATGTGTGCAATTTTAAAGCGTGACGTGTTTGGTATCTATTTTCTTCGACTTAACATAATTTTTTATATTTTACAAACAAATTGAGCATTGTGTTATGTTTTTGTGCATTTGAATTAAAATAAGTGTATTTTTACAAAAACAATGCGTTTGAAAAAACGCTGCACAAATACCATGTGACATAACAATTTAAACACCCACCATTTTATTCTCTAGGACTTATACTTTAAACAATATATATATATATATTATAATGTTTGGGGGTTCTAAGATTTTCTAGAAAAAAATAAATCATGATGGTTACATGTAAATAAAAAGTGACAAAAAAGTGGATATACTGGGCCAGATTCACAGAGTGATTACGTTGGCGTAACAGGAGATGCGCGGCATTAGTCTAAATTTGCGCATGCGTTTCGATACTCCGCATCCCCAAAACGAGATACGCAAGAAATCTACTTTTTTTTGTCTAGCGTAATTTCGTTAGACAGGCGCATCCGTCCGCGCAAAACTGCGCTAGACACACCATTGATTTGCTATTCAAATATGCTAATGAGGGAGTTACGGGGATCCACAAAGGAACGTTGGTGCAGCGCAAGCTACGCGCTGTGCACAACAGCTGCACGGCCTGTCTAAAATTAGACCATATAAAAGGTGGTATAAAATTAGAAAATTCGTCTACATGTCAGAGAAAGCAACACTGTTAGTGAGGAACTGAGCAGTCAGACGTGCTTTAAGAAACATTTAAAAAAAATATATACATACATATATACATCAATACATAACATACATACAAATTACAAACACGGTCTCACTATCTTTCAATACCCCTTTAAAACCTTGATGGATATAATAATCTAATCTGATACAAGCCAATAATCTAATCTGATACTCTTCACTTGATATATCACACACGCATAGACATCTATGGCATGAGTGATTCTGAGGTGTCTCGCATCTTCAGATTCACCCCTCATATGCCATCCTGGAATTAACCACAACCCTGCAGGAGGACATCACCAGCCCAACACATGACACCACCCATGACACCCATGACAGCTACATATACAATCCTAGCCCCATCCTTACAGATTTCGAACAGAACATGTATGGGGACAGCTGGCTGGTTGGTGAGTGACATGGGTGGCAGGCATGACTGTCCCCCCCATGATGCTGAAATCACAAGGGGCACATGCACTACTAACATCCTCCTGTCTTATCCCTTCAGGGTGACTCTGCATATGCACTGGGACCCCATCTCATGACTCCTATACGGAACCCCCCTAACCAAGGCTACCCCGTCTTCTGAGGGAAGAGCAGCCAGGAAACAGCTCACATTAGGCATCTTTGCACGTTAAACACACACATTAATCATGGCACAATGAGAATGCATGCACACCACTGTGGTCCCTAGCACAGACACATCACATCCTCATCACATTGGATTGGCACAAGCCCACCATGTGAGCTGCAAACCCATGCCACGGCTCCAATTATGTCACTGTACATTCAAACACCATTCACACGAACCTGGGGATCACTTCTCCACCACAAATGAGGGTGACACCCCTTTTCCGGCAGGAATGTCACCCCCACATTCCCAAATCATACACAAACAGAACCAAAATAAATGACCAGCAAAAATATAATTTAAACAAAATAACAACAAAGAAAACACATAAAAGACAAAAATTACTCTGCAAAACAGTCCCCAAATATCTCAACGACACGTCACAAACAAACAAACAAACAAACAAACAAACGCTAATAAACAACAGAACAAAAGCACCTTGCTGTATAGGGAGGGATACAAAGGGATGTACTTTTGCAAAGGAAGTGTGTTTGTCTCTGTCTATTTATGCTGTTTGTGTAGTTCACTAATTTGCCCTAGTCCACTTCCAATTTCACTGATTGCGCCGTTCCCAAGTTGTGAGCATGCGCACAGAGGTGCTGACCATGGTCTGCTTCAAGCGCTCATGCGCGAGCCGGCCGGCCCTTCATTTGCATGGGGTCACGGCTCATTTCAATGTAACACGCCCCCGTCCTTCCCAATTTGTATTACTCCGCCTCTCAAATAATGTTGCGCAGGCGCAAATTTCTGCGTAAAACCGACGAGAATAGGGTGATTGCGCCGCTACATTGCGCCAGTCTAACGTAAAGGCGGTGCGCTACGCCGGTCCAATAATGCGCAGATGTACGTGAATCTGGCCCACTGAGTGTATAGTGTATAGTCACATTAGTAATATACTAGTACATATCGTATACAATGTGTATATATTAATATATAGTGTGTGTGTGTGTGTGTATATATATATATATATATACTGTATTTATTGGCGTATAACACCCACCTTTTTACCCTAAAAATAGAGGGTAAACTGTGCCTGCGTGTTATACGCAGGGGGCTGTGGAAAGTTTTTTTCCTGAAACTTCCCTCTTAAAGTTAGGGTGCGTGTTATACTCCTGTGCGTGTTATACGCCGATAAATACGGTGTGTATATATATATATATATATATATATATATATATATTATACTAGCATATAATATACATTGTGTTTGTGTATGTATATACATATATATATATATATATATATATATATATATATATATATATATATATATGTATATATATATATATATATATATATATATATATCTAGTATATTATATACATACTAGAAGTGTATAGATTTGTATATAGCAACTGTGCGTGTGTGTGTGTATATATATATATATATATATATATATATATATTAGGGCTGTGGAAATGAAAGATTAATTCCTCGATTAATCGGTTTTGATTGGTACTAGTGGTGCAATGGATTGTTAATGATCCGTAATCCGAACGGTCACCATATGCGGGTCGACATACCACGTGATCCACGTGATCCGCGTCACCCGGCCTCAACTGCTCGTGTTCATCCGGCTTCTCTGGTAAGACTAAGCAAGCACTAATCTTCCTATACAGTGGGGGAGATGTCTGTGGATATTACAGTGGGGGAGATATACAAATATATATATATATATACACACACACAGTATATAGTGTGTAATTGTGTATAGCTTAATATATACCAAATATATATACAGTATATAATGTGTATTACCCTAGTATATAAGATATAGTAGTGTATAGATAAATCAGTACATACTTTTCTATGATTAATAGAAGTAAAGATGGCGTATGTCGCAGAGGATCACAGAGAGATCTGTTAACTAATAACACTCAGAGAACAATGACCGATCTTAGCTCTGCACTGCCTTATACCAACTGCCACAGGTCATGTGACACTACTATGACATCATGTGCTCACAACACTCAACCAATAAGCATCAAGCTTGAAGCTGATTGGTTTCTGAGCATTCTGAATATCTTTTTTTTTCTTTCTTTTTTTTTTGTAATGACATCACGTCTGAACATGTGACCTCAGGTCATGTGATACCACTCAACCAGCATCGCGCCTTCATACTAAATGCTTTTTTTTGTTGTTTGTAGAATTGTGTTGATAATGATTATGGAGAAGATTTGATGTACAGAATAGAGTGATGGATACATTCTAATCTATTAATAAAAGAAGACGAGAAATATGAAGAAATGCTCAGAGTGATGAGAGATTATCATACATAAATCAGAGCGGATTTCCCGCCACTGTCTCTTTATTTACTGAGCAGATAACTGGCTCTGCCCCCTTCACATCATCACTTACACAGAATTATAGAGCTGAGCCCCACAGTGCTGCTCATCTGTAGGTGTCCTCAGTCAGCGCCGCCCCACCCATTCTCACTGGCTACCAACAACAGATACCATGGCAGCAGCTCTGCCCCTCTCCCAGGACTCTCTCTCTTTCCTCATTGGCTGAAACAGCAGAGAGCTGTTGCTGTCAATCAAAGCTAAATGAGGAAAGGGAGGGGGGCCGAGCCGTTGCTCCATGGGTGAATAGAACAAGCCTGCTCGGGTGTACTCGGTAAGGGGGAGGAGCCAGGAAGAGAGGAGCGGGCTGCTCTGTGCAGTAGAGAAGTATAGAGATGTTTTCCTTCTACAATCAGATCAGTAATAAATAATAGGAAGAAATAATATATTATAATTATTAAATAATATAGGAAATAATCTATTATTAATAATAAATAATATGAGGAAATAATCTATTATAATAATAAAAACATGAGAAAATATTACAATAAATAATATGAGAAAATAATATTTTATAATAAATAATATAAGGATATATTATATTGTAATTAATAATATGAGAAAATAATATATTATAATAAACGATATAAATAAATAATATATCATAATAAATAAAATATAAACAAACAATCACTTATTAATCATAATAGTAACAATAATATGCAAGTAATAAAAATAAATTAAAGGATAAACAGATGGGAGAGGGGAAAGGGGGGCATGGTATTGATTATTTTTGGATGGCAATAAAGCGTTATCATACATTGTATGGGGAGGGGGACATGTTATTGATTATTATGGGATGGTGATTATGGATTAACCACTTAAGACCCTGACCAAAATGCAGGTAAAGGACCAGGCCCCTTTTTGCGATTCGGCACTGCGTCGCTTTAACTGACAATTGCGCGACGTGGCTCCCAAACAAAATTGGCATCCTTTTTTGCCCATAAATATAGCTTTCGTTTGGTGGTATTTGATCACCTCTGCGTTTTTTCTTTTTTTGCGCTATAAACAAAAATAGAGCGACAATTTTGAAAAAAATTCAATATTTTTTACTTTTGCTATAATAAATATCCCCCAAAAATATATAAAAAAAAATGTTTTCCTCATTTTAGGCCGATACGTATTCTTCTATCTATTTTTGGTAAAAAAAATCGCAATAAGTGTTTATCGGTTGGTTTGCGCAAAATTTATAGCGTTTACAAAATATGGGATAGTTTTATTGCATTTTTATTAATTATTATATTTTTACTACTAATGGCGGCGATCAGCGATTTTTTTTCATGACTGCGACATTATGGCGGACACTTCGGACAATTTTTACACATTTTTTGGACAATTGTCATTTTCACAGCAAAAAATGCATTGTTTATTGTGAAAATGACATTTGCAGTTTGGGAGTTAACCACAAGTGGGCGCTGTATGGGTTATGTGTTCTCTAATGTGTGTTTACAACTGTAGGGGGGTGTGGCT
Source organism: Rana kukunoris (assembly GCA_029574335.1). Lineage (NCBI taxonomy): Eukaryota > Metazoa > Chordata > Amphibia > Anura > Ranidae > Rana > Rana kukunoris. Next base: position 276,313,411 of record CM056052.1, read on the forward strand.
GTAGGTGTGACGTCATCGATTGCGATTCCCTGTATAAGGGATCACGCTATCGATGACGCCGCCACAGTAAAGGATGGGGAAGGCGTGTTTACACACGGCTCTCCCCGTTCTTCAGCTCCGGGGAATGATCCCCGCACTCCAGCGGCGATCGGGTTTGCGAGTCCCGTGGTCCCGGTCCTGGAGCTTCGGACCGGGTCACGGGACCGCGCCTGTGACCCACAACTGGGTACTAGTACAGGACGTACCTGTACGTACATGTGCCCAGCCGTGCCATTCTGCCGACGTATATGTGCAGGAGGCGGTCCTTAAGTGGTTAAAATGCATTGTTTACTGTGAAAATTACAATTACAAATTGGGAGTTAACCACAAGGGGGCATTGAAGGGGTTATGTATGACCTCATTTGTGTTTCTAACTGTAGGGGGTGTGGCTGTAGATGTGACATCATCGACTGTATTTCCCTATAAAAGGATCACACGATCGATGACGGCGCCACAGTGAAGAACGGGGAAGCTGTGTTTACACACAGCTCTCCCCGTTCTTGAGCTCCGGGGACCGTTCGCGGACTCCAGCGGCGATCGGGTCCCGTGGTCACGGCGTGCGCCCGCGACCCACTTCTGGGTATTAACCAATCACGTACCGGTACGTGATTGTGCCCAGCCGTGCCATTCTGCCGACGTATATCGGCGTTAGGCGGTCCTTAAGTGGTTAATCATACATTGTATTGGGGGAGGGGGATCCATGTGATAATTAATGTCACCTACGCTGAAATACACTGGGCGGGGTTTTTAGGCACTGATGTCATCTCACACAGGAGACCCACTCCCACCAATTAGCTGGTGGACCCGCCTCCTGTATATTATTCATTTTTAATTAGAGAATTCCCCCCCCCCCCCCCTCATGCTGCATGGAGGAATTCATCCTTAGGGGACTGTAAGAAGAGTGTTGTAGAGTGCTGTGTACATCCCTGCTGCACAGCATGCTGATACCAGTCTGTGTTCCCCTATTACCTTGTAATACCAATATAATATCATGTCTGCAGTCTCTGACCGTCTCCTGTATCAAGTCTGCAGTCTCTGACAGTCTCCTGTATCAAGTCTGCAGTCTCTGACCATCTCCTGTATCATGTCTGGAGTCTCTGACCATCTCCTGTATCATGTCTGGAGTCTGACCATCTCCTGTATCATGTCTGGAGTCTCTGACAATCTATTGTTTCATATCTGCAGTCTTTGACCATCTCTTGTATCATGTCTGCAGTCTCTGACCATCTCCTGTATCATATCTGCAGTCTTTGACCATCTCTTGTATCATGTCTGCAGTCTCTGACCATATATTGTTTCATATCTGCAGTCTCTGACCATCTATTGTTTCATATCTGCAGTCTCTCACCATCTCTTGTATCGTGTCTGCAGTCTCTGATTATCACCTGTATCATGTGTTTAGTCTCTGACCATCTCCTGCATCATGTCTGCAGTCTATGACGATCTCTTGTATTATGTCTACAGTCTCTGACCATCTCTTGTATCATGTCTGCAGTCTCTGACCATCTCCTGTATCCTGCCAATAGTCTGACTATTTCCTGTTGTGTCTCTGAGACTGAACATTCACAGATTTTTATGTACGCCCCCCCCCCCCCCCCCGGTGATTTCAGAGTCTGGAGTTGAGACCCTGGTCTTCCGCATTTGAAAAAAATAAAAGTTGGCCCCTTTTGGTGGATATGTGATATCATATGGTAGACTTGATTTTGGGGATTTAATTGATAAGGAATTGGACGCTTTATTTCACTGCAATCAAATTATTTATGAACATCGGATGTAATGATCACACGTCACTTCGATCAATTTCTTATAATCAGTAGACCGTTTCATTGTCAGTGCCGCACCACTGAGGGGTGACTGGTTTGACACCCCCCCCCCCTATGGCCCAGTTAGAGAAGCTCGTACAGACAATCGGACATTCTGACAACAAAACCGTGACATTTTTTCTGAGGGACGTTGGCTCAAACTTGTGTTGCATACACACGGTTGCACAAATGTTGTCGGAAATTCTGAACGCCGAGAACGCGGTGACATACAAGACGTACAATGACTATATTAAAGGGAAGTCGTGTTAGTAGGAGTTTGGTGAGAGACGATTTGCGCTTTTCAGCCTCATGCTTTTCAGTCTGTTACAGCGTGACGGATGTGCTCTCTCCATTACGAACGCTAGTTTTACCAGACCGGACGCTTTTGGCCTCTTTCACACGGGCGGCTGTTTTGCTGCAGATAAAAGCACGAATATGTTATCTGAAAATCAACACTCTAGACACAGCGATTAGCTGCATTTGCACACTGCGATTACGTGCGTTTTCGTGCGTTTTCGTGCGTTTGCGTTTAACGGCGGCAAGAATGTCTAGTCACTCCCACTGATTTTTTTTGTACCCTTGTCCCTTGATCTACCCATGATGCATTTCGCTCTACTGCATGCAACCCTGTGTCTTTGTTCTCTGCCTCAGTGTGCAGTGCAGTTTTGCAGAGAGTGGAGAGATCTGTGTGTTTTTTCTCATTTTGGAAAAATGACAGCTTATAATTATCTTGCAATGGCAATATTGCTGATGATGATGAGGAGGAGAAGAGAGATTGACTCTAGGAGATGTCCTCGTCGTTATTGGGTCCACCCCTTAACCTCCCAGCGTCTGTCTATTGGGTACTTTGCCCTCATGTACGGTGAGCTGAGGTCTCATGGAGACAAGTTCTACAATTTTACCAGGATGTCAGTGGCAAGTTTCGATGAGCTTTTGGGTCTTGTTGGAGAACGCCTGACCAGAACCAGGACTAATATGAGAAGAGAGATAAGTCCAGAGGAACGGCTGTTACTTACGTTAAAGTAGGTTTTCCATATCTTAAATAGATGAAGCTCATGTACATGCAGGTTCTCATGTAATGTGTGTGTGTGTGTGTATGTATGTATCTTCTTGCGTAATGTGTGTGTGTGTGTGTGTGTGTGTAAATATATATATATGTATACATCTATATCACAGTAGCAATGTGTCTGGCATCACTACCTTCATTACCTTCATTATTATCTACATTTTACTTCTATGTCTATTGATTTTAGTTATGAACTCTTCTCAAAATTGTATTGCAGATACCTTGCCACTGGTGCCAGCCTCACCTCTCTCCATCATCAATTTCTAATGGGAATCTCCACCGTCTCTACCATAGTGCACAGTACCTGCCTTGCTGTTTGGGAAGAGATGAAAACAGTAGTGATGCCGGAACCAACAGCAAGTATGTGGGAGGAGATTACAGAAGAATTTTGGGAGAAGACCAACTTCCCAAATTGCATTGGTGCTTTGGATGGGAAACACATACGTCTCATCAAACCACCAAAATCTGGTTCCCGATATTTCAACTACAAAAAATACTTTTCCATTGTACTGCTGGGACTCAGCGATGCGAACATGAAGTTCATTGCTGTGGATGTTGGTTCTTATGGAAGTTCTGGAGATTCCAGAATTTTCCGTAATTCAGTGATGGGACAGCGTTTTGAAAAAGGAGAATTTGAGGTGCCACAGCCAAGGCCTCTACCTGGCACTGATGGGCCTGATCTCCCCTTAGTAGTTCTTGGAGATGAGGCATTTGCCCTATCCACCCACCTCCTAAGACCCTATACGAGGCATGGTCTCACTTCCAAGAAGAGGATTTTTAATTATCGCCTCAGTAGAGCCAGGAGAATGGTGGCGTGTGCATTTGACATTTGTACATCCAAATGGAGAGTATTATTGACTGCCATGCATCTTGAAGTGGACCATGCGGTCAATGTTGTCTTAGCATGTTGTGTGCTACACAATTTTATGAGGGGTAAGGAGATTGGGCCCACTGAATCCCTGCTAACTGTTTACGAGGAGACCGGAGGTCGTGTTGGCACTCGTCCCAGCAATCACGCTTTACGAGTGCGTGAAGAATTTACCGACTATTTTCTGACCACTGATGGACAGCTACCATGGCAGTATGACTTTGCATAGTTATAACCCTTCAGTTATTACTCTTCTGTTGTTACCCTTGTGACCCATGTTGCATAACTTAAAATAAAGCAGGTTTCAATTTTTTTTCAATCAAATCGTATTTATTTTTTATCTTTGCCTTTGCAAAAAAAGGTATAAAAATATACAAACATTTTTAAAAATGTTCAAAACATTGATGCTTGCATGTTACTTTAACTTTAACATACAGTAACATTTTTATTTTCAAGTACAACAGTTAACATAAGTACCTAAATATTAACATACATTATTCCTAATGTGATCTCGCAAATTATTTTTTTCTTATGACACACAGCAAGAGTATGATAGCCACATCCACGACACCCAAAAGGCAGAGTGATGATTGGACTTGTAGTTGTCACGCAGCCTGAGGACCACTAATTGAATAGAAAAAATGTAAAGAACTTTTCCTTTACATTATCTCTATTGTGACAGGGTACACAATTGTATGTACACCAGTGAGAGACTGGAAAAGTCAGCGTTCCCTGCCCTGGAAGGGGTTAAGCCTGGCCAACAGGTAAAACCTTCTCTCTTCCCCTATTAATTAACACTCACCTGGTAAAGAAATGGGAAGTGAGAGCTCAGTGTGAGAGGTATGCTGAGCTGGACGGACAGGTTGAAAACTGTCTGCATTGAGTGAACAAGGTCTGTCATAGATTTGTTTATTTTGGACTGTTATTTTGTTTGTTTTATACTGGAGGCCGGAATAGCCCCTCCAGTACAGTGTAGTGAGGGACACTACTGTCAGTTAGCCTCCTAAATTGGAGTAGGCCATTTTGTTTTGTATTATTTATTTTGAGTGCAATAAACCCGTATTTATTGCTTAAGATCAGCGACTTTGCTGCATAACATTATCGCTATTTCTACGACTTTGTCACAAGTGGTGTCAGAAGTGGGATGTTTGCTGTTGTACCAGTCAATGTACAGTTACAGTGGCCTTAAAGGTACAGGACCCAGAAAATGGAAGATATTGTGAAAGCCCTGTTACAAGCGGTCTCTGCGCAGCACGAGACTAATAGACAGATAGCGGCCTCAGCTGCAGCACAACAAGAAACTAATAGACAGGTAGCTGCAGCGCAACAAGAGACTAATAGACAGATAGCCGCCTCAGCTGCAGCACAACAAGAAACTAATAGACAGCTAGCTGAAGCACAAAAGTCAGACCATGCTGTTCTCAAAGCATCCCTGGATCACATGACTACCCAAGGGTCTTCTAACCCACCAGCAAGGGGGGTAAGCCAAATACGTGCCAGCAGCTGTCTGCAGAAAATGACCCCGGATGATGATGTGGAGACTTACCTACTGGAGATCGAACGGACCACTACCCGAGAAGGCTGGGCCCCGGAACAGTGGGCTGGAATCATTGCACCCTTCCTCCTGGGAGAAGCACAGAAAGCCTATTTTGATCTGGATGAGGTGGCTGCTGCAGACTATCCCAAACTGAAAGGAGAGATCCTGGCTTGCTTAGGGGTGACTTCCACAGTGAGGGCTCAGCGTTTCTACAACTGGAGGTTTAAAGAAGGAAAAGCGCCAAGATCCCAGATGTTTGATTTAATTCATCTGGCGCGGAAGTGGCTCACACCAGAGACTCAAACCCCTGCACAGATTATAGAAGCGCTTGTACTGGACCAGTGGCGTAACCAGAGTTACGGGCGCCCGGGGCAGAATTTTTTTTCGCCCCCCCCCCTTGTATAATCATCCACTCTGGTTATAAGGATCTGTAATGAGGAACTGTGGTGGCTCAACGTGATTGGCACTGCGCTGACAAGCCATTCACCTCTGCAGCCAAGGGTTCGGATCCCGGTCTCGGCTACATGTGAATTGAGTTTGGTGGTCTCAGCCCGGCTCCCGGTGGGTGTGCTATGCAAGGTACGCCTGTGCTTAGTACGCCCACCCCCCCCCCCCACAAAAACCACCACACTTGCACGCACACAAAATTGGTTAAAAACACACGCACTTTGGCCATGCGGTCTCCTAAAATAAAAGAGAGGCGAAGGACCTATGGGGCTGGCTGGTGGGCTAGGCCCCCTCACTCCCTCATAGGGGGAGTCCCTCTGCCCCATTGGGGTCCCGTTGGGCCCCAGTTGGGCTCCCAAGAGGAGCAGGTAGGGCGGGGTGAGTGGGAGGCCCCCCTTCACACCCGCCATTGCCACCAGGGGCATGGAGAAGGATGGCGATTGCCTCCGGGGGGAGGGTCTGCCTACTCCCAACTCCTGCAGTCCGGCTCCTCTCTCTCGAGTTCACGCACAAAAATACACTTTAAAAAAAAAAAAAAAAAAAATAAGGATCTGTAATGTATCCCTCTCAGGGCTTTCAGCATGTAAGGGGTAAATTATTGCAGGATTAATCATTTAACCCCTTACTGTAAGGGATTAACAGACTGACCCCCCCCCCCCCACAACCACAGATCCCCCATCATAGACTGAACCCCCCCCACAATCACAGATCCCCCATCACAGACTGACCCCCCCCACAATCACAGATCCCCCATCACAGACTGACCCCCTAAATAACAGACCTCTCATCACAGATGGATCCCCCCAATCACAGATAGACCCCGCACAATCACAGACCCCCTATTTAACAGACCTCAGACAGTAACCCCCACAATAGTGCAGACCTCAGACAGTAACCCCCACAATAGTGCAGACCTCAGACAGTAACCCCCACAATAGTGCAGACCTCAGACAGTAACCCCTATAATAGTGCAGACCTCAGACAGTATACCCCAGCATAGTGCAGACCTCAGACAGTAACCCCCATAATAGTGCAGACCTCAGACAGTAACCCCCATAATAGTGCAGACCTCAGACAGTAACCCCCATAATAGTGCAGACCTCAGACAGTAACCCCCATAATAGTGCAGACCTCAGACAGTAACCCCCATAATAGTGCAGACCTCAGACAGTAACCCCCATAATAGTGCAGACCTCAGACAGTAACCCCCATAATAGTGCAGACCTCAGACAGTAACCCCCAATAGTGCAGACCTCAGACAGTAACCCCCAATAGTGCAGACCTCAGACATTAACCCCCAATAGTGCAGACCTCAGACATTAACCCCCAGTAGTGCAGACCTCAGACAATAACCCCCAGTAGTGCAGACCTCAGACAGTAACCCCCTGTAGTGCAGACCTCAGACCTCAGACAGCGGCGTGTGTGGTTTCCCTCAAGCGCGGGCTCCTCCTCCTCTGTGGGTGTGAACAGAGAGGAGGGCCGCCGCCGGGTGTACCAAGATGGCCGCCGCTCCGGAGCTAGGCCGAAGCCGGGGACTTTCCTAGGCCGAGGCTCCGGAGCGCTCCGCGGAGCCGGTGGATGGATTCGCCCCCCCCCATTTTTCGCCCGGTGCGACAGCCCCCCTGCCCCCCCCCCCGCTACGCCAGTGTACTGGACCGTTATGTGAGAGAGCTTCCAAATGGCCTCCGGGAGTGGGTCACTCAGGGAAATCCCCTGGACTATGATAGTATGGTCGCACAAGTGGAGCGGTACCTATCTACCAAAAGCTTGGATCGATCTCTCTCTAGGACGATTGGGAAAATACAGAGACCAGGAGACCGGAGGAGTGGAGTGGAAGCAGACTTCGGATCCGGAGCCCGTTTTTCCAAAACAGACTTTAGAAGTCAAAACCCTGGGAAAGAGGACCACCCTAGGAGAAACTCCATAACTTGTTTTGAGTGTGGCGCCAAAGGACATGTCAGGGCGAGATGCCCCAATCTTCCTGAGCCAATGCAGTGTGGACTAGGGGAAGATTCCTCTGACTTTTGTGGGCTCATTTGTTTAGCAGGCCTGGTAGAAGGGGGACATACCTGTCCTGCTGGACAAACAAGAGACAGTGGCCCTGGTGGACTTTGGCAGTGCCCTGACTTTGGTAGCCAGTAAATTGGTAAAACCTTGTTGGATTCAGAAGCATAGAACCATGGGGGTGTTGTGTATTCATGGGTGTACTGTGCGGTATCCTACTGCCAACATAGAAGTGTCAGTACAGGGCAGTTTGGTAAGGATCGTAGCTGTGGTAGTTCCTCGTCTACCATATCCTTTGATAATAGGAAGGAATTTCCCTAATTTCCACTCTCTGTTACAGCCCCCTGTGAGGGGAGAACAAGGGGAACCTGAAGTGGAGCAGAGAAATACAGGGGTCCATGAAGTATTTCCCTTTGCTCATCCTGACTTGTATATCTCTAATCCAAAAAGAGGTAAAACAAGACGGGAACGCAGGGAGAGCAAGCTAAGATTTAATAGGGCTGTCCAGGAAGTCCTGTTGAATCAGCGTGGGGAGCAGTCCAGGAGAGGCGGGGCCCCACGACAGACAGAAGATGAGGCAGAGATTGGTCAACCGGAACCCGCCCCAGAGGCTACCAGTGAAGACGATGAGGGGGATACAGGTATCCTGGATATCTCGGGTAGTGGCTTTGGCCGTGATCAGGCAGATGATCCCCTGCTGCAGGAAGCCAGAAGTAATGTTGTAGAGGTTAATGGGGTACCAGTAGAAGGGGTAACAGGAAAGGCCTATCCCTATTTTATCCTTAAAAACGATCTTCTTTACAGAGTAACCTTCGATGAGGGACAGGAGCTTGAACAACTGGTTGTGCCTTCATCATACACCCGAAAAATCCTGGATTACTCTTACTCTCATCTGCTGGGGGGACACTTAGGGGTGGAGAAAACACAAGAACGGGTGCTCAGGAGGTTCTTCTGGCCTGGGGTATATGAGGGGATTAAAAGGTATTGTGCTTCTTGCCCGGAATGCCAGCTGGCATCTCCCAGACCGAAGTTGAGAGCCCCACTCATACCTCTCCCCATAGTTGACGTTCCGTTTGAGAGGATTGGCATGGACCTAGTGGGTCCCTTAGAGAAAACAGCTCGAGGGCACCAGTACATCCTTGTCATCGTCGATTATGCCACCAGATACCCGGAGGCTATTCCACTACGTAAGGCGAATGCTAAAAGTATTGCAAAAGAGTTGGTTCAGATGTTTACACGGGTGGGGATACCCAGGACATTGCTCACGGACCAGGGGACTCCGTTTGTCTCCCGTATTATGAAAGAGCTATGTCAGCTATTTAATGTACAGACTCTGAGAACGTCAGTGTATCACCCCCAGACAGATGGGTTGGTAGAAATGTTTAACCGGACCCTAAAGGGGATGTTGAGGAAAGTCGTTAGCAGGGATGGGAAGGATTGGGACTTGTTACTTCCTTACCTGTTGTTTGCAGTTCGAGAGATTCCCCAAAGTTCTACAGGCTTCTCCCCGTTTGAGCTTTTATATGGTAGGCATCCCAGGGGTATTCTGGATATCCTAAAGGAAACCTGGGAAGAACAGGGGGTAACTGGGACCAATGTCCTCCAGTATGTTGAAGATATGCGGGTGTGTATGGCTCAGATTGCCCCTCTTGTTCGCCAGCATATGGAGCAGGCGCAGAGTAGGCAGAAGTCCTACTATGACCAGAGGGCCCTAGTGAGACAGTTTGAAAGAGGGGACAGAGTAATGGTTCTAGTACCCACCGCAGAAAGCAAACTTCTAGCACAGTGGCAGGGACCCTATGAGGTGTTGGAAAAAGTGAGCCCAGTAAATTATAAAGTTAGTCAGCCGGGACGCCGGAAGAAGGAGGCCGTGTTCCACATAAACCTTCTTAAGCCATGGAGGACTAGAGAGGACTGCATGGCCGCAGTGGGGGACACCACACCTGGTCCACAGGCACCTAGTCCTTCGGTGACAATCTCTCCAGAGCTGACACCTGAGCAAATAAAAGAAGCTAGAGGCTTGGTTGAGAGGAATAACGATGTCTTCTCCCCCAACCCTGGACAAATCCGAGAGATTACCCATGACATTATTACATAACCAGGGGTTGTCGTAAGAGTGAAGTCTTACCGCATTCCGGAGGCCAAGAGGGAAGCTGTAAGGGCTGAAATCAGGAAAATGCTTGAGCTTGGAGTGATAGAGGAGTCTCATAGCCAGTGGTGCAGCCCCATTGTTCTAGTGCCCAAACCTGATGGCTCCATCAGATTTTGTAATGACTTCAGGAAGTTAAACGAGGTGTCTAAGTTTGACGCCTACCCCATGCCTAGGGTGGATGAACTAGTAGAGCGATTAGCCAAAGAAAGGTTCTTCACCACGTTTGATCTGACAAAGGGTTATTGTCAGATCCCATTGACAAAGCGCGCCCGAGAGAAGACAGCCTTTGCCACTCCTGATGGCCTATTCCAGTACAGGATCATGCCTTTTGGCCTCCATGGGGCTCCAGCCACTTTTCAAAGGCTAATGGATAAGTTGCTCAGGCCCCACACTGAGTATGCAGCCGCATACTTGGATGATGTGATCATTCATAGCCCGGACTGGGAAAGCCATCTGGATAAAGTACAGGCAGTCTTGGACACTCTTAGAAGAGCGGGTCTGACAGCTAACCCCTCTAAATGTGCCTTGGGTCTAGCAGAGGCTAGATACTTGGGTTACCTGGTTGGCAGAGGACTTGTTAAACCACAAATGAACAAGATAGGAGCTATACAGAGCTGGCCCAGACCATTGAGGAAAAAACAAGTCAGAGCTTTCTTGGGGATTGTAGGCTACTATCGGAGGTTTATTCTTCACTTTGCTACGAGGGCTGCTCCGCTCACTGACCTTATTAAAGCCAGAAGTCCAGACACTGTAAAGTGGAACAGCGAGGCTGAGGAAGCCTTTGCTGGTCTGCGGGCAGCGCTTTGTGCCCAACCTGTGCTTGTGGCTCCTGACTTTAGAAAGGAGTTCTTTCTCCAGACCGATGCCTCAGAGGTGGGTCTGTGTGCAGTTTTGTCCCAATATGTGGATGGTGAGGAACACCCTGTGCTGTATTTGAGTCGGAAGTTGTTACCTCGAGAACAGCGCTATGCCACAGTGGAAAAAGAGTGTTTGGTAATCAAGTGGGCAGTAGAAACACTCCGCTACTATTTGTTGGGCAGGCGGTTTACCCTCGTCACAGACCATAGGGCAGGTCTCCTCCACTGAGCGGAATACGCCATATTCGAAAGTGGATGCGAATATTCACCAACAGGGACAAGAATGCTCGCGGGTACGAATATTCACGATGCGGTGCGGGTTTCTGTCCTTACAGCCCTTTACTTTTGTGGTACGACATAGGGCAGGTCTCCTCCACAGTAATGCAGATGCTCTGTCCCGAGTGCATGGGTTTGTAGAGGTGGCCGCTTCCCACCCAAGTGTTAAGCTGGGGGGGAGGATGTGTGACAGGGTACACAATTGTATATACACCAGTGAGAGACTGGAAAAGTCAGCGTTCCCTGCCCTGGAAGGGGTTAAGCCTGGCCAACAGGTAAAACCTTCTCTCTTCCCCTATTAATTAACACTCACCTGGTAAGGAAATGGGAAGTGAGAGCTCAGTGTGAGAGGTATGCTGAGCTGGACGGACAGGTCGGAAACTGTCTGCATTGAAGGAACAAGGTCTGTCATAGATTTGTTTATTTTGGACTGTTATTTTGTTTGTTTTATACTGGAGGCCGAAATAGCCCCTCCAGTACAGTGTAGTGAGGGACACTACTGTCAGTTAGCCTCCTAAATTGGAGTAGGCCATTTTGTTTTGTATTATTTATTTTGAGTGCAATAAACCCGTATTTATTGCTTAAGATCAGCGACTTTGCTGCATAACATTATCGCTATTTCTACGACTTTGTCACACTATTCTTCTTCCCTTTACTAAGTGTAGTCCTCCATCACTTATCTCATCCTTCCATTTTGTTTAATGTCCTTATTTCTTGGCAGAAATCCACACTTCCCATTCTTTTGTCTGTAATTTCCTGTTAATCTGTCTGTAACTGCGCACAGTGATGCCAAGCTTTCTCCTTGGTGTGGAGAAAGCCTCTGAGGAGGGGGAGCAGGCAAGTCAGGGCGCTCTGTACTTTACACATAGAGAAATGAGCTGTGTGTTAAGGGGCGTCATGACATTCCTGCTCGTCCCCTCCCCCCTCAAGAGGCTCTCTCCAGACTAAGAATAAAGCCTTGCATTACTGTGTACAGTTCCCAACAGAAGAACAGGAAGTGAGGACTGTGTAGTCACTTATAGACAGAAGAACAGGAAGTGAGGACTGTGTAGTCACTTATAGACAGAAGAACAGGAAGTGAGGATTTCTCAGAAGAAAAGGACGTTTAATCAAAATCAAAGTATGAGATAAGCAATGGTGAACCAAGATATTTAGGGGAAAATAATACTTATTGCACCCCTGGTAAAGTGCCATAAACCAAACCTTTTGTTCAAAGGTATCAAAAACAAAACAAAATATTAAAAAATTAAATATAAATAACATAAATAAAAAACTACAAGTTTTCATAAACTGGATAGGGATGCTGAGCAGAGTGGCTTGGTTCCCTACCACCATCTACTGTTGAACTGGAACGGGAAGAAGAGGGTGAACTACCCTCCTGTAGCTGAAAATGCAACCTTTGCAAATCAGAGTGAGATGTGAAAGGTGTATACACTGGCGGGGGTCCTGCGTATGGGTTAATGGAAGGTGTGTTTTCATGATATTGTTGACTTGGCAACGGTTTATTAAACGAACCACTAGGTGTATTAAAACCTAAAGCTCATGGCTGAAAGCGAGGATATGGGCGTTGTTCTTTGCACGCAGAAATTATGTATGTTAGATATGTATATATATCACCCCTGACTTCTGTACGCTTTTCAGCTGGAACTTCCCTGATTACAGAAAGTAACATCCTTAAATACATCACATCAGGGTCAGATAAGTTGTGGAATTCATCATTTTTGGATGTTGGGTTTTGTGATTCTGATTGCTTTCTCATCTCCTCCAGTAAACGATCAAAATATTCTTCAAAAGGGGGTTCTTGCTGAGTACGGCGTGGTCGACGAGTGGTAGTGGTAGCACTGAACTGGACTCTCCTAACAGAAGTTCCCTGCAAATAAATAGAATATACAGATTATGCTTTTGAAGTAGAGTGTACACTTTATGAACAACTGACACACCTGATGCTTGCCCAAAATATTTAACGTAGTGGCAGAGCTTGCAGACACAGGCACCTGATTTTGTCTCCAAAAACTGATGTCACGGTATTAAATTAGCAACAAGACCTACAAAGTCAAGTATTGTGGACACCTCCAAAGACTAATGTGGCCAAAAAGCAGAGGTAAATGGCCAACACCCCCCCCCCTCCCAATTCTTGATGTTGTTTTTTTTTTTTTTACCAAAAACCAGAAGCCTGTTTTGTTCCACCAAGATCTCCCAACACCATTTGTGTCAATGAGAGTTGTTTGTGGATGGAGGTAATGAAATTTTGCAAATACATACCACAGGTTCTTGAATGTCTGCTTGACCCTCATTGGGTACTGGCTCGCAAATTATTTCTTGGCTTGCATCATCGTTTTCGGGTGATGGACCTCACTCTTGCGGAAACACTGGAGACAGGTCTAGGTTTGAAAAAAAATTACAATTGTAAAAAAATAAAAGACAATCAATGGTTTGCGTGTTTTTAGAATCCTTTCACACTATCCTCTTTTTTCATGTTGTTTGATTTGACCCCTTTCACACTGCAGCGGTTTTGCACAACAAAAATAAGCTTACAAAATGGCCGTAAAATGCAACTGCTGCCAAAAGGCTTTCACATGGTAGCGGTGCACTGGCAGGGCATCATATTAGGAGTGGCAAAGGAGCATTGGCGCACAGTGTGTTAATAGGGCCACTTTCAAACTGGGCGGGATGTGTGGCAATGGTGTAATGCCTGTATTTGGCGGCACTATATCGTACCACTATGGTATTTGGCCGGTAACAGTGCTGTAAGAAAAAGGTTAAGCAAGCGCATCGCCTCAGTGTGAAAGCGCTAAGGTAGTGCATGTGCTATTTATGCGCTGCACAGCATATTAACTGCCGGACAAAATGCAGTGCAGAGGGGGGATCTACAAAGAGTTTAAAAAATATATAATATACTCACAGACGCATCTCGGTGGTACGCTTTAAAAATGACAAAGCCTCAGCATGGGGGTTAGATCTCCGGCGTGTCGAGGGTGCCCCGCTTCGATCAGCAGACCTGTCCTCGTTAATTTATTTTTTGTAGCGGTCACGTAGAGATCTCCATCTTGTGTAAATCTCCTTTCCTGCAAAATATATATGAACAAACGTTGAGTGACGCACTGCTCTATTGCAAATAATGGCCTGGTCACTTATGGGGTAAATCTTCAGGGACATTAGAAATGTAGCACCAGTGGCGGCTGGTGCTCTATTATTTTGGGGGGGCGCAAACAAAGCCCCAACCAACCCTATAACCCCCCCCCCCCCCCGGTCACTTGCCCACAATAGGTCCTACAGATAGATATAGACAGACAAATAGAAAGACAGACAGACAGACATTGTGTGGAATTAGAGACAGACAGATAAATAGACAGAAATAGATAAACATTGGGTAGGAGGGGGGGGGGGCAGACAGATAGATATTGGATGGGAGGTTGAGAATGAGAGATAGATATAAAGATATACAGACAGATAGATAGATAGATACACAGATAGATAGATAGATACACAGATAGATAGATACACAGATAGATAGATACACAGATAGATAGATACACAGATAGATACACAGATAGATAGATACACAGATAGATAGATACACAGATAGATACACAGATAGATACACAGATAGATAGATAGATAGATAGATAGATAGATAGATAGATAGATAGACAGGCATACAGATAGATAGATAAACATTAGGTCTAAGGGGAAGAATGAGAGATAGATAAGACAGACAGGTGAGAGAGAGAGAGAGAGATTTAGTGATGAATGGGAGAGAAGCATTTACTACGATCAGCAGTCCCCCATCCCCCCTCCCTTCTGCTCTCCTCTCGAGTCCAGCTGCACAGCTTCAAGTCTGTATGCTCTAAGCAGCACTGTCTGTGAAGGGAGGGGGGGTCCTGCTTCACTTTTCCCCCCAGCTATTCACTCGTAATCTGCCTGCCTGGCAGGAGAGGTCTTCTCACCTGCCCAGCACATGTCTCTGTCTTCACCAGCAGATTACGAGTGAATAGCTGGGGGAAAAGTGAAGCAGAACCCCCCCCCCCCTCTTCACAGTCAGTTTGATCAGAGCATACAGACATGAAGCTGTGTGCAGTGCTGCTCGGCGGGACCCTGAAGAAGGGAGCAGGAATCCCGTTTTCAACTGGGAGGGTGGGGGGCGGGGGGGTTGTGCTGGTGGTGACGGGGCTGGCTGGAGTGACAATACTAGCGCAGAGAGATGCTGCGGGACCCGATGGTGGTTCGGCTGGTGCTGGTGGTGGCAGGCATGGATGGGTTTAGGTGGGGGAATAGAGGTATGAGGGAGGCTGCTTACCTTCAATGGTGCCGCTCCTCTGACGCCCCCACAAGCACTCCTGAAACCGGAAGTGATGTAAATGGCACTTCCCACTGACCTCTACTCAGGTCCCCGCTGGGCAATCACATTACAGCACTAGGGCATTTTATCAAATCACAGGACAGTGGGAGTGTGTGCGGGCGCACAGCTTGCGCCCTGCACACGCCCTAAACACAGGCAAATCAGCTTCCCTGCCTGCAGTCAGCTGATTGCAGGCTGGGAAGCTTCCCATAGACCGCCGCATGTCCGGCGCCAAGTCACTCTGAAAATGACATTTACAAAAAGCTTGGGGGGGCGGTGCCCGAGCGCCCACTATGGGCGGGCCGCCACTGTTTAGGAGGAGTTAGTAACACTTTCTAACTTTAGCTAGAGGAGCATATTCCTCTTCCCGCTTTGCTTATCCTCTTCACTGGCAGATAGTTAACTGTTGAAGTCCTGAGAAGAGAATTTTTCATAGCCAGAAGTCATTGGACGTTTGGTTCAAATACCAGTATTTCCGTTATACAGGCTGCAATAAATTCCTGAAGCTGGACAGGTAGAAGGTAATGAAATGTTTATGACAGCTGTACGTCATTTTTTCGCTACGTAAAGTTAAACCAGCTTTTAGCTGGTCTAACGTTACGCGGCCCATGTTAAGTATGGCCGTCGTTCCCGCGTCGACTTTCAATTTTTTTTTTTTTTTTGCGTAAGTCGTCCGGGAATAGGAATGTCCGTAAACGACGCTACTCAAAAAAAAATGACGTAACGACGTGATTTCGCGCAATGCACGGCGGGAAATTTCTGAACGGAGCATGCGCAGTTCGATTGCGGCGGGGACGCGCTTAATTTAAATGCCTCACGCCCCCTATTCGCGTATTTTGATTCCGCCGGGAGAAATACACTACGCCGCCGTACCTTACGGGCCAAAATCTCTCTGAATTCCTCCTAGAGCCAGGTAAAGTACGGCGGCGTAGAGTATCTCTGATACTCTGTGGGAATCTAATTCTTTCTGAATCTGGCCCTATAACTTTAGCGCAAACCAATCAATATATGCTTATTGCGATTTCTTACCAAAAATATGTAGAAGAATACATATCAGTCTAAACTGAGGAAAAAAATATGTTTTATATATTTTTCGGGGATATTTATTATAGCAAAAATTAAAAAAATATTAGGCCAGATTCAGGTAGACTTAAATTTGCGCTGGGTAATCGAAATACTCTACGCTGCCGTATTTTACCAGGCTCTACATCAAATTCTGGTAGATTTTTGCCCGTACGCTACGGCGGCGTAGTCTATTTCTCGCCGCGTAATCGAAATACGCGTTTAGGGGGCGTGAAGCATTTAAATTAGGCGCGTCCCCGCGGCAATCGAACTGCGCATGCTCCGTTCAGAAATTTCCCGCCGTGCATTGCGCGAAATCACGTCGTTACGTCATTTTTTGTTTGAGTAGCATCGTTTACGGACATTCCTATTCCCGGACGACTTACGTAAAAAATAATAAAAGACGTTGGAAAACGTAGAAATTCGACGCGGGAACGACGGCCATACTTAACATGGGCTGTCTAATATTAAAGCAGCAAAAAGCTGGTATAGTGTTACGCAAAAAAAAGATGACTAAAGATGCCGTAAGAGATTGCGATTGAAGATCGTAATTTCGGGGATCGCCGGCAAAAGCTCATTAGCATACCCCGACGCGGAAAACTACGGGAAGTCCACCCAGTGGCCGCAATTTTATTGCAGCGTAGATCCGAAGGCGTACGAACACGTAATCCAGTCGAATTGAAGCCCGCAGCTGTCTATTCATGGTTTGAGGTTTCAGACTAGCTAAAAAACGCGCGTAATTTGAAAGTACTACAGTCTAACACCAGTTAGACAGGAGTTACGGCTCTCTGAATCTGGCCCAATGTTTTTTTCAAGATTTTCGTTCTTTTTTTGTTTATATTGCAAAAAATAAAAACCATAGAGATGATCAAATAATACCAAAAGAAAGCTCTATTTGTGGGAAAGAAAAGGATGTCAAACCAAGTGGCATTACCGCGCAATTGTCAGTTAAAGCAACTCAGTGCCGAATTGCAAAAAAATAGCCCTGGGCAGCCAAATCCTCCGGGGCTGAAGTGGTTAACAAGCAAACTCTTTTATGCTAAAATAACTCATATATGTTTCTGCCTCTCCAATTTCATGTCTGAAAACAAAAATCGGGTGAATATGTTTAATGTTGAAGGTAAAGAGTGCAGGTGAGGAAGAACAAACAGAGGGAGAGAGAGGAAAAAACATAACATTTAAGAGAAGAGGTAAGCACTGAAAGAAGAAAACTAACACCCAAGAATTTTTTTAAAGGGAAAAACTGCAAATTAATTTAAAAAGAGTCTTCAGTAACACATAGTAATAAAGGAGGTAACACAAAAATCAAAATAAGGAGCCGAGAGCGCCTGGATACAACAGAGCAAAAAGTAGCTGCTTGGAACAGAATACAAATGAGAGTGGTTCCCATCACCTAGCTCTTCACAATAAATATAAAAATGCAGCACTTTCAATCCAGGCATGGTACCAAGTTAGCAGTGTGTTTGGGATGAACTCTGTAATGTTTAAAAAGTCTTCACTGTTTATTATTAGAGGATCATTAACATATTTCAGTTGATCCATGTTTATTGTAATTATGTAATTATTACATCTATTTTGTATTACAGAATACACAGCTTGAGTTTATACTTCTATAAATATCGCATACACACCATTAAATAATAAAGCTTATTTTCTTTTAATTTAGCCTCAAAGTTTGCAGGGAGAGAGGTGGTTTACCTGGAGCCCCCAGATTCATCAAGGCAACAGAAGTTGGATGCTGGTGCAAGATTAACTCCCTTGAGTAATAAAGATTTAAATCAACAAGAACATCTTCAAGAAAACCTCACACACTTTGCAGAACAGGAAAAGCCCACTCAAAGTAAAGCAAATCAGTCTGCCAAATTTCAAATCCAACAAACTTACAACCCATCAGTTTCACACATTGAAAAGGCTATGACAATGCCTCTTAATAGACAAGTTGATGACATACCTCCATTTTCAAAACAGGGACCACATTTTAGAGACCTCATAACAAATGGGACAATTCCAAATGACTGCTATCAACATCAATATGGAGAAAGCCACCATCTAGTAATATTTGAAGCATCACATCATTCAACGCTACCAAAACTTAGGCAACCCATTCCTAGGGAGCCTTTTACTAAGAGAATTTCTTGGGTAACATCATCACAGCATGCAAAAAGTGGATCCACCCCAATAGTCATCCATGGTACAAGGCCACCACTTTTCCCGATGTCCCGACAAAAAACTATTGTGGTTAAAAGCTTGGGACATTCAAAAGAGAAACCACATTTGACAATGGATAATATTAAAGTCAAGAGGAACATGATTCAGCTGACACCAGCTCATAAGCCTACAAATTTAAACCTCCCATTATTGTTACCCAATTATCAGAAAAGGTCAGACAGGAAAAAGAATGTTTTAAAATTAGAAATTGCATAGCTTATTACTCTGTATTATTTAAAATTCTCAGATTGTCATAGTAGAGTAGGTTTTAGACCGAAAGAAAATTAAAAAAATTCCAAAATGCCATGCAAGATCATCCAGAACAATATTGTCAATCAACACAATGTAGTGCAGAGGGGAGCACAGTCACATAATGTATAAGAGTGTTGGGCTCTGACAGTTAGGTGCTCTACTATCTTGTAAGGTGGAAAATAAAATGTTAGCAATTTCAACAGCTTACCAAATAAAAAAATATCTTGTTCTTATGAAATCGTTTTTTGTTTTTTTTTCATTTAATATAATATAGGCTTTAATAATATTGCCTCGTGTACACTGGCATTTTTTTTCCTTCTCCATGTTAGCTTATGTGTCCATGCATACATAGGGGTTGATTTAATATAGGCAAATAGAATGTACGTGTTGAAAAGTGCAGTTGCTCCAGGACTTAGTAAATAAGGTAAAACTTCACTTTTCAAAGAATACCCAATCATATTCAAGGAAAAAAAAAAACAGCATTTTTGCTTGCACATGATTGGATAATGGAAGTCAGCATAGCTTCCCCTCATTTACTAACCTCTCTAGCAAGCGCTCTTAAAATGTGCAACCGCACTTTGCAAAGTACACGGTCTATTTGCCTTTAGTAAATCAACCCTATAAGCATTTAGCAGAGTTTAGTGGCAGGAGCTTTTAATGGCAGGTTAAAAAAACTGTCAGTGACTCCAGGAGCAGTGGAGTTTGCGCAGAAAAAAATGCTTGAAGCTGCTAAAAGCTGCTAAATGCACCTAAACGCACCTAAGCATTAGTGCTTGAGCATCAATTAATTTAGACGGACAGAATAAATTAATTATTCTGGCCAATGAAAAGAGCTTGACACCTGTAAAAGCTTGCAAAAGTTTTAGACCCTTTTACAAGCGTTAGGCATTCTTTCTGCAAAAATACTGCTGGCTTCTAGGAGAGTTAAAAAACGTCCTGTGTGCATGAGGCCTTTAAAGTAAAATCTGAATTACACAAGATAAGTTTTGACACAATTTCTATGAGAAAATGTTAGCTACTAAAGCACTCCACCTCTTTATACAAATGACCATACAGGTGTGTGGTGCATGCAGGGTAATTTCCCCAATCTTATAATGATTCTTAGAAACCTTAAAAACAGTGATGAATATTTCCATATGAGTAGAAGCTTGCTACATTGCGTTTATAGAAATAATATACAGCTATAATACACAATCAGTGCAACAAATCAAAAGTCTAACGTTGCTTGTTGAGACATAATTTTAATGTTCAGTTGTACATATAGATGCATACATAGTTAATGTTTTACACATTTATGGAAATGAACTGTAACATCTTTAGTACTTATTTATGTTTTGACCTACTAAATAGATACACAGAATAATTGTATTTTCAATATTTATAGTACATATAAAATAATAAGGTATGGCTTCCATTTTTTGAAGTGATACAATATTTTTCTATATTTTGCTTTGAACTGAAAGGATTCCCGAGAAACCTCATTCTTGTTTAACCTGGGAAATGTATGTAAGTATTTTGAGTTTGGTAAGCATACATAATAATGGCTTCGCAAGTCTCAAACATGTTCAACTGTGGGCATTTTAGAGGACTCAATGGGCCCTTCCACATTCTGAACATTATCCAACATTTGTCCACAGAAAACCACGCTGTGATATTGGAAAATACCATGATAATATTACTACTTGTTCTCATGAATTATAATGTTCATGGAGTGGGTTTACCATCCCGTTACTAAAGTTAACCAATGCCCTGGGGTTGATTTATTAAAGGCAAATAGGCTGCTCACTTTGCAAGGAAATGATCTCTTAGCTTAATGAATGTAGTGAAAAATCCCCTTGCAAAGAATACCCAATCACATGCAAGGACAAACACTTGCAAACTGTATTTTTGCTGCACGTGATTGGATGATGAGAGTCAGAGGAGCTTCATCTCATTTTCTAAGCTAAGGTACAAAATCCATTGCAAAGTAAAAATTTTCGGATACTCCCTTGCAAAGTGAGCAACCATATGATAACTCCCACACATCACTAAATGAATTACATTCCAAAATCATTCGTAGGGTAGCCCTTTTTCTGGCCTGTAAATGTATTTTTAACCATACTGAATCAAACAAAGCCAAGGTGCAATATTAAATAAAACACATTATCTTGATAAAATACCCAAATTAAGCTGTGCCATACAAGAAAACAGTTCTCTAAAGAGTATTGGCATTAGTCCTTAACACAAATCTATAACATTTTTGGAGCTATTTATTGAAAAACTGAAAAAGAAACAAGACTTTTATTTAATTAAAAAATAAAATATGATAAAAGTTAAAACTTGGTTGGTCTCTATGGGCAACAGCTCCACTTTTGTACCTCTTTTAGTCGTTTGCTATTTCACCTTGTTTTTTTTATAAAAGTTCTGTGTCTAATAATTGAGAAAGCTAAGCAATGATGCAAAGACTATATTTTGTTAACATTGAAACTGAACATTTTTTGCAGTCTGTAAAGAAATGGAGACAGCATTTATGATGCGACAACAGTGCACCCTAGTGTTAAAATATCTTTTGTCTCTGGTGAAAATAAATTGGAAAAATCTTACTATTTATACATTTGTTGTATATTTGATGTCTGACACATACTGTATATAGAAGCAGCTAACTAAGCATCATTTTTGTTCCCCTTCTTTTTTTTGGTACAAACAATTAGGCATCACAAGGGAAAAAAGCCATTTTGCTAAATAATTTATCAGGAGGGACGAATCTCCAGAACTGTCTTTCTGCTAGCCCAATACATTTGCGATGTGAAAATTACAATGTAACTTTTTTAAACATTTTATTGTATAGCTACAAAATACACAAAGTTGGAAGGAAATGTTTTGATGGGTTATTTTTTAATAACCAAATTAGATGTATACATATACATTTTAATATAGAGTACATTTTAATTGCATGCATTTCTTTGATGATAAATAAATTTTTAGTCCATACAAAGTGCTTTTTCTTTGAGGTGCTGTGTTTTCCGGGTCTGATGCAATTGTTGCTTTGCCCCAGACTCAGGAATCCTGCTCTTCCCTTCAGCTGCTCTTCACTAATGATGGAGACATAAGCCCTGTCTGTACACACGGCTGGGAATCCCGCCAGGAAAAAAAAACGTTGGTTTTCCTGATGGGATTCCTGGCAAGCTTGCCCTGCAAAGCCGTGTATACAGACGGCCACTCAAAAGAACCAAATGGCAAGAACACTGACGCCATCGACTACGACGAGCCGATGTCTCATCACATTTGATTCCGTCACCGCCATCTTGCTACACCCCACACTAACTTTGTATGCTACTGCGCATGCGTCAAAGTGTTATTGAGCATGCGCGGTTTCGTTACCCTGCAGGTAAGCATACAGATGACCGGTTTTCTAGGCAGGAAACACTGCCGGGAATCCCGACAGGAAAATAGAGAGCATGTTCTCTATTTTTCCGTCGGGATTCCCAGCTGTTTTCCTGACAGGAAAACTGCTAGGAAGCATACACACGGCCGGGATTTCCGGCCAAATGCTCTCCGGGTAGTTTTCCTGCCGGGAAAACTGGTCGTGTGTACAAGGCTATACACTTGGAACACGAATATCTCTGATAAAAAGCTACAGAAATTAAGAAAAGCTGCAAAGCCTAAGCTGGTAAGCAATGGCAGCAGCAGGCAAAGTCCTGTTGCTGTTAAAACATGTGTGAGACCTGTGACCATGGCCACACTGGTGTGAATAGGCTTTTGAGGGTTTGCGCACATCATAGTGCATGCATAACAAGCAGAGGTCTCCCCAGAGATTAGTTAATGTGGTGAGATTTAACTTACAAAAGAATACCCAATCATGTATCAAAAAATAAAAGCATTTTTCCTTGCACAATATTGAGTAATGGAAGCCAGCAGAGCTTCACCCCATTTACTAAGCTCTTGGGAAACTTCCCTTGCAAAGTGAACAGTTTATTTGCCTTTAGTATAACAACCTCATAGTTCCTGCTGCCATGAACCTCAGCGAAACAAGGGATAAATAGGTTTAAATTGCTATATAAATTTATATTAGCAACAAGAACTAATCCTATATAAAATACATGTTTCCATATAGTAACTTTAAGAGGTGTAAAAATATACACACTTTAAATTGCTTGAAGTACTTTTGAACATTGTCATCTGCAAAATGATAATGAGCTGTAGCAGAGTGCTAAGTCAGTCTGTTCAGTAATGATCAATCCATCCTTATTAATAATTAACAAGTAACCTGACATTCAATAGCCCTTTCTATGTTCAGATTAGTTCTAGTATGAAGTAGTGAAGAGAGATTGAAATAAGTGAACCGTCTTCTTGAGTCTCTCATTACCTGTTCACAACAACAAAAAAAGTCCATCAAATTAGAGGAAGCAATACAGTGGAAGATAATACAAGGGCACACATGAATACAATAAAATAGTATGTTTCAGAACCACTCTCTAATGGCAATATTTTTCTAAAACATCACAAGCCAATGAGAATAATTTTTAGCAACTGTAAATTATAAAATGTGAAAACTTTAATTGTTTGGGGTAAAGTAAAAAAGGAATATGCCTGTCAGGTTTTTAATGTTGTCTGTATTCCCACTAGATAGATTTCTCCGCTCCTTTTGTCCTTTCCTTGTCCTTGTAACCATTATAAATACAAAATGGCACTAGAACGATTGCTGATGATAAAACCAATGGGGACACCTGTTCTAGTGTCCAGGGACAGGACAAGGGGTGGGCAGAAAATAAACGTGCCACAGAGGCGCTATGTGGAGAGGGAGTGTTGAGAGCAGACGAGCACTCAGCTCTCCAGCTACCTGAATGACTTGAGTGACAGAGCACATTGCAGACTGCGATAGCTGCTGGAGGGAGGATTTTACTCTCCAGCTGGAGGACTGGCATCTCCTTCCCCTACCTCCTCCAACAATTTCAAGTTCTGGTGTAGGACAACCAAAGGCAGTTTGCTGGCTATTGCTGCTTCTTGTGTAGGCAGGATGGGGAATGCTGCCAGCTTTGGAGATCTAGCCTGCCCACCTGGAGAAGGGAGATGTGAGCTGAGCAGGAGTGAGTGTGTGCTGAGGTTAACTCAGCAGGCGGTATTTGCTGCAGTCCCATTTGAATGGGACTGCAGCAGTCTGGAATTGAAGGATTAAAATTGCCGTGACCACCAATGCAGATAGGGGATAGGGGGTTAGCTTTTACTGCCACTGACCCCCCCCCGCCCCCCCGCACATTGGTGGTTATTGGCAGTGAATGTTAACCCACGTCCCACCCACCTTGCATTGGTTTTTATGGCAGTGAATGTTAATTCCTGATTCCCCCACCTTGCAGCATTGCTTCTCATGGCAGTGAAATTTTAACTTCCACCCCTCTTATGCATTTGTGGTAATGTCAGTGAAAGTTAACCCCTCCCATCCACATGATGGTAATGGGAGGGGTTTATTTTAAATGTCACTGACCACCAATGTGGGGCAGAGGGTTAATAATACTGACACATGTGCTAGGGGTTATTAATGGGTCCACTGACATCAACGCTGGGAGTTATTAAGCATCCTCTGATACCTGTGCTGGGGGTTACTATGGTGTTCACTGGCACCAATGCTTAGGGTTATTAATGCATCCACTGGCATCAATGCTTGGGGTTATTAATGTGTCCACTGGGGGTAATTATTGCATCCAGCAAAGGAGGGCGCAATTTGGCATCTTTGCCCTGAGCACTGATTGACTTTGTCCCGCCATTGCTAGTGACAACTGTCTAAAAAAGGGAATTGTAGAGACTTCATATCACTAACTCTGTGTTGTGTGTCAGGGAACAGGAATACAAGAAAATAATGAAGGGCACATAGACAGTAAAAAAACATTCTCCTTCCTTACCGAAAAGTCTATAAAAAAAATAATATATATATATATATTATGGAAAGATAGATAGACAGATGGATGTAAGTGTTATAAACTTAAATGTATATGAGAAAAACATGTTAATTTCCAAGACAGTAATAAAAAGATATTCCCGTGCTGGCCAAGTCTAAAAGATGGGGTAAGTATAAATGTAGAAGTAGTGCTGCGATGTGCATAAATATGTGATAGAGTGCAAATATGGTCACGTGACAGGTACACTTGAAAGGCAATAAGTGAATGGTCAAAATAGCAACAATAAAATATAAATAATCAGCTGCGACAGTATAATCGATGGACTAATAAAATGTCCAAATACTGTGAAAAGTGTACCACAAAATACATGTGAGAATAAAACTCATAAAATCCTTAAAATGGTATCATCATGTGACATATGCTACCATAAATAGATAAATTTACACTTAAATTCCATAAACATTAAAATAAAAATGAATTAAAAAAAAAACGCAGTGCAGATAATGTCCATAAGGTGCAAGCTGGATGGATGGCTGTGTGTGCACAGTGATCAGGGTGAAGGTGCTGGTGCTAGTAGTCAATCTCTGGTATGGAGTGCTACCGATAGGTGGATGCTGGTTCTCTGTGCAACTTGGGTTATAGGTGTCCCCTTACCTTACCGCTGTAAGGTAACAGCATATGAGTATGTCTTTCAATCTCCTGGTGGCTCCTGACATCTCAGGCTCCGCTGGTATGAATCTTTACTTTGGTATCAAAGTCCCCTTTAAGTTCCCTGGTGTATCTGTATCAGCCTCACATTGGGGAATGGGAGAATGTAAAGTGGGATGCTTGATAGTGTAGTATTTAAAACATTTATTGGAATCAACAGCAATAATAAAAACAGATACTCACAATGTGAAGTATCAGACAGGCATATAAAAAAAACGAGTCGCAAACTCATCCAATATCACTTCCGGTACTCTGCGTTCCTGCACATGTTTGTTACAGTCATGAAACTTCATCAGGGAAAAGGATTTTTTTTCCCCTGCTGGAAAAAATTGGATCATGCTTTCCTGCCTTTTTCCGGATCAACTGTGGGTATACCAATTGTGTATATGGGATTGTATGATTTTTTTTCCCCCTTTGTTAATGGTTGAACAAGATGGACTTCAACCAGATGTAACTATGAAACTATGACTCAAATGTCATGTTGGAAGAAGAGGACTAAATCATATGGTCTTCCATCACCATATTTAACTTTGTTTTCCTGGGAGAACAGAGTGGTGGAGAAGTGAAGGCAAAGCAAAATATGCAGCTATAGATACAGTCAATAAAGTGAATCTGGTTTATTTTGTCCATCACAAAAACAATACTGCTTTAATTTGCTTACCTGTTTGAAGCTACAGAAGCTTCAGGGTATTCACTATTTTTTAACTTCCTCTATCTTTGTCAATTATGGGATGTCATCATGGGATTGATTTATTAAAATCTGAGAGTGTGAAATCTGGTACAGCTGTGCATGGTAGCCAATTTGCTTCTGACGCCAGCTTGAAGTAAGCTTTGACAGAAAAAAAATGGAAGCCGATTGGTTTCTATGCAGAGCTGCACCAGATTTTGTACTCTCCAGTTTTAGCAAATTAACCCAAATTTTTCTATTTTAACTGACATACAATTTCAGCAATTGGCACAGAAACGTAGTGTCGTAGCACTGACATGAAAGTAGTTTTCAACACATCATTCATGTTTGATACGATCAGGCACCCTCTGTAGTGAAAGTTATAAAAGCCCTACTTTGATTAACTCCATAAACATGCTTTGCAGATCAGTGACAGTATTTAGGCTACAGGGTCACAATTCCAGCTAAGAAACCAGCATTTTCTGCAGGAGGCCAGCAATGACAACCTTCATATTTTTCTTAGAAAAGGTTTACTTCTAATATACTGTACTTTTACGCTCACAGTGTACATATAAATACCCCTGTGAAATTGACCAGCAAAAAAGTCATTACTTCTCATAAATGTATAAAACATGTTGTAATGCCATGAGCAAAACACCTGCACTCTTAGTTGTTGTTTTATTTTAAGGAATATATAGCTATGCTTTTATTGTTTATGAAAAATGGTTTATTTATTCCCAGATGGGCAGTTCACACTTTGGATAAAACTAACAGAAAAGTGGTTGGTGGAGGCCAATAAATGATGTCAAGCTTCCGGCAACTGCAAGGAACTGAATAATACTGATGATACAAGGGAATAACACTACATTGAACACACAAATTATAATAGAATAGAATTGAGTGATCATGGGGCTGACTTGAAACTGCTGCTAAATATGGATGAGTAACCAGGACCAGACAAGTCAGGGTATCATCCAAAGTGGACATATTGAGTAAGATCTATAACTTATTAACAGGCCTTTTTGTAGAAACATGATTCAGCCCGGGACATGGAGCAGCAGCACTTTTGGGGTAGCTAAGTGCCCCCTATTTATTCTTCTTTGCTTACGCATCCAACTCTACAAGAAGGATCATGTATAAAGCCCACAACTCATTAGGCCTCCGGGCAATAGGAGATTATGGGGCCACACAGTATACACACACACAGTATGCATACACACACTGAGAAGGTACTGGAGGGGCAGCTATAATTTTGGGATTTTTAGGCCAAAAGAATGTCGGTAAGGGACATTTCAGGGACAGATATAAAAAAAAACACAGATTTTTACATACTGTCCCTGGTTTTACAGAGGCTGGCAACCCTGAGAGGGTCTCCTAGTGGCATGTGCCCGAGAGCCCAAATGGCCAGTCCGTCTCTGACATATTCATATTATTTGAAGAGGATACTGTAATTCTTTATAGCACCAAAGACCCATGGTCATCAAAGTGGCACAATGAAAGCTGCCTACCAGGCACAACTAATTCAAATCCAGTTTAAGCCCAGGTTCACACTGGGTACGATTTGCTTCGATTTGAGATGCAATTTCACATGTGAAATCGCATCTCAAATCGGCGGCATTTGCCGGCAATGACACCGTCCTAATCGGTGCGACGCTGCATCTGCACAGATGTCTATTAAATCGGGACTGCCAGCGGGAGTGAAATCGTGCGAGTTCAGCTGAACTCGCACGGCTTCACTCCCGCAGCCCAGTGTGAACCAGGGCTAAATAACTGAAGTAAACTGAGATTGGCTGAAAGACAAAGGCGTTGATCCACTAAAACTGGAGAGTGCTAAATCTGGTGCAGCTGTGCTTAGAAACCACTCAACTTACAGGTCTTATTGTCAAAGTTTAATTGAACAAGCTGAAGTTAGAAAATGATTGGCTACCATGCAAAGCTGCACCACAGTCTCCAGTTTTTGTAAATCAACCCCCATAGTATTGACCTGCCTTTTTCTGTTAAAGCTCTACATAATGAAAGGTAACATTGGAAGAACTCAAGGACCAGCACTGAATTTTTTTAATAATAATAATAATGCCAACAAGTTACACTGTACTCTACAGAGTACAAAGATGAATTCACAAAAGTGCCTTAAGGAATTAATCTTCTAATATCTCAGTCACACTTAAAGCGGAGGTTCACCCTAAATTTTGACTTGGGCTGAAGTAAACTACCAGCCGTAGACAATAACGAATCCGTTGTTTTATTTTTTTTAGTCGCGATCCTTACCTTAGTACTGCTGCAGTTTGTCTCCTGTCAATCAATATTCCCCGCGGGCAGTGGGCATGTATCATCATTTTTCCCCGACCAGCGCTATGTCTCCTGGGAGTGAGTCCAGAGAATCCCAGGTGACGCGCTGTGCTGTAATCCCGCGATATCTTGCGGATCACGTGACTCGGCAAGTGGAACGCCGGCCGCCGTTATGATGGTAACTGTGCAGTGTTGATATAATTGTAAAGAAAGGGGGGGTGATTGGGTAAGGGGAAGGGTGGGCCAGGGGAATAGAGGGGGATAAGAAAATACAAGGGAATTGCACTCACATGGGCCACATCCGTATATATGATCAAAAAACAAGAAAACAATAACTGTGGAGAGGTATTAATGGTCGGACTTTGAGGCCAAGGAAGTAGGTAAAAAATATAATTTTTAATATTACCAATTAAACATAACAGTATAAATGCATAGTAACAATTATATAGAAAAAACAATAATACATATACATGGGAAAACCGCTGTGTACAAAATCCCTAAAGTTGCCGTGTCCCAGGGTGTACATCTGAGTGACACACCAGATCACTCAGATGTACACCCTGGGACACGGACCTCACGTTTAAACAACCACTTGAAAACCTGGCTTAAATCTTTAAGCCTCAAAAAATAGACGTGTCTAGCGGTGGTTTATTACACCTGGAGGATTTCAAGTTTATTCTATACTGGTTATGTGTCCCAGCTGGCTTCAGGATCTTTCATTATTGAATGGAGGTTGCCAATAGTGTCACGTTTCACGTGAATCTTAAAGCTATTTCTACCTTGACTTTGTTGTCGATTAAAGATCTGTAACAAGATCTGAGGACTTTTTGAAGCAAGTACCTACCTTACCATTGACTACCTGATTGTGGTGTGTGCCCTTGAACTCATTCGATATAGGATCATCGGCAATATAACTATTTTGTTTTCTGACTATACATCGCCTTACAAAATCCTTAACAACTGTCCTGAAGAAGCCCCACGACGAAACGTGCGTCGGCAACTTTAGGGATTTTGTACACAGCGGTTTTCCCATGTATATGTATTATTGTTTTTTCTATATACTTGTTACTATGTATTTATACTGTTATGTTTAATTGGTAATATTAAAAATTATATTTTTTACCTACTTCCTTGGCCTCAAAGTCCGACCATCAATACCTCTCCACAGTTATTTTTTTCTTGTTTTTTGTGCAGTGTTGATGGCGCGGCTCGCTGTCAACACTGCGCAGGCGAGGGATAGAGAGGTGAATGCTGGGACATCGGCATTCACTCCATCCCGGAAAATTCTCCTGGTGGGCTTCACAGTGCCCAAAAACAAGATGGAAATGTCCATCTAGGATTTTTTTAAACTATCTTTTTTGGGGAAATGACAATGCTGGCGGCTGGAAAAATAGGACTGGTGAGTACACTATATGCTAATGTAACAGCGGGAGAATAAAAGATTTAAAAAAAAGTATTCCCGCGGAACCCCCGCTTTAACACATTAGGACACATTTTAAAGGAACAAGCATGGGTGAGAACATACAGCTTCATACAGAAAACTTCAAAAATTCAATGATGCAATGCAAAAGTGGTCAATTAATTCACTGCAAAATTAGTGACTTTGCCTTAGCAGTGCTTTTAAATTTCACTCCTGCAGCTGCTTTAGTGAAATGTACTTACTAAAAGTTCATTTTTTTCTTCTTTATTTAGAGGGTGATGGGGTCTTTGGGAGGTGCGTTTGCGGTAATTTAGTTTATTTCATGTATTGTCCTTTATATGTGTGTGTGGCTTTTTTTTTTTCTTTCTGTATTTAAATTATGTTTGTACCATCGGTTTACATTTTTAGTTGTACTTTTTTCATGTAGAAAAATATGAAAAATAATAAGCTCAACAAGGGGCAGTTTTTTTTTTTTTTTGGCACAATAACAGGTTTAAATTAGGATAGTTGAAAAGAACCATCCTTTAAAAAATTATCAAAAACTTCCTTGATTATTTAAAGGATGAAGAGGAACTGCAGTCTTATCACATAATTTTTAATAAAAACATATTTTCCATTCTGAAGCTTCCCTTTAACCACTTTTCGTATTTTACTATGATTCTGTACTTGGCAAATATGCTGCAGAAATCTCCCTCCACTGAGTCTGGCTGAAATTATTTTAACTGTGGGCAGCTGAAGCTGCTTCCTGTTCACTTCCTGGATTTACACAGGGGCACACCTCCAAATCTGCAGCTCCCATTGGCCATCGTATGACTCATCTTCCTCCCTCCATTCCTGACAAACTCTCAGGAGAGTGAGAGAGAGCTGTGCATAATGTCATAAGTCTTGGCTTTTTCAGACAAGAAACAAGAAGTGGGCTGTATAAGGTATTTACTGGCAGAAAACAAATGTTTTACTATCCAAAGTTAAAACAACATGGGCAGAAGATTTAATAGATGGAAAGATGAAAAAATGACTGAAGTTCCACTTTATTATCTACATTCACTTCAATGTAGTTCCCCAAAATTGTGAAGCCTCGTACACACGCTCGGTTTTCTCGGCAAGAACCAGCAAGAAAACTGCTGGCAGAGCTTTCTTGCCGAGTAAACCGAGCGTGTGTACGAGGCTTTCAGCTTTATCATCTGGAAATCTGGCCAGAATCTTGATAAGATCCTGCTCTCTATTTTCTCGTTCGAGATTCTTGTCGGCCTGTTTCCCAACAAGAAACCCAAGAGTGTGTATAATTACCCAGCCCCAGTAAAAACCCGCCCATGCTCGAAATGACTTTGACACATGCGCGGTAGCTTCCACGGCATAGGTAGGGTGAAGCAAGATGACGTCACGCGTTCTTGCCTTTCAAGAGAACCGCGGTTCTTTTGAAAGGTCTGTGTGTACACTCGGGTGGCAAGAGATTCTTGCCCATGTGTACAAGGCCTAGCACAATTTGCCTGTGTTTGTTGACATTTAAGAGCAAACAAAACTGTCAGGCTTGATTCACATATGTGCGGCTGCGGTTCACAGCATGGGGTTTGGTGCATTCCTGTTCACTGATTCAGGTGCAAATCAGGTCCTGAATTTGCACTTGAATCAGATCCAAAGATGCACAGGACACTTTAAATGCAGACTGTGACCACCTCAGAGCTGTGTGAACCAGCTTCGTTGAGAGTCCATTAAGCTCTCCTGTCATGCAAATTGGATGCGGTAAAACTACTGTTACGCTTGCTTAAACTTGAAAATGTAAACCTCTCCAATGCTGGTTTTAGGAGTTTAAAAATGTATTTTTCCTTGTTACAATCTTGAGAAAACCAAATACTCCCAACACTATCTGGATACCTATAATAGGACACTGGATTAATTTATATAATTCACTGGACAATGGATACA
This sequence comes from Rana kukunoris, assembly GCA_029574335.1. Taxonomy (NCBI): domain Eukaryota; kingdom Metazoa; phylum Chordata; class Amphibia; order Anura; family Ranidae; genus Rana; species Rana kukunoris. The sequence continues at coordinate 276,345,200 of CM056052.1, forward strand.
ATGGTGCAGTTTGTTGCTTTACTAAAACTGTAGCGTTAAAAATCTGGTGAAGCCGTCCTTGGTAGCCGATCAGCTTCTAACTTCAGCTTGTTCAATTAAGCTCTGACAAAAAAAAAATCAAAGCTAACTGGTTTCAATGTAGAGCTGCACCAGACTTCCAGTTTAGTAAATCAAAAAATGTCAGGCCACATCTGGAGTATTCTGTCCAGTTCTGGTCGTCAGTCCTCAGAAAAGATGTTCTGGCGCTGGAGAGAGTATAAAGAAGGGAAACGAAATTAATAAGAGGACTAGACTTCAATTACGAGGAACGACTACAAGCACTAAATGTATTCTCCCTGGAGAAAAAAAAAAACGCTTGAGAATGGACATGATAGTAAGTTACAAATACCTCATGATGAAGCCAGCGTAGAAAAAAACTATTCAGTCTCAGGGAGTGTAAGAGGCCACACAATGAGATGGAGAAGAAGCGGTTTAACCTTTAGCTGCGCGGGGGGGGGGGTTCACTGTCAGAGCAATAAGGATGTGGAACTCTCTTCCACAATTGGTGGTATCAGCAGGGAGTATTTATATTTTAAAAAGACTTTTGGACGTGCATTTAAAAAAAATACAACATACAGGGATATGGGAGATAATTATCAACACTGACACAAGTACACCTACACAGGTTGAACTGGATAGTCTATATTCAACCTTACCAACTATGTAACTATTTAACCCTACTGTGTCCACCAGTAGCATAGCAAAGTTACATAGTTAGTCAGTTTGAAAAAAGACACAAGTTCATCCGGTTCAACCATAAAAAAATTAACAAACAAAATAAAAAAACACAGTACATCACATATACCCAACTCCATACCCACAGTTGATCCAGAGGAAGGCAAAAAAAACAGCAGAGCACGATTCAATTTGCTACAGCAGGGGAAAAAAATCCTTCCTGATCCCCCGAGAGGCAATCGGATTTACCCTGGATCAACTTACCTACACATCTTAGTACTCAGTTATATTATGTACATTTAAGTAAGAATCCAGGCCCTTCTTAAAGCAATCTACTGAGCTGGCCAGAACCACGTCTGGAGGGAGTCTGTTCCACATTTTCACAGCTCTTACTGTGAAGAAACCTTTCCGTATTTGGAGGTGAAATCTCTTTTCCTCTAGACATAAAGAGTGCCCCCTTGTCCTCAGTGTTGACCGTAAAGTGAATAACTCAACACCAAGTTCACTATATGGACCTCTTATTTATTTGTACATGTTGATCATATCCCCCCTTATTCTCCTCTTCTCAAGACTGAATAAATGTAGTTCTTCTAATCTTTACTCATACCTGAGATATACTTTTTTAGAACTGGTGCCGAAAACTGGACTCCATATTCCAGATGAGGTCTTACTAATGATTTGTACAGGGGCAACATGATATCTCTCTCTGGAGTCCATACGTCTCATAACCACTTCAGACCCGCGGTATAGCCGAATGACGGCTACAGCGTGGGTCTGAATATCCAACATGTCGTCAAAAGACGGCCGCCCCTTTGGGCGTTCCCAGCGCGCGCTCTAGAGCGCGCTACGGGGAAGCCCTGTGTTGGCCGTGTCTCTTGGACACAGCCAATCACAGATCGTGGCGGACGGCCAATCAGAGTGGCCGTTTGCGATGCGATCTGTGCGGCGAATGAGAGATGATCTCACAGATCATCTCTCATTGCCGTTTTTACACAGAGACAGCGTCCTGTCTCTGGAGAGGAGGAGACCGATATGTGTTCCTTGTACATAGGGACACAGATCGGTCACCCCCCCCAGTCACCCCCCCTCCCCCACAGTTAGAACACACCTAGGATACATTTAACCCCTTCCTCGCCCCCTAGTGTTAAGCCCTTCAATGCCAGTCACATTTATACAGTAATTAGTGCATATTTATAGCACTGATCGCAGTATAAATGTGAATGGCGCCAAAAATTGTCAAAAGTGTCCGATGTGTCCGCCATAACGTCGCAGTACCAATAAAAATCGCAGATCGCTGCCATTGCGTTTTTAGCGAATGTAGAAGAATACGTATCGCCCTAAACTGAGAAATTTTTTTTTTTTTTTTTTTAAATTGGGATATTTATTATAGCAACAATTAAAAAATATTGTATTTTTTTTAAAATTGTCGCACTTTTTTGTTTATAGCGCAAAAAATTAAAAACGCACAGGTGATCAAATACCACCAAAAGAAAGCTCTACTTGTGGGGAAAAAAAAGACGTCAATTTTGTTTGGGAGCCACGTCGCACGACCGCGCAATTGTCAGTTAAAGCGCGCGGGGCCGGAAACTGAAATTTCCTCGCTTTGGAAACCGCAGCTTGGCATTGCATGCCATTATTGAGCTTATGATCAACTAAAACCCCCAGATCCTTCTCCACTACAGATCCCCCCAGTTGTACTCCCCCTAGCATGTATGATGCATGCATATTCTTAGCCCCTAAGTGCATAACTTTACATTTATGAACATTAAACCTCATCTGCCACTTAGTTGCCCAATTAGACAGAGCATTGAGGTCGGCTTTTAAATTGGAGACATCCTGCAAGGACGTTATTTCACTGCATAGCTTGGTGTCATCTGCAAAGACAAAAAATGTACTTTTGATCTCAGACCCAATATCATTTATAAATATATTAAAAAGTAAGGGACCCAACACCGAACCTTGGGGTACACCGATGATAACCTTGGACCATTCAGAGTAAGAATCATTAACCACAACTCTCTGAATCCTGTCTTTCAGCCAGTTTTCTACCCATTTACAAACTGCTATATCCAATCCTGTAGACCTTACCTTACACATGAGTCGTGTGTGCGGAACTGTATCGAACGCTTTAGCAAAATCCAAGTATACCACGTCCACAGCCACGCCTCTGTCCAGGGTTTTACTTACCTCTTCATAAAAGGAAATCAGGTTTGTCTGACAACTTCTGTCTTTCATGAATCCATGCTGTCTGCTGCTTAGAACTTATCCATGTGGTCTTTTATTAAACGTTCCAGTATCTTCCCAAGTATAGAAGTTAAACTAACAGGTCTATAATTACTGGGTAAAGACTTTGTTCCCTTTTTAAATATGGGCACCACATTGGCTCTACTCTAATCCAGTGGTACTATTCCTGTCATTAATGAGTCCCTAAATATTAGATACAGTGGCTTTGAAATTACAGAGCTCAATTCTTTTAGGATCCGTGGGTGGATGCCATCTGGTCCAGGTGCTTTATCCACCTTTGTTCTGTCTAAATATTTCTGGACCATATCACTTTTGAGCCATTGTGGATTTGGGGCTGTGTCACTCCCACCCCCATTATGGACATGAGCTCCCCCATGCTCCATTGTATACACAGAGCTGAAGAAAGCATTTAATACATTTGCCTTCTCTTTGTCCTCAGTCACCCACTCTAGATTATTTTGTAAAGAGCCTACATTCTCAGACTTCACCTTTTTACTATTAATATATTTAAAGAAGTTTTTGGGGTTTGTCCTACTATCTTTTGCAATCTGTCGTTCATTTTGATTTTTTGCATCCTTGATTTCCTTTTTACATATTCTATTATATTCTTTGTAACATTTAAAACAACATTTTTTAAAAGCTATTTTTTTATTGTTTATAGCTTTTTTAACTTTGACCGTGAACCACATAGGTTTTATTTTTAGCCTTTTAAACGTATTGCCCGTGGGAATATACTTTGCAGTGAGGTTCCAGGCAGTCTTTTTGAAGAATTTCCATTTCTGTTTTGTGTTCATCGGTGCCAATATTCCCTCCCAGTCCAAGTCCTGGAGAACAGCTCTCCTTGGAAAATTTGCTCTTTTGAAATTAAGTGTTTTTTTAATCTTTCCTGTATGTATTTCTTGCTTACAGCTAACATCAAATGAAATCATGTTATGATCACTGCTACCCAGGTGTTCCTTTATCTGAACATTAGTAATAAGCTCTGCATGGTTTGAGATTACCAGGTCCAACTGAGCATCATTCCTAGTTGGGGCCTCAATAAGCTGGACCATAAAATTGTCCTGCAATAGGTTTTAACATTTTTGCCCTTTAACAACTTAAGCCCCGGACCAATATGCTGCTAAATGCCCAGAGGCGTTTTTACAATTCGACACTGCGTCACTTTAAGAGACAATTGAGCGGTCGTGCGACGTGGCTCCCAAACAAAATTTGCGTCCTTTTCTTCCCACAAATAGAGCTTTCTTTTGATGGTATTTGATTGCCTCTGCGATTTTTATTTTTTGTGCTATAAACAAAAATAAAGCGACATTTTTGAAAAAAAACAACAATATTTTTTAATTTTTGTTATAAGAAAAATCGAATAAACTAAATTTAAGTCAAACATTTAGGCCAAAATTTATTCAGCCACATGTCTTTAGTAAAAAAAAATCTCAATAAAAAAAAAATTAGCTACCAAGCGGCAACAGCGACACTAATACAGCGATCAGAAAAACGATCGCTTAGTGACGCTGGCAATAGGGGGTGAAAGGGTTAACTAGGGCGGTGATCAAGAGGTTAAAACTTTATTAGGGGGGGTATGGGGCTACCCTGAACCTAACACTAACTGCCTGTCACACTGACACTAAATGCAGTGATCAGTAAATATATGATCACTGCTATTAGTGACAGTGTGACAGGGGCTGGGGGGGGGGGGTGATCTGAAGGGGTTAAATGTGCCTATGTGTACTGGTGTCAGTGTAGTGTTAGTGCGACTTACTGTGAGTCTTCTCTCCTCTCGGCGGATTGAAAATACCGGCGAGAGGAGAGCTGACATCACTTCCTCTGCCAATGTTTACATTACACAGGCAGAGAAAGTGACACGCCGGGGGGGTTTCTGGATTGGCTGGGAGCGATCACGAGGGGGCGGACAGAATCGAGCAGCCGCCCCCTCAGCACGGATCGCACCCTAAGTTAAGCCGCCCGCAGCGGAGGGGGTCCCGATCGGACCCCCGACCCGCTAGAAGGCAGGGACGTACATGTGCACCCATCTGCCTGTACGTGCCATTCTGTGGACGTACATAGTCGTGCGGCGGGCATTAAGTGGTTAACTGTCCCAGCAGTGCCATTACTCCAGTCAATTTCTGGGTAGTTAAAATCCCCCATTATCATCCCCATCCCAGCCCTTGCAGCCCTTTTCATCTGTGCAAGGAGCAGAGTATCCACCTTCTCGTTAACATTGGGTGGTCTATAACAAACTCCAATGATTAACTTTGAACTACGCACATCTGTATGCAGTTCCACCCATAATGCTTTAGCTTCATCACACTCTCCATCAACCAGGTCCTCTTTCACGCTTGCTTTGAGGTCACTTCTCACATAAAGACAGACCCCGCCACCTTTCCTTTTTATCCTATCTTTCCGAAAGAGAGCATAGCCAGGAGTATTAATAGCCCAGTCATGTGAGGATTGAAGCCAAGTTTCAGCAATACTGATTACATCATAGCTCTCCTCATGCACCAGAGCTGCCAACTCACCTGTTTTGCTTGGCAGACTTCTGGCATTGGTGAACAAACACTTAACTGCATTAACATATTCTAATCAAGCATTCAGAGGTGTAGTCCTAAAATGTTATTTAGTGTCAGAAGATGTAGATACTTTAATGGGTATGACTGTATAGGTACACAATGTACAAAAATTTGTCAGTCACAGAATGGGTCTGATTTTATAAACCATATGCGTGTGTATGCTGTTGCATCATTATAGCCATGGAGCGGGTCTAACAGCCCAACCGTATCCTCACAGTATACAGCCAACAAACGGCAAATTCACAAATAAATATGATTTGCTAAGGACTGTACTCAAATCCAGCGTACAAATGTTTCCCAGCTAAATTAGAATTTTTCTAATTGTTTTTGGATTTTGTGACATTTTGTATGCATAGTTCATGAAGGAACAAGACAAAGTGTACACTGAAATCACTGACAGTGAATTAAAAAAAAAACGACTAAAATTAAAATGAGATTTGTTTTCTGTATTTTGCAAAATAAAACTGGTTGATCCTGCTGCTCTCCACCTTCTGTTCATGTCCCCATTTCAGCTAGGGATTTTGCAGTTGTTGAGGCAACTCTGCACATGCTCAGTTTTTAGTGAATTACTATGCTTAACATTTCCTTCCTATCACATATGAGCAGCCCATGTGACTATAGGAGTGGCATGACATCCACCCACACCATGTTATTGCCAAAAAATAATAAAGATTTGATTCATTTGATTAAAATATACATGTGTGTGACAATTTAAAACGTTTTATTGATATAAATGATTTATTTTTACTCTCTATTTCAAAGGCTGTTTTTTTTTTTTAACAGCAGCCTAGCAGGACTAGAAGCTCCTCCTGCTTATGTTTCCCTGCACACAGACTGGGAAAGATCTGTGTCATGCGACAGCTGTATATGGATTAGGAAAAAGGTACCTAAATATTTTTTTTATTGTATTAAAATAGTCACAGGGGCATCATCCATATACAGAATTAGAAGGGACAATGTAAATCAGGGGGGGCCCAACCTCTTGAAGAGCGAGGGCCACATAAGCGACTTGGTAACCAGCCGCGGGCCACAATGAATGGAGGGGACACAAGTCCGTTTACATCTGCCATTCCATAGAGGTGAATGGAGGGTACCATTAAGTTGGACAAATTGTGTGAAAGGGGCCTAAGATTGCTTTCACACTGATGCACTGCAGTTTACCCACACCGCAGATTCAGCGCTTTGCGCCTGTGGCTTTCCTGGGTTTGTTGCACTTTGCCATAGACTTCTATTATATCCTGCAGGTGTGGTGCATTTTCTGAAAGGGGAGGTGACACCGCGCGTCACCGCACCCGGGGGGCATATTACGGATCTGCCTCTTCGTTTGTGCCCTCCCTTCCTGGTTTATCCAGGTATACACCTGTGACGTATATCCAATTACTACACAGCTATATTATAGGTGTCTCTGAGCACTGCTCTCTGCTGCACTCTGGTGGGGACTACCACCCATCGGATAGTAACAGGAGCTCAAACAGCGCTCGTGTCCTAGCAGTAGGACGTGCGGCTCATAGCTCCAAGCAGGTCCCCCAGGTACAGATCTACCAGGCACCTTTGGACGAGTGTCATCCCCTTCCACCGCTGGATTTTCCTCTGTCACCGCCACCTCCTTCCGCAGGCCTCCCCGCCCGACAGCCCCAAGGTAAGGCTCCTCTCCCCCACCTCCATCCGCCTCCTTTTGGAACAGTTCGCAGCCGTCCTTTTCAGGATAAGCCGCGTCTGTGGCCCAAATTCGATCGGGACGCCCGCTGCAGCCCCACACCTCCCCCCGCTACTCCCAAGCAATTCCCGCAGTGGTTTCGCGGCAGCTGGGACTAAGAAACTCCCCAGCTTCAGCCGGGGGCCTAGCCGCGTGCCGCGCATATACCATTCAAAACCCCCCGAAACCATCATCAAACCCGACAATCCCCCATATTGACCCCGAACCTTCTCCCTCTGTGCCCCAGGAGGACATCCATCACCCCACCTCGTACCCCCAAAAACCTCAGCCTCCTGGCCCAGGCCTAGTTCCCGGCCGGCGGCCATCTTGCTACACCCAAACAACATTGATAATCATACCAAGTATAACACTCACCCTCCTCAGGGGACGCAACCACCCACTACTTGATCCAGGCTTGCTCGATCGCCCTTGAGGGATCAGGAAGGAATTTTTCCCCTCACTGTTGCAGATTGGCACAGCACGGTCAGGGTTTTTTCGCCTTCCTCTGGATCAACGGGGAGGGAAGGTTTAGCGAGTGTAGGTCACTGGGATATCTTCCTCCCATCAACCACCAATTACCCCCCCGATCAATATTATTGTTCTCTAGTATCCGCGAGTATGGCTAATCTGACATACACCGCAGAAACCATTTGCCTCAATACTACCAGAGGTGACCAAAAAAAGATCTAAGGAGTCTGCAACTGTTAAGAATCAATCGACGATCGACAGTCAAGCATAATATCCATTTACCCCAGTCCAAGCGCATATCATGCGCTCTGATTAACACAAGATCGGCAGTAAAGCACTGACAAGAAATCTATGATTTCATCCTACAATACGACTTAGACTGCCTTTTCATTACAGAAAGCTGGCTCACAGCCGACTGTAAAACCATTCTAGGAGAATTGGTGCCAGCAAATTACCGTATTCAAATGCAAAACAGAGTGGGGCAAAGAGGGGGAGGCCTGGCAGTGATCCACAAGATTCACCTCTCGATCACTAAACCAGTCCTTCAAAACTCCCTTCCATTTATGGAAACCCTCACTCTGCAACTGCAAACAAATCAGTAAAAGATACTGTCCATATTCTACTCTGCTATAGACCACCAGGTCCAAAAATGCAGCTTCTCACGTCATTGACGGAGTTCATCGCCACCTATACCCTAAACATCAAACACCTCTTGATGCTCTGGGATTTCAACCTGTCAAAGTGCAACAAGGGCAAACTCTACAGTGGACCCTGTCGCCGACGCCTGTATCGACCATCTGGAAGGATTTGGTCTGCAGCAACTAATACATGGGTCAACTCATATCTCAGGTCATACGCTCGATCTCATTTTCAAACAAGATGTAGAAATAGACGTTGTGGAAAATGAGCCACAACCATGGACAGATCACCATTACCAAAAAGGCCGGTGACAACTCACTGGACTAGATCTCAGAAGTAGCTCCATTCGGAACTCTTTAAAACAACACTAGGGAACAAAATAAAAACTATCCAACAACAGGAAACAGCCACAGAAACCCTCTACGCCATTATCAAAGCTCTACTACAGTCAGCAGACTTAGTAGCACCAAAACACAAAACTTGCATCGGAAAAAGAAATCTTTGTGGCCAAAAAAAACATATCTCGAATATCATCACAAATGCCCAAAACCGCCCCCGCAAACTCTTCAAGCTGGTCACTCAGACCATGAACCCAGCTTGTTTAGAGGCCCCCAATTCCAACTCACAAGAATTCTGTAATGAATTATCGGATTATTTCATTAATAGAATTAAAAATATCAGTGAAAGTATTCAGCAAAAAAGACCCATCATCAACCCCTCCCCAAAGCTCAAACCAAATACCCACAGAAAACCGCCACAATCAACAAATTTCTCCCTGAAACCCATTTCCATTGAGGCCACTAAAAATATCATCGGCACTCTGCGAAATACCACAGCGCCCAAAGATATCATCCCCACCAAACTGCTGAAAGAATGTGCTGATATACTGGCACCAGCTATCTCGCAGCTCTTAAACCAATCATTCAAGGAGAGCGCGGTGCCCACCTTGTTGAAACAAGGCATAATAAAACCAATTCTAAAAAAAACTACCCTGAACCCTAAAGATCTTAACAACGGTAGGCCCATAACAGCCCTAAATGTCTTCTCCAAGATAATGGAGAAGGAAGTTGTACAACAGTTAAAACAGCATTTAGACACTCACAAATTACTCGATCAAGTTTTGTCCTGGTCACGGAACAGAAACAGCGCTCCTAAATATATGGGATGACACCCTTGAGGCAGCGGACGAAGGAGAATCTTGTCTCCTGGTACTGTTGGACCTAAGCGATGCGTTCGACACTGTAGACCACGGATTACTTCTGACTCGGCTAGCTGAAGTAGCCAGAGTCACGGAATGTGATTTAGCTTGGAAAATCTATCACAAATAGTGAAATTGGGCCCTTTCACTTATGAAAAACACACGGTGGCATGTGGAGTACCTCAAGGATCCCCTCTGTTGCCGGTTGTGTTCAATATCTATCTCCCCCTCTTTTTGAAATCGTCAGTAACCAGAAGTTACTATACTATTCGTATGCAGATGATACACAGTTGTATTTTTGCATTTGCAATAAAAAGGATCACTCTCTTGGACTAGAGAAATGCCTTTCCTTAATAGAAAACTGGATGTCAAAGAGTTATCTCAAACTCAACGGCTCTAAAACAGAACTTCTCCTGTTCCACGCCAACCGGAAAAATCAGCCTGTTCTTAAGATGGACACCCCCGCCCATTCTGGGAAACCATTCTGGGAAATCAACCCTAGCACCAAAGTCAAAAGTCTCAGAGTCATTTTTGACACCAACATGACAATGGATGCACAAATAGGGTAAGTAGTCAGTGGATCGCATCATCTGCTGTGCCTACTACGCAGACTCACTCCCTTTATTCCGAAAGAGGACATTGCAGTCGTGGTCGGAACAATTATTAATTCCAGACTTGACTATGCAAATGCACTCTCTCTCGGACTCCCCAAATACCAAATCGCTCGTCTGCAAATCGTTCAAAACACGGCCGCTCGATTAGCGACTGGAAAAAAAACATGGGAATCAATCTCACCTTCACTGAGATCCCTTCATTGGCTGCCAGTAAAGGACAGAATCACCTTCAAGACACTCTGTCTAATGCATAAGTGCATCCACGGAAACGCTCCCCAATATCTATGTGAAAAAATTAAAATACACAACCCCAATCGTATTCTGTGATCCACCAATCAAAACCTTGTCCAGATACCCAAAGCCAGATACAAGTCCAAAGGAGATCCAAGGTTTGCTGTCCAGGGACCTTGACTATGGAACACGCTGCCAACCACCACTCGAGTTGGACCACCTGGCCTTCAGGAGAGGGATTAAAACACATCTCTTCTGAGGTCACATGGTCTCACTCACAGTCTGGATACAGCGCCCAGAGGCGATTCAGTTCGCATGTGTTGCGCTATATAAGTTTCTCACTCACTCATTCAGAGTCTCATTCGACTCTGGGCTAAGGCGTGCACCTCTTGAGCTGTTTGATGTTACTTTGGTAAGTTCCTTTACTATTGGGCTTATAGTGGCAGGCTGTTTAGGATACCTCAACAAGAGGAAAAATCTCTGAATGTACCAATCACTTAGTCTGCCGTTTTTATTTTTATGCTTACAGCCTAACCTTAGCAACAAACCATCAGGTGTAGTTTTAACTGATTGGACCACGCTATATAGTTATACCTATGCCCTCCCTCTGCGACCTGCTTTTCTGTCTAGGTAAGCATGTATATGTTTAGAGCCTATGCATGCTCTTTTCTGATTCTATATATATTAAGGTTGACCATATTTAAGGTCTTTGTCATAATACTCTTTTTCCTCCTCCCTTTTCCATCCCCCGTTTTTTAGGGTACAATAGGGATTTGAATTTCACAACAAGGAGGAAGTTTCTATATAAATTGCTGTGTCCTACTTCTCATTAGAGTATGGCCTCAGACGAATGATACTACCTATACCACAGGAAGGTCCTTCTTTTCTCAAAATCAATTTCCCCAAAAGGCGGGGATGAATTAACCAACCCCCTTCTCTTAGGCATTCTCATTATCTATTTACGTAATTTTCTCCTTGGCATTTTTTTGGCAGGGGATCTTCCCATCCGCACCCGTTAAGCGTGCGAGCATATAACTTTTTGGAGGTATGGCTACAATTCCAGCATGCCTTGTTAGCCAACGATTATAATGGCTGGAAGTGAACTGATATGGAAAGCTGAGACTTGTACACCCATAACACTTTTATGGCCTATCACTATCAGGGCCGCCATCAGGGGGTCCCCAGGGGCCCAGATGGGAACCACCCTAAAAAAAAGGTCCCAGGGGCCCGGAGGCCACCAAGGGCCCCAGATGGCAAGCCCTTTTTTAATACATTTTTCTTTTATTTTTTATTAAAGGGACAATTTTTTTTCTTGTATTTTTTTTAGAGGTCCGGAGGTCCACAGGGGCCCGGAGGCCCCCAGGGCACCGGATGGCAACCCCCCTTTCTTTATTTATTTTCTATATAAAAATATATATATTTTTTAATATATTTTTATTTTATTTTTTTATTAAAGGGCCATTTTTTTAGGGGTCTAGGGGCCCATAGGCCACCAGGGCCCCAGATGGCAACCCCTCTTTTTTATTTTTTTATAAAAAAATATATTTTTTTAATATATTTTTCTTTTATTTTTTATTAAAGGGCCAATTTTTTTTCTTTTATTTTTTTTAGAGGTCCGGAGGTCCACAGGGACCTGGAGATCCCCAGGGCCCCAGATGACAACCCCCCTTTTTTTATAAAAAAAAAAAAATTGTATATATTTTTTTATTTATGTATTTCTATTAAAGGGCTCAGAGGTCCCCAGGGCCCCATGTGTCAAACCCCCTTTTTTATATAATTGTATTTTTTATTTTTGTTTAATAAAAAATAAAAATATAGAAAAAATATATAAAGGGCCTGGAAGGCAACCCCCTTGTTTTTTTTTTATATATAAATGTTTATTTCTTTTTTATATATATATTTTGTATTTCTTTTTTTTTTTTTAAAGGGCCCAGAGGTTTTGAATGGAATGCCCCCTTTTTTTGTAATATCCTTTTATAAAAAAAAAAAATTAAGGGCCCCAGTTGACAACCACCCTTTTTAAAAAATATATATATATATATATATTTTTTTTTTTTTCTCTCTTTTGTTCTTTTTATTAAAGGGCACAGAGGGCCCCGGATGGCTACCCCCCTCTTTTATATATATTTTTCGTTATTTCCTCTTTTTGTAAAGGGCCCCCCCGCTTCTCAATTCGCGGCAGCAGCTCCTCCGCTTCTCAATTTCATGCGGCAGCGCCCCCCCCCCCCCCTGGTTCTCTGCTCCAGGGGGCCCATGCCTGAAGCTGTGTAAGGGACCCCAAAATTCCTGATGGCAGCCCTGATCACTATATACTGCTTAGTCCTAGGTCCTGAGTTCAGCAGCAGTCAGTGTGACACCAAACATACCAGGAAGCTTGTTATTGTTGGCTTAATATAAAATTATAATTAATCCTGGACCTTTTATAATATTTTTGTGGTTGTCTGTGCCCTTGGACAATATGCCAATGCTTTGAATATTAAATTATTTTTAAATTGTCCTGTTTACCTTATACCTTATAACTATACCTTGAATTGCAGTCAGGAAATCCTTTAACCACTTCAGGCCCGCGCTACCATCGAATGATGGCAACAGCGCGGGTCTGAATATCCAACATGCCGTCATTTGACGGCATCTCCTTTGGGCATTCCCAGCGCCCGCTGCAGAGCGTGCAGCGGGGAAGCCCTGTGTTGTTCGTGTCCCTTGATCTCATAGATCATCTCTCATTGCCGTTTTATACAGAGACAGTGTCCTGTCTCTGGAGAGGAGGAGCCTGATCTGTGTTCCTTCCTACATAGGGACACAGATTGGTCACCCCCCCAGTCACCCCCCCCTCCCCCCACAGTTAGAACACACCTAGGATACACATTAAAAAAAAACTTCCTCACCCCCTAGTGTTAACCCCTTCAATGCCAGTCACATTTATACTGTAATTAGTGCATATTTATAGCACTGATCGCAGTATAAATGTGAATGGCGCTAAAAATGTGTCAAAAGTGTCCGATGTGTCCGCCATAACGTCGCAGTACCAATAAAAATCGCAGATCGCCGCCATTTCTAGTAAAAAAAAAATAATAAAAAATAATAATTCTCTCCCCTATTTTGTAAGCGCTATAACTTTTGCGCAAACCAGTCGCTTATTGCGATTTTTTTTTAACATAATATGTAGAAGAATACGTATCGCCCTAAACTGAGAAAAAAAATGTTTTTTTTTTTTAAATTTGGGATATTTATTATAGCAACAAGTAAAAAATATTGTATTTTTCTTCAAAATTGTCGCCCTTTTTTGTTTATAGCGCAAAAAATAAAAACCGCAGAGGCGATCAAATACCACCAAAAGAAAGCTCTACTTGTGGGGAAAAAAGGACGTAAATTTTGTTTGGAAGCCACGTCGCACGACCGCGCAATTGTCAGTTAAAGCGACGCAGTGCCGGAAGCTGAAATTTCACCTGGGCAGGAGGGGGGTGTATGTGCCCAGTAAGCAAGTGGTTAAAAAAATAATGCTTATGGAGAAAGAACACAATTTAAATGAGCATTAAAATAGGCCAGGTCTGAAATGCTCAGGAATCCTTCATGGGTCAACGATGAAAGAAAAGAGAAAAACTTGAGAACATGCAAAATTAATTATTAACCATTAGACAAAAAAATGAAAAATACCATACAAGTCTAAACATGTCCTCAAAAGAAACGACAACAGGGTAAACCTCTTCTGTGATGAATATATTATTGGACCACTAGAGTAGAATAATGTTTGATACAGAAGATAAATTATTTACTTACATTTATGTGGTGGCAATGACGTGTGAACAGCATCTACTGACTAGTACTAGTACAAATTTTGCCACTAATAACCTACATCTCTTATCCCATAATTCTATTGCTCTTTTCATATTTCTACAATTATGGTGTTCATTGTTGTACAATAAGCATTCTAAGAACACAGGGCCAGATTCAGAGAGCGATTACGCCAGCGTAACAGGAGATGCGCGGCGTAAGTCTAATTGTGCGCATGCGTTTCGATGCATGGCATCCCCAAAACGAGATACACAAGAAATCTACTTTTTTTTGTCCAGCGTAATTTCGTTAGACAGGCTCATCCGTCCGAGCAAAACTGCACTAGGCACACCATTGATTTGCTATTCAAATATGCTAATGAGGGAGTTACGGGGATCCACAAAAGAACGTTGGTGCAGCGCAGGCTACGCGCTGTGCGCAACAGCTAAATGTCCTTTCTAAAATTAGATCATATAAAAGCTGGTCTAAAATTACAAAATTCGTCTACATGTGAGATAAAGCAACAATGTTAGTGAGGAGCTGAGCAGTCACACATGTTGCCCAACAAACTGTATGCCAACATGCCAGTGTCATCCATGCTCATAGCTATACTACTGACTTTAGATGAGCAAAGAAGGATGAGGGCACTGAGGAGGGCCCTGAGGAGGGCACAGGATTTTATTTTTTTTTCTAATTTTTTTTTTTTGGCTTATATCAAGTTTTCAATTTAATCTAATCTAATACAATATTCTTAGCTGATACAAGCCCCTCAATCTTCACTCTTCACTCGTCACGGGAGAGGATATATCACACACGCCTAGACATCTATGGCATGGGTGATTCTGAGGTGTCTCGCAGATTCACCCCTCATGCCATCATGGAATTAACCACAACCCTGCAGGATCCCCTAAGGAAGTCACGTGGTGTGACGAGACGTGTAGGGATCGAGGAGCCACAGAGTCCACACGCCTGATCCACCAGAGACGTCCGTTTGTTTTATGCCCTATTGGATCTTTTTAATTGTAAGTGCAATTCTTTTATTAAATGTGTTTGTATCTTGCGGGACTGCGCTATGGTTTGTTTCTCTTCCATCATGTATGCCACCTGTGAGTCTCACTGCCCTGAGTGATTATCTGGCCCACCCATAGAAGAGTGCAAACCTGACACCATTTCCGGATCAAGAACGAACTCGCTGTTCGTGGGAGATAGGCCCATCATTCATTCGTTCCTTGTACTGTACTCTCACCCGCTCCATATCCATTTTATGTTTACTGCTGAGGAGTGCTTCTGCTGCTTGTACCTACTGAGGGATTATTGCCCTCCCCTGGAGGTGTTGCTTTAGGCTATCCGTGCAATAGCCTTGAGGTGAGGAGCTGGGGACCACCTGAGGTGTTTACTGCTACCATCTTTTCCTGGCATCACTATCCTATATTCTGGACCTTCCTGGACATTTGGGTTTTTCACAAGAGACTATTTTTATTATTTATATTAATATTTTTGTGTATCCAGAGGCATTCCCTCATGGTATGCTTTCTGGTCTCATAGTTTATTGGATTTAGCACTGTGTTAATTATATTCTCTATTGCATGGACTCTTCCATTGGTTTACACCGCACCGGTTAGTGTATTTGTCACCGTTTTACGTATATTGATATCACCCCATTGTGTATTATACCATTTACACTGTTTATTTCATTATGTTGGTTATCATGTTGTTCTAAGTTCCCTCTCCCCCATCACATTCACCCATCCAGACACTTGTGTCACCTCCCACTTCACCCTCCTCACCATTACAGCGCAGACACCACCCCCTCTCTTTTCACTTGTTATTTCTTTCTGCCTAGGACAGATTGCTAGGCGTCTGCTGCAGTACTCCCAGCCCACCTCCCAGCCCATCCCCCTCGGTAGCGCAGGAGCCTTTCCATATATTTGCGTAGTTCACTAATTTGCCCTAGTCCACTTCCAATTTCACTGATTGCGCCGTTCCCGAGTTGTGAGCATGCGCACAGAGGTGCTGACTATGGTCTGCTTCAAGCGCGCATGCGCGTGTCAGCCGTCCCCTCATTTGCATGGGGTCATGGCTCATTTCCATGTAACACGCCCACGTCCTTCCCAATTTATATTACTCCGCCTTGCGCCTCTGAAATAACGTTGCGCAGGCGCACATTTCTGCGTAAAACCGACGAGAATAGGGTGATTGCGCCGCTACATTGCACCAGTCTAACGTAAAGGCGGTGCGCTACGCCGGTCCAATAATGCGCAGATGTACCTGAATCTGGCCCGCAGTATGTAAAAGTTTGTTTAGGCCGGCCATACATGAAGCAAATTTATTTCCTGCAACCATGGAATTTCCTCTCCATTTCAGTCAATACAACAAGAATTACAGCATAATAAGCAAAGGCTGTATTAGCAAGAGGCAGTTCTAGACAAAAAATGGAAATTGTTGGATAATTGCTTGCTGTACACGCTGTTATGCCCTGCACACACGATCGCACCTTTGTCTGACCAAATTCACATTGAAATTGCGACACAATTCCATCGGAGGAAAAGAGAACATGTTCTCTATGTAAACTCCGATGGAATTCAGTCAAACTTTTTCCATCGGAAATTCCGATCGTGTGTACGCCCCATAAGTGTAAAAATGTGCTATGGAGTCTGACATCATGCATATTTGTAAAATAAGCACGAAAAAAAAAAACTTATGTGTACCTGTCAAAATGTTTTAAAGTGTTCTGTGAACCTCTAGGGAACCAAACTTTGATCAGTTTTTTCATCAGTAGTTTTAATACGTTTTTTACATTGATCAGTATAATGTAGATAAATGCAATCTGAAAGGGGGACCTAAATAATCAATTCAATTTAATGTGCATCTGGCTATGCAGGCCCCTGTACTTAACCACTTGGCTACCAGGCCAATTCTGACATTTCTCTCATATGGATGGACTGTTGTCTTAATTCAACTTAACTACTCTGTATATGTTACTATGTAAAAATCTGTGTTTTTTTGTTTTTGTTCGAAAAGTACTTAGAACCCCCCGAATATGATATATATTTTTTTTTTTACAGAGGCCCTGGAGAATATAATTTTTGGGGAAAAAAAAAGATGATGTTGCACCAACTAAATAGATACCCAACATGTCATGCTTTAAAATTGCGCACTGTTGTGGAATGGTGCCAAACTATGGTACGTATAAATCTCCATAGGCAACACTTTACATTTTATTTACAGATTACCAGTTTAGAGTTACAAAGGAGATTTTGTGCTAGAATTGTTGCTCTTGCTCTGTCATTCATGGTGAGATTTCACATGTGTGGTATTGTTTGCATAAGTGGGCATGACCTAAATCTCTCCTCTATCTGTAAAAGCAAATGATCAAAAAAATGTTTTTGATCTTTGCTTAAAAAAAAAAAGCAGTGTTCACATGTCAAAGGAATTTAAAGTGACATCATGACGTCGCTCTAGTCCTCCAAGGCCATAGAGATGAGCGGAGGCCATCTTGCCAGGAACCACCGGGAAGCAACTGGAGGGGGGAACCCCTCCCACCACCTCTAAAAGTCATCCAGAGGTAAATTCGCCACTTGGGCCACTTTAATCTTGCACACAATCGCAAGCTGAAAAAAACAATACCAGGGATATGGCATATTGCTGAAGCCATAACCCTGGTATTCAACCGACCAGGACGTCATTGGTCTATGGCCCTGTCGGCAAGTGATTAATGGACTTTTAAAGATTGAAAAGAGATTGTGCAATCAGATTGTAGAAGGTATAGTGTCAAAAGTCTGACTTTAAAGTGACCCTGTTGCTATACAAAGGTTACTTCTTGTAAAAGAATAAAGTAAAGTAAATACTTACCTTTTCTGATGCCCACATTCATGAACACTACATTTTTGAGAAATGGCCCCTGAAATCCACTAGGAAACTGACACTCCTGCTGACTTCTCTCAGTAAAGGAGACGTAGTGACATCCCTCAGTGCAAACATGATAAAAAAAACTCTATATATCATTATGGAGTCTTTATGGTCTTCTTGTCTTTTAGTGGATTTCATTTGGTACTCTCATTTCCTGCTACAGTTCTAACACCTGCTCTACTGCAGTGACCATGGCGAATAGTTCAGTGTTTCAAAGTTGTTTGGTAACTAGAGGCAATAAAGACCATTCCTTTCAGACATTTTACCTTTTTTAATGATGAAGTCCAAAGATCCTTATTTTTCAAAATATTTAACAAAATAAAAAAAAGACTGTCTGTGTTGCTCTTGCCATATCTATATATTAATTAAAACAAACATTCTTAAATAATTAAGAAAACCGATTTCATTTTACTTGGCAATTCCTATTACACTTGTTGCTCAAATTCTAGTTATCGAAATGCTAAAAATTCTGTGTTACTCTCAACAAGTCTATCATTATTTTCATGTCCATGTATGAAATGTGAGATCTTTTCAAAGAGCGGTCACGAAAACAGAAACCTGAATCGTATTTCTTACAGATATAATAACTGCAGACTGAGACCTCTTATCAGGTTTCTAATGAATCACATTTATTATTAATTAGACCTCCTCGATAGCACAGAAAAAATATACAGCTTGGGTACATTCAAATTAGTTACATAGTTACATAGTTACATAGTTACATAGTTAGTCAGGTTGAAAAAAGACACAAGTCCATCCAGTTCAACCATAAAAAAAAATAAAAATAAAACAAAGTAAAACACAGTACATCCTCCCATACACCCAACTCCATACCCACAGTTGATCCAGAGGAAGGCAAAAAAAACCAGCAGAGCGATGATCCAATTTGCTACCGGAGGGGAAAAAATTCCTTCCTGATCCCCCGAAAGGCAATCGGATTTACCCCGGATCAACTTTACCTACAAAACTTAGTACTCAGTTATATTATGTGCATTTAGGAAAGAATCCAGGCCTCTCTTAAAGCAATCTACTGAGCTGGCCAGAACCACCTCTGGAGGGAGTCTGTTCCACATTTTCACAGCTCTTACTGTGAAGAAACCTTTCCGTATTTGGAGGTGAAATCTCTTTTCCTCCAGACGTAAAGAGTGCCCCCTTGTCCTCAGTGTTGACCGTAAAGTGAATAACTCAACACCAAGTTCACTATATGGACCTCTTATGTATTTGTACATGTTGATCATATCCCCCCTTATTCTCCTCTTCTCAAGAGTGAATAAATTCAGTTCCTCTAATCTTTCCTCATAGCTGAGCTCCTCCATGCCTCTTATCAGTTTGGTTGCCCTTCTCTGCACTTTCTCCAGTTCTCCGATATCCTTTTTGAGAACTGGTGCCCAAAACTGGACTGCATATTCCAGATGAGGTCTTACTAATGATTTGTACAGGGGCAAAATGATATCTCTATCTCTGGAGTCCATACCTCTCTTAATACAAGAAAGGACTTTGCTCGCTTTGGAAACCGCAGCTTGGCATTGCATGCCATTATTAAGCTTATGATCAACTAAAACACCCAGATCCTTCTCCACTACAGATCCCCCCAGTTGTACTCCCCCTAGCATGTATGATGCATGAATATTCTTAGCCCCCAAGTGCATAACTTTACATTTATCAACATTAAACCTCATCTGCCACTTAGTCGCCCAATTAGACAGAGCATTGAGGTCGGCTTGTAAATTGGAGACATCCTGTAAGGACATTATTCCACTGCATAGCTTGGTGTCATCTGCAAAAACAGAAATGTTACTTTTGATCTCAGACCCAATATCATTTATAAATATATTGAAAAGTAAGGGACCCAACACTGAACCTTGGGGTACACCGCTGATAACCTTGGACCATTCAGAGTAAGAATCATTGACCACAACTCTCTGAATTCTGTCTTTCAGCCAGTTTTCTATCCATTTACAAACTGATATATCTAATCCTGTAGACCTTACCTTACACATGAGCCGTGTGTGGGGAACTGTATCGAACGCTTTTGCAAAATCCAAGTATACCACGTCCACTGCCACGCCTCTGTCCAGGGTTTTACTTACCTCTTCATAAAAGGAAATCAGGTTTGTCTGACAACTTCTGTCCTTCATGAATCCATGCTGTCTGCTGCTTAAATAGTTTGTTTCCAGAAAGAACTCATCCATGTGGTCTTTTATTAAACGTTCCAGTATCTTTCCAACTATAGAAGTTAAACTAACAGGTCTATAGTTACTAGGTAAAGACTTTGTTCCCTTTTTAAATATGGGCACCACATTGGCTTTATGCCAATCCAGTGGTACTATTCCTGTCATTAATGAGTCCCTAAATATTAGATACAGTGGCTTTGAAATTTCAGAGCTCAATTCTTTTAGGATCCGTGGGTGGATGCCATCTGGTCCAGGTGCTTTATCCACCTTTATTCTGTCTAAATATTTCTGGACCATATCACTTTTGAGCCATTGTGGATTTGGGGCTGTGTCACTCCCACCCCCTATATCGACATGAGCTCCCCCATTCTCCATTGTATACACAGAGCTGAAGAAAGCATTTAATAAATTTGCCTTCTCTATGTCCTCAGTCACCCACTCTAGATTATTTTGTAAAGGGCCTACATGCTCAGACTTGACCTTTTTACTATTAATATATTTAAAGAATTTTTTGGGGTTTGTCCTACTATCTTTTGCAATCTGTCGTTCATTTTGAATTTTTGCATCCTTGATTTCCTTTTTACATATTCTATTATATTCTTTGTAACATTTAAACGACACTAGTGTTCCTTCATTTTTATATTTTTTAAAAGCTATTTTCTTATTGTTTATAGCTTTTTTAACTTTAACCGTGAGCCACATAGGTTTTATCTGTAGCCTTTTAAACTTATTGCCCATGGGAATATACTTTGCAGTGAGGTTCCAAAGAGTCTTTTTGAAGAATTCCCATTTCTGTTCTGTGTTCATCGGTGCCAATATTCCCTCCCAGTCCAAGCCCTGGAGAGCAGTCCTCATGCTTTGAAAATTTGCTCTCTTGAAATTAAGTGTTTTTATCTTTCCTGTATGTATTTCTTGCTTATAGTTTACATTAAACGAAATCATGTTATGATCACTGCTACCCAGGTGTTCCTTTATCTGAACATTAGTAATGAGCTCTGCATGGTTTGAGATTACCAGGTCCAACAGAGCATCATTCCTAGTTGGGGCCTCAATAAACTGGACCATAAAATTGTCCTGCAGTAGGTTTTTAAATTTTTGTCCTTTAACTGTCCCAGAAATTCCATTATTCCAGTCAATTTCTGGGTAGTTAAAATCCCCCATTATTATCACCGTCCCTGCCCTTGCAGCCCTTTCCATCTGTGCAAGGAGCTGAGTCTCCACCTCCTCATTAACATTGGGTGGTCTATAACAAACTCCAATGATTAGCTTTGAACTACGCACATCTGTATGCAGTTCCACCCATAATGCTTCAACTTCATCACACTCTCCATCAACCAGGTCCTCTTTCACGCTTGCTTTGAGGTCACTTCTCACATAGAGACAGACCCCTCCACCTTTCCTTTTTACCCTGTCTTTCCGAAAGAGAGCATAGCCAGGAATATTAATAGCCCAGTCATGTGAGGATTGAAGCCAAGTTTCAGCAATACCGATTACATCATAGCTCTCCTCATGCACCAGAGCTTCCAACTCACCTGTTTTGCTTGAAAGGCTTCTGGCATTGGTGAACAAACACTTAAATGTATTGTTACATTTTTCGCTGGCGTTTTTCATATGATTCATATAATTTTTAGTAGTGCAAATGGCACTATAATTTCCAATGGCTGTTTGCAACATGGGAACTTTCTTGTCACCTGCCATAACCCCACCTCCATCTATCCCCATTCCACTCTCCATTAATGTCTGACCCCTAACTGACCTGTGTGCCCGATGTAATTCACGTTCACCCTCCCCCCTCAAGTCTAGTTTAAATACTCCTCCAGCATTCCCCTAAACCTCTCCCCCAGCACAGCAGACCCCCTTCCATTCAAGTGCAAACCATCTTTAGCATATAGGTTGCACCCCAATGAAAAGTCATCCCAGTGCTCTAGAAACCCAAATCCCTCCTTCCTACACCAGGTCTTTAGCCATGCATTCAGCTCTCTAATCTCCCCCTGCCTTTCCTGTGTTGCGCATGGCACAGGCAATATTTCAGAGAATATCACCTTGGAGGTCCTTCCCTTCATCTTGCAGCCTAGTTCTTTAAATTGATTCTTAAGGAGCCTCCACCTTCCATGTATACTGTCATTGGTTCCAACATGGACCAAGACAGCTGGGTCATGCCCAGCCCCTCCCAGTAATTTATCCACCCGGTCCACCACATGCCGAACCCTGGCACCAGGGAGACAGCAAACCATTCGGTTGAGGCGATCCTGGCGACAAATTATTCTATCAGTCCTTCTAAATATAGAATCCCCTATTACCACCAACTGTCTAGGCCTACCTGCACTCCCCTCAGTTGACTTTTTGGCTCACACACATAGCATAGTGCATCATCAAAACATGCTACAGCCTTGGCCAAAATGCCATTGTCACTAACTCAACATGAGGCTTAACGCACCTAAAGTGTCTGAAAGGAAAACAAATAGCCAGACCCTTCCTTATTCAATATTCTTATTCAATAGAAGCTATGCAAATGACAGGAGATGATTTGCAATTGAAAAAAACGATCATTTAAAGTTTGAGGTTTGGGGCACAGAATGCACAAACGTTAAATAAAGTGTACATAGATCTTCAAGAGTTGCATACAGATACTGCATGCATTGTTCCTTGATGGTAATTGAAGTTTGTATTGTAGATAATCTTGATTGTCTTCATTTAAAACTTGATTCTATGCTTATGAGAATATTCCTGTGTATTAGATTGTTTATTTGCGACCTCTGTATTGCTTTGTATTGCTACTTTATTTCATGATGTATCTTACTGCATATGTATAATATATATGTGTAATTTCCTAAAATCCAATAAAAATCTATTGAAATAAAAAAAAAAGAGTTGCATACAGACACCAAAAATTTACCAGCATAAAGGTAACTAAGAAAAGCTGGTTACAACTGACTCATCATGCCAAATCAAGGGGGGCTCACCACTCCATTTGATTTGGCAACCATAGTTCCACACTCTATTTTAACTTTATGTTGTTTTTTTTTTTTTTTCACAGGGTTACTTTACAGAGCAAATAAGTTTGTTCTTATCAATACAGTTTTGTAGATGTATCTGCTGCATCATTTCAAGAATGTTTTGATTAATAGGATGCATCATCAAAATTAAAAGTAAAGTAACATTTAGCATCATCAAAATAGTAAGGCTGGCCGTAGACATTGAATTTCGGCTGATTACCGATCCAACTTTTAAGCCGTGGGTGGCCTTATAAGCATAACTTGTCTCCACAAAAGTCAATATTAAAATCTACAGCACTGGGTAAAATAATGATCAGCCAAACAGTGACTGCATCCCATCAGATCAGTTCAGTAGCGCCATTCAAGTGTCACAGTTGCGAAGTACAATAGCCGGTAAGGGAGATTCGAATAAAAAGGTAGGTAGAACCCACGCTACGGATCTGATTTTTTCAAGTACTGTGGTGTTGAAAAAGGATTTGTTATTTTTAATTTTAAGTGGCAGCCCCTATGTGAAATTCCATTTAGATGGAATATGGAAAGTGAATGGGGGTGAGGTAGTAGGTGTTGGCGCCTCTTAGTTGATGGGTAAAATTATATATGTATAAAATGTGATAAATACTTATATGGTGCTAAAACCAATATAGAACTATGACTTGGTCCACGTGTGACCCAATAAAGTAAGATACCAAATGCACAAAATAAACCATGTATAAAAAACATATACAAACAAGGGGGCAGATTCACGTAGATCGGCGCATTATCATTCCGGCGTAGCGCACCACTTTTCCGTTAGACTTGCGCAATCTAGCCGCGTAATCCCGCGATTCACGAAGCTTTTGCGCAAGAGATTGCGCAAGCGTAAGGTTTTTTCCTGAGGCGTAAGGAGGAGTAATACAAATTGGGAGGGACGTGGGCGTGTTACATTGAAATGAGCCGTGACCCCATGCAAATGAAGGGCCGGCCGACTCGCGCATGCGCGCGTGAAGGAAACCATGTCAGCTCCGTTGTGCGCATGCTCACAACTCGGGAGCGGCGCAATCAGTGAAATTGGAAATGGACTAGGGCAACTTTATGAACTACGCAGACAGCATAAATAGACAGACACAAATGCACTTCCTTTGCAAAAATACATCCCTTTGTATCCCTCCCTCTACAGCAAGGTGCTTTTGTTTGTTTGTGACGTGTCTTTGAGATATTTGGGGACTGTTTTGCAGAGTGATTTTTGTCTTTTATGGGTTTTCTTTGTTGTTATTTTGTTTAAATTATATTTTTGCTGGGCATTTTTTTTTTTTGCTCGTCATTTATTTAATTTTTTTGTTTCTGTTTGTGTATGATTTTGGAATGTGGGGGTGATATTCCTGCGGGAAAAGGGGTGTCACCCTCATTTGTGGTGGAGAAGTGATCCCCAGGTCTGTGTGAATGGTGTATGAATGTACAGTGACATAATTGGAGCCGTGGCATGGCGTTGCAGCTCACAAGTCCTGCATGGTGGACTGGTGCCAATCCAATGTGATAACGATGTGGTGTGTGTGTGCTAGGGACCACAGTGGTGTGCATGCATGCATTCTCATTGTGCCATGATTAATGTGTGTGTTTAACGTGCAAAGATGCATAATGTGAGCTGCCATGAGATGGGGTCATGAGATGGGGTACCAGTGCATATGCAGAGTCACCTTGAAGGGAAAAGACAGGAGGATGTTAGTCATGCATGTGCCACTTGTGAGGTGTGCATCACGGGAGGGGATAGTCATGCCTGCCACCCATGTCACTCACCAACCAGCCAGCTGTCCCCATACATGTTCTTTTCGAAATCTGTGGGGATGGGGCTCTGATTGTATATGTAGCTGTCATGGGTGTCATGGGTAGTGTCATGTGTTGGGCTGCTGATGTCCTCCTGCAGGGTTGTGGTAATTCCATGATGGCATGAGGGGTGAATCTGAAGATGCGAGACACCTCAGAATCACTCATGCCAAAGATGTCTATGCGTGTGTGATATATCAAGTGAAGAGTGAGGGGCTTGTATCAGATAAGAATATTGTATTAGATTAATTTAAATTGTAAATTTTATATAAGCAAATAAAAAAAAAAAAAAAACCATCTCCCGTGCCCTCCTTAGTGCCATCCTCCGTGCCCTCATCCTTCTTTGTTCATCTAAAGTCAGTAGTATAGCTATGCGCGACGATGCCCCTGGCATGTTGGCATACAGATTGTTGGGCAACACGTGTGACTGCTGAACTCCTCACTAACAGTGTTGCTTTATCTGACAATTAGACTTTTTTTCAAAATTTAGACCAGCTTTTTGGTCCTCTAACTTTAGACAGAACATTTTGCTGTTGCGCACATCGCGTAGCCTGCGCAGCAACTGCGTTTTTTTGTGAATCCCCGTAACTCCCTCATTAGCATATTTGACTAGCAAATCAATGGTGTGTCTAGCGCAGTTTTGCGCGAAGGGAAGCGAATGTCTAATTCAATTACGCCGGACCAAAAAACGTAGATTTCTGGCGTATATTGTTTTGTGAATCGCGTCCAACTATACGCACGCGCACATTTAGACTTACGCACGCGCAACAGCAGTTGCGCAGGCGTAATCGCTCTGTGAATCTGGGCCAAGTTATATAGAATGAGTCCGTGCTATTTAAATGACAGATAATTAAAGTGCTCAGTGCCGTGAATGTTTTAGATAATAACTGATGCTGGTTTTAACAGTCCATGCAAAAAAGTGTTGCATGCTTCATATAGTATTATACAGTTGATGGTGTTCCCTTTTATCATGCTTTTATCATGCTCTGGTGGGTCCCTCACTCACCAGATGGCACCCTCAAGCCAGAGCTGAACACAAGCTTGTGGAACAACAGGTGCCAGCTGACCTACAGCAGTAAAGCACTACAACAAAGCATCAGCATGGACCTATGAAGCAGATAAGCCATATGCCGAATTGAACGTGTTTAACTTGTTGCCGACCGACCGCCGTCATATTACTGCGGGACGGTGGCACTGCTGGGCGAGAGCACGTAGCTCTACGTCCTATCTTTTTCGGGCACTAGGGGGCTAGCGCGCGCCGCCGGTGGCCCACGCGCACGCCCCCGAGTCCCGCGCGCGTGCCCGGCGGGCGCGGTCGCCGCCGGGCACGCGCGCGCGTTCGTTACAGAGCGGGGAACGGGAGGTATGTGTGTAAACACATTCCTCTCGTTCCTGTCAGCGGGGGAAACGCTGATCTCCCGTTCATACGATGTATGAACGGAAGATCAGCGATTCCCCCTAGTGAGTCAACCCCCCCATACAGTTAGAACACACCAGGAACACACCAGGAACATACTTAACCCCTTCCCCGCCCCCTAGTGTTAACCCCTTCACTGCCAATGGCATTTTTATAGTAATCCAATGTATTTTTATAGCATTGATCGCTATAAAAATGCCAATGGTCCCAAAAATGTGTCAAAAGTGTCCGATGTGTCCGCCATAATATCGCAGTACCGAAAAAAAAACGCTGATCGCCGCCATTACTAGTAAAAAAAATATATTAATAAAAATGCCATAAAACTACCCCCTTTTTTGTAAACGCTATAAATTTTGCGCTAACCAATCAATAAAGGGTAATTGCGATTTTTTTTACGAAAAATATGTAGAAGAATATGTATCGGCCTAAACTGAGGAAAAAAAATGTTTTTTTATTTCTTTTTTGGGGATATTTATTATAGCAAAATGTAAAAAATATTGCATTTTTTTCAAAATAGTCGCTCTATTTTTGTTTATAGCGCAAAAAATAAAAACCGCAGAGATGATCAAATACCACCAAAAGAAAGCTCTATTTGTGGGAAAAAAAGGAAGCCAATTTTGTTTGGGAACCACGTCGCACGACCGCGCAATTGTCAGTTAAAGTGACGCAGTGCCGAATCACAAAAAGTGCTCTGGTCTTTGGACAGCAATATGGTCCGGGGCTAAAGTGGTTAAACTGGAGGTTTGCCAGAGAGCGACACAGGGCTAACACTGTGAAGGCTTTTCACCCCTTGAGGGTGCCTGGATCTGGTGAGTGAGGGACCCACCAGAGCATGATAAAAGGGAGCACAGAGTGAACACTATCAACTGTATAATACTATATGAAGCACGCAACACTTTTTTGCATTGGACTGTTAAAACCAGCATCAGTTATTATCTAAAACCTTCACGGCACTGAGCACTTTAATTATCTGTCATTTAAATAGCACGGACTCATTCTATATAACTTGTTTGTATATGTTTTTTATACATGGTTTATTTTGTGCATTTGGTAAGGGAGATTCATCCATCCATGCTTTTTAGCATGGATGGGAGAATCAAATGATTTGAGCCGTGTATGGCTACCCTAAGAACAACAGCAACAAAGTTAAATTAGGGAAGCATTATTCAAACGGAAAGGTTGGTGTTGATATTTTAAACAAGAAAAAAAAATACATTAGCAAGTTAAAATTAACATTGTGCCTGCAATGATTGCATATGGCTGCTGTTGTTAAAGCGGAGTTCCTACTAAAGAAAAAATATTGCAGCTGCTGACTTTTAATAATCAGACACTTATCTGTCCCACAGTCCAACAAAGCACCACTTGTCTCCCCCTCCTCTCCATGGCGCCTGCATTGTCAGAGTGGGCACCCGGCTTCACAGCCTGGCACGCACTGCGCATGCCACACAGCGCACTGTGACTGGCCGAGCAATTATCTGGGACCTGTGAAGTGTCCCAGATGATTGCTGAGAGGGAGGAGGGAGAGGTGAACTTCCTTTTGGTGGAGCAGAGCCCCGGGAGGAAGTGGGAGCTGAAACCCTCTAAAAAAAGGGTTCCCCCCCCCAAAAAAAATTACATACCAAATGTGGCATGTCAGGGGGTCACCTTCCCTTAAAGCTTAAAGCTTCCCATAAACTGTCCGTATCCTGACATTTTAATTCACTGTGGTTCAGTTCTTTCATAGAGGCTTATGCCGCGTACACACCATCACTTTATGTGATGGAAAAAAACGACGTTTTTAAAAACGTCAATTTAAATGACCATGTGTGGGGGAAAACGTTGTTTTATGTCTTGTGAAAAACGACAAAAAAAAATTGAAGCATGCTTCAATTTTTTGTGTCGTTTTTCAAAACGTCGTTTTTTGTTTCACAAAAAGTCACCGTGTGTAGCAAAAAACGTTGTTTAAAACGACGTTTTTCAACCCGCGCATGCCCAGAAGCTAGTTGTGAAGCGAGCTTCAATGGAAAAGAGTGGTGAACGTAACCTCGCTTTGCTAGAGCATTATGAAAAAACGATGGTGTGTAGGCAACGTAGTTTTTGAAAATTGAAGTTTTTAAAAACGCGGCATTAGAATTAGGTGTGGGCTCTATCAATGGTAGTCTCCATGCAACTGCACCCTGCCTAGGAACACCCACTCTTCCAGACTGACACTCATCCTTCAAGGTATCTTGCCATTTGCAGAACTCTTAGGCAGCGTACACACGACCGAGGTTCTCGCTGGAAACCAGCGAGAACCTCGCTGGAAGCTGCATTCCAGCGAGGACCTCAGCCGTGTGTACGCTCTCGGCGAGCATCCCGTCGAGCAGAAATAGAGAGCACGCTCTCTATTTGCTCGACGGCCCGCCTGGATGAATGGCTGGTTGCCATTCCCGACGGGCGGGTCGCCGATTTTGACGGCCGGCAGAGAACCTCGACGGGCGGAACGATGTGTTCTGCCCGTCGAGGTTCTCTGCCGTGTGTACACGGCCTTAAGAGGTGTTGTAAGGCAGGGTTTTGTGATGTTTTCAGTAAGCAATGTACAGCACTATTCTGTCTCCACACCTATAGCCATTATTTGAATTCCACAGACTAGTATAGAGATCAGTAGACTAAAATATAGAATGTCATGGAAAATGGAAGGTTTTATTTAAAAATAAATATAGCGTTTTGATTAATTAGGAAAAATTTGATTACATTTCAGTTTTAAGCTTGCTGGACAATCTGCTAATTATAAAAATCCTGAATTGAAGCGGTGAGATCAGAGTTGGTGTATAAAATTGTAAAGGAGACTTGTAAATTCAGTATAAAATTGTATTCTATTTTGAATGTTTTGTCTATGTATTGCACACTTCACTGATTTCTGTTTGATTACATGTTGCATTCTTTTGAGTCCGGGTTAGAAATTAGCCTGCCTATGTTACGCCCCTTGTTACCATAAAAGTACAATTGTAATATTAATGTGATACCTACACAGTGGCGGTACGTCCATAAAGGATGCAGGAGCGCCGCCCCTCTCTCCTGTCACCCCTCTATCACTATAGATAGATTCATGCCCTATTCAGGTGTCTGGCCCCTTGTCGGGCGCTGGGCATGTGAATTACAGCAGCGTTTTTTTTTTTTGGAAGCGCCTGATTAGAGCCGTAGGCTGTAATAGGCATCCTGACACGAGCCATAGGCTCCAATAGGCTTCCAAAATGGTAAACAACGCTCGCTGTTTACTCAGTGTTGTGTTAGGGAAGAAAATAAATTACTTTCCTAACACTGACCCGCCTCTCAGCCAATTAGGTGCTTGGGTATGGTTACCTGTCACCTGATTGACTGAAGCGACAGGCGCTGTGATTGGATGCCTATCAGGCGTTCAATCATAGCAGAGAATAGAAAAAGAATGGGAGAACACATTAAGGACTCGGAGCAAAGAGGACATCGCCATGACCCGAGACAGGTAAGTGCCGGGCGGGGGATGCACACTGGCAGCATTTGATGGGGCACAGTACCGGCAATTAATGGGGCTCAGTAGCGGAAATTGATGGGCACACTGGCAGCAATTGATGGGGCACAGTAGCACCAATTGATGGGCACAGTGGCAGCAATTAATGGGCACAGTGGCTGCATTTGATGGCACAGTAGCTGAGTTTGATGGGCACAGTAGCTGTGTTTGATGGGCACAGTAGCTGCGTTTGATGGGCACATTAAATGCGCTTAATGGGCATAGTGGCTGCAAGTTTTTTTTTTTTTCAGTTTGTTTGCACCCCCCCCCCCTCCCCCCCAAAAAAAAATATTTGAGCACCAACCACCACTGTACCTACGTAATTATGTGTATAAAAAATTAAATTGCAATGAATGAACAGTATAGTTATTTGGAAAGATGTCGATTGTCTGTTCCCTACTGCAGTACTTTTTATTCATTTGGAACCACTAATCAATATGAGGATAGGATTTGCCTATCTATAACATTTTCAGAACAATATAAATATTTCTTCCAAGAAAATATTTTTTTTTTTTATAAATGGACATTGCACATTTCAGGGGGGTTTCTTTGAAAACATCAAAGTTATATGCACTTTAATAGCCCTGAAGGAACCCTTGCTTTTGAATGTAAAGTTTATATATTGCCATGGTTGGCTAAAAACCTTCTTCAGTAATGATTGTCTAAAGTTTGAATCTCTTGACACCAATGCATGACTGCATTAGGTTGAACAGCTGGTTCTTAAGCCCCGTACACACAGGTCAAATGTTGGGAGTTATTGGCCGTTTCAAAAAAAACATCCGACATTCGGCCCTTTTTTATGCCCTGTTTGGCCGGTTTCTGACGGACATGCAAGCTGGAAAACAAGCAGCCGACCAACTCCTGATCAGTGCCCTCAGCCAATGGCAGAGAGTTCTGATCAGAGTGTTCTGGTGGGGGGCCATCCCCTGTCAGAATACAACAGCTCAGCAGGGGAGATCGCTATACTAACTTCAGGTAGTTAGTACAACGTCTTAGACCAGAGCTGACAGTCCTATTTTGTTCAACTTTAGGTTGAATGGAAAAAAAAAAACATTCTAGCACCTATCAAAAGGTACTGGGTGCTACACAGGTCATGCTAGAAGTCTGCTCTGACTCCATTGTATCCACAGAACAAGAAGAGAAAAATCTCAACCACCGCACACCATACATGCCCAGAGTTTAATAAGTGATAGCAGCCTCAACCCAACTCCATCCAGGCCACCACCCCAATATGTTTTGCCTAACCCACAGGGCTTAGTGATGGAGTTATACTTAACTCAATGACTAAGCCCCGTGGGCGGGGCGAAACATGTCCGGGGTTGGCCTGGATGGAGTTAGGCTGAGGCTGCTATCACCTTTTACACGCTGAACTGAGAACAATTTGACACAACTGCAGAAAGACATTGTCCAGTTTCTGATACTGGAAAATTTTAATAAAAATAAGAGAATCAATTTATGCCTTCATTAACATTTTGGCAGTAAGTCAAAGTTCACACTGAGCTGCGGGAACAAAGACGTGCTACTTCAGCTAAGCTCGCACACCTTCACTTGCAGGTTTCTGCACAGATGTCAATGTAAATCCTGGGCCGAAATCACAAAGGGTAGTACATAAACTACTTTTTGAAATCGGTGAAGCGCCGCAGATGCGGCATCGCACCAATTAGGACGGTGCCATTGCTGGCAATTGCCGGAAAATTCAGCCGATTTGTCATGTCACGCAAATAATATACAGCAAATTAAATCACAAAGAGTAGTACATAAACTACTTTTTGAAATCTGTGAAGTGGCGCAGATGTGGTATCGGACCAATTAGGACGGTGCTGGCAATTGCCGGAAAATGCAACCAATTTGACAAGCGATTTGATGTGTCCCGCAAGTAAAATACAGCAAAGTAAAAAAAATTCTGCTGGTCATGGACAGATAATTTGAATCTCTTATAAACAATGTTTTAGGTGGAAGTTAGGGCCGAAGGAGGACATAGAAGGATTGAAATTCGGCCGCTTCAGGAGGAACAGGTCACATTTCGAACCATGTGTGGCCACTGCTGTTGAACAGAAGTCAGTCTACAAATCGACTTCAGTGGAACTGCCCTGTCTGATAAAAGTCACTCAATCAGCAGCTGCAGCACTGATCCGTGTATTCTAACAAAGATGGAGTCTCACTGCTGTCAGAATTCAATGACACAGGGAGGAGGATTTCCCTTGCCACGTCAAATGTGTAGATAGGGGAATTGGTTCCGTTTTATTTATTTTTTTCATTCTATCCGCTGGCTAAACAAGAAGAAAAAATGAAACCATGTATGGCCAACGTTGGATCTTCTACTCGCCAATCAGCAATGTAAAAGATACCCCCTTAGTGTATTCACATTCTCCATCTTGCTTCATCTTCCTTTCTTCATTGGAGGTGTTACATTTCTCAATGGTATTTTATGATGTTCCGCTCTGGGAGCTTTCTTTTTAACAAATTGCAGTGAGCCAAAGCAAACAAAATTCTGCTTACCTTAGTCACATCATTGACAGTTCTACCATTTCTTATAATCATCTTAATTGATTCAATATGTGGTTTTCTTCTAGAATATTTACATTCCATGTTCTGGCTTCCATAGGACTAGTTGCGGGTTGCTTAAAATATTTATGACTTATGTTTATAAAGAATATAATCTCAGCACCTAGTGTAACCCAAGGCTAACCACTTGCTTACTGGGCACTTATACCCCCCTCCTGCCCAGGTGATATTTCAGCTTCCGGCACTGCGTCGCTTTAACTGACAATTGCGCGGTCGTGCGACGTGGCTCCCAAACAAAATTTACGTCCTTTTTTCCCCACAAGTACAGCTTTCTTTTGGTGGTATTTGGTCACCTCTGCGATTTTTATTTTTTGCGCTATAAACAAAAAAGAGCGACAATTTTGAAAAAAAATACAATATTTTTTACTTGTTGCTATAATAAATATCCAAATTTAAAAAAAAAAAAAACACTTTTTTTTTCTCAGTTTATGGCGATACGTATTCTTCTACATATTTTTGGTAAAAAAATAAAAAAATAATCGCAATAAGCGTCTGGTTTGCGCAAAATGTATAGTGCCTACAAAATAGGGGACAGAATTATTATTTTTTATTAATTTTTTTACTAGAAATTAAAAATCTTTCAGTTTATATCAAAGAATACATTTTTAACAGCATAAGAAATTGGTTTACATTGCTTTATTGTGTCTTAATACAATTTTTGTTTCTTGGAGTTTGCTAGGCACATACTGTATTAAGAAAATATAAAGTATTTACATATGTTTTCAAATGAACAGAATATGTCAGCCTTTCTCAACATTTTTACTTTGGGGAAACCCCTAAAATAAGTTTTAGGCCTAGGGTAACCCCTGCAGAAAAATATTAAATCAATAGATCACAGTATGTTAGTATGCTCAGTAAGTTGTAGAAAGTTTTAAATAGAAAGAATAAAGAAAATCGTCTATTAGACTCTAGGGATGAGCTTTATGTTCGAGTCGAACATGAGTTCGACTCGAACATTGGCTGTTCGGCGAACAGCGAACAATTAGGGGGTTTTGCGGCAAATTTGAAAAGCCGTGGGACACCCTTTAAAAGTCTATGGGAGAAATCAAAAGTGCTAATTTTGAAAGGTTTGGTAAGAGGGGAAGGCCCAGGTCATTGGGTAACCCCCGGCTTTCTCTGGCAAGGGGCGGTTACCCAATGACTTGGGCAGATGACCCCGACCCCTCTTATGCATCATGGGGGTTTCGTATGCAGTGGAGATTGCAGCATCGCTGGACATCAGATCACCGTGGGGCATAGAGAATGGATTACAAAGGTGGATAGACTGGAATGTTTTTTTATTTAATAAAGGACTTTTAAAATTGTGGCTTTTAAAATTTTTGACGCTTTCTTTTGTGAAATGGTAGGGGTACAATGTACCCCGTTACCAATTCACTTAGGGGGTGGAATCTGTGGGTCCCCTTTGTTAAAGGGGGCTTCCAGATTCCGATAAACCCCCTGCCCGCAGACCCCCACAACCACCCAGGAAGGGTTGTGGGGATGAGGCCCGTGTCCCCATCAACATGGGGACATCCTCCCCATGTTAAGGGAATGTGGTCTGGTACAGTTCAGGAGGGGGGCTGCTCTCTTGTCCCCCCTCTTTTTTACGGCCTGCCAGGTTGCATGCTCGGATAAGGGTCTGGTATGGATTTTTGGGGGGACCCCACGCCATTTTTTTATTAATTTTGTGTGCGTGGTTCCCCTTAAAAACCATACCAGAACTAAAGGGTCTGGTATGGATTTTTGCGGGAACCCCAGGTCATTAAAAAAAAAATGGCACGGGTTCCCCTTAATATCCATATCAGAACTGAAGGGCCTGATATAGCATTTGGGGGGCACCCATACGCTTTTTTTTGGGGGGTTCAGTAAATCTACAGTAGATATGTGGGTGTGTACAGGAGGTGCAACAGCGGAGGTTTCTATATGTGGTTTTTAAAGTTTTATCGTGTAAGTGTAATGTTTTCCTTGTGGGCTTTTTAATAAACAGGGGCTGGAAATGATGGGGGTGGACCCTGAGGGGCTGGAAACGATGGGGGTGGTTGTGTGTGACGGTCCAGCCAACACATTAGAATACTCCAAAAAGAGGAAAACATCCTGGTCCATATGAACCACCTCCTCCTCAACCACCTCTTGACTTGTGGTCTGGGCACTCCCCTACACCAATGGCTCTTGGCTTCCCAGGGGGTCAGCCAGAGGTACAGGCTGTTCCGGGGATGATGGCGTGGGACGGCCACAGGCAGCAGATGACGGCCGCGCTCCCTCCTGCACATCTGTGGATGACACAAAACATTCACATGTTGGTGGACCCACACAGTTGTCACATGTTCCCTTCCACCCCCTCACATTCTCCACACCAGATAGTAGATAAAACACACTTACCTGTCCCCAAGGCCTGCTCAACTGAGTCAAAGCCCTCCACGTGCTCCCTCTGAAGACACCGGACAACCACTTTCTCCTCAGGAGTCAACCTAATAGAACTGGCTGGTCCACCTCCAGTGCCCCTGGCATGCTTACTCGCCCAGCTTTCCTCTGACCACACACCGCAGGTCATTTATCTTTTTCAAAATGTCCTGGGGTGTCCTGACCTCATGAGCCAGGGAATTTACCTGTGCGGGGATCTTTATGAGGATCTCCTCCTTCTTGGCCTTACTTGTGCTGCCACTCTCTGCCCCATGGAGGCGAGCATCATACCTCTCCATGGCCGAAATTATTATCGCCCTCTCCTCTGGGGAGAAGTTCTTCTTCCTTTTTTCTTTCCTTGGAGCAGGCACGGCACAAAGAAAGACGCAAAAGTACTTACCACAAACTAAAAAAAATGTGTACTTTTGCGCTCGACGGGCGCATGTCTGGGCATATTTATGCACTGGGCGTAGGCAATGGGCCGGCGTATCTTAGGGGTTACGCCGGGCATAGTTGTGCACATGCGCAGAGAGGTGCGGGACATACGTCCACGTCACGGTGCATGCTCCGCTCATTTGGCCGTTTATTTGCATGGGGTCACAGTTCATTTAAATTGATCACGCCCACTTCCCTCCTACTTTGAATTACGCCGGCTTACGCCAACGGATTTACGTTACGCCAGCGCATCGTTGCGCGCATCTGCTCTGAGAATACGGTGCTTGCCTCTCGAAGTTATACCGGCGTATCGCATATGATATGCGCTACGCCTGCATAAAGATGCACCTTTGTAAGAGAATCTGGCCCTATATGTTGATATTTAGTTTTATAAGACATAGCGCTGCATTATTTAGAAAACAATTTTATAACAGGCATGGTGTAAGTATCACTGAGAATGTTTAGCAGCCGTGCACACTTTTATAAGGGTATATGATTATATTGAGCCACACAGTGATTGTTTCTTTCACTATATATCAGTGGTGGCCTGTCCATAGGGACGCACGGGCGCCACCCCCCTCCCGCACAAAAAAAAAAAAAAAAAACGGGCCCTTTAAGAACTTTTATTTGGCTAAAATGTCATTTTGACATTTTAACCACAGTTCTGGCGGCCGTCTATAGAGGGCGCTGCAGCGCCACCCCCTCTCGCAAATAACATACATTCGTGCATAATTGCACAAATGTATGTTATTGTTGGTTGGCAGCTGCCTAGTCTATTCCTATAACCGGACATGGGTCGCCGGTTACCAGAATAGCGGCAGCTGGTTGGCTGAGGGGAACTGCCTATCAAAGCCAGCGGCTCTGGCACAGTGGTGACAATTGATGGCACAGTTGCTGTGTTTGATGGCATGGCACAGTGGTGACAATTGATGGCACAGTTGCTGTGTTGCGTGGCACAATGGTGACAATTGATGGCACAGTGACTGCATTTGATGGCATGGCACAGTGGTGACAATTGATGGCACAGTTGCTGTGTTGCATGGCACAGTGGTGACAATTGACGGCATAGTGACTGCGTTTGATGGCATGGCACAGTGGTGACAATTGATGGCACAGTGGTGACAATTGATGGCATAGTGACTGCGTTTGATGGCATGGCACAGTGGTGACAATTGATGGCACAGTTGCTGTGTTTGATGGCATGGCACAGTGGTGACAATTGATGGCACAGTTGCTGTGTTGCATGGCACAGTGGTGACAATTGATGGCACAGTGGCTGCATTTGATGGCATGGCACAGTGATGACAATTGATGGCACAGTTGCTGTGTTGCATGGCACAGTGGTGACAATTGATGGCGCAGTGACTGCATTTGATGGCATGGCACAGTGGTGACAATTGATGGCACAGTTGCTGTGTTGCATGGCACAGTGGTGACAATTGATGGCACAGTGACTGCATTTGATGGCATGGCACAGTGGTGACAATTGATGGCACAGTGACTGCATTTGATGGCATGGCACAATGGTGACAATTGATGGCACAGTGACTGCATTTGATGGCAAGGTGCAATGGTGACAATTGATGGCACAGTTGCTGTGTTTGATGGCATGGCACAGTGTTGACAATTGATGGCACAGTTGCTGTGTTGCATGGCACAGTGGTGACAATTGATGGCACAGTGGCTGCATTTGGTGGCATGGCACAGTGGTGACAATTGATGGCACAGTTGCTGTGTTGCATGGCACAGTGGTGACAATTGATGGCACAGTGGCTGCGTTTGATGGCATGGCACAGTGGTGGCAATTGATGGCACAGTTGCTGTTTGATGGCATGGCACAGTGGTGACAATTGATGGCACAGTGACTGCATTTGATGGCATGGCACAGTGGTGACAATTGATGGCACAGTTGCTGTGTTGCATGGCACAGTGGTGACAATTGATGGCACAGTTGCTGTGTTTGATGGCAAAGCACAGTGGTGACAATTGATGGCACAGTGGCTGCATTTGATTTCACAGTGGCTGCATGTGATGGGCACAGTGAGGCTAAAAATTTTGAGCACCAGCCACCACTGCTATATATATATATATATATATATATATATATATATATATATATATATCCAGGGCTGGACCGGGATTAAAAACAAAACCAGCCCTGGAAATTATTTCATACCAGCCCCATAACATTATACCAGCCCAACATCATGCGCTTTGCCGGCAGTATAGAGGTGCCCATTCATTTCAATGGGAAAGAGCGGCGCTTTGTAGGCGTTATCTTTAGTGTTATAGCACCTGCAAAGCGTCCCAGTGTGAAAGGTGTCAAACTCCGATATAAAGGGGGGCACTGGTGACCAGAGACCCCACTGCATTCCCCTTTACAACAGAGTGCCCCCTTGCACTGTAAGGTTGAATCGTGTAGACTATGATGTAAAGGGAAACTCTGGGAATGTGGGGAGGACTCTGGTAATCAGAGCCCACCTCCCGCAGAAAGTGAACACTAAGGTAAAGGGGGTTATTGATATAAGGGGGAAACCTTTAGATCAGTGCCCCCTTACAATATTGTATTGACCCCCCCCCCCCTCAGACTGGCCTAGCGGTGCTGTCACTGACCTCTGCTGAGGTGCACAGTGCAGGACTCAGTCACTCAGTTCCAGCTTGGTGGCTCTGTTTTTATCCCATTTATCCCATTTTTATCCCATAGTTTCCTCTCCACAGTCCATACATGTCTGACTTCTCCCGTGAACCCCCATCCTGGCAGCACTCCCACTCTCGACATTTCAGAACTGATATAAGACAAGAGATGGTCAGAGGCTGCGGATGGTACAGGGGAAATCAAAATCTGTGGAGGGGGGGACAGGAGGTCAGAGGCTGCGGAGATCAGAGGCTGCGGATGGTACAGGGGAGGTCAGAGGCTGTGGAGGGGGGGACAGGAGGTCAGAGGGTGCGTAGGGGGGTACAGGGGAGGTCAGAGGCTGCAGAGGGGGGTACAGGGGAGGTCAGAGGCTGCAGAGGGTACAGGGGAGGTCAGAGGCTGCAGAGGGTACAGGGGAGGTCAGAGGCTGCAGAGGGTACAGGGGAGGTCAGAGGCTGCAGAGGGTACAGGGGAGGACAGAGGCTGCAGAGGGTACAGGGGAGGTCAGAGGCTGCAGAGGGTACAGGGGAGGTCAGAGGCTGCAGAGGGTACAGGGGAGGTCAGAGGCTTTGGACGGTACAGGGGAGGTCAGAGGCTGCAGACGATAGAGTTGAGGTCAGAGGCTGTGGATGGTACAGGGGAGGACAGAGGGTACAGGGGAGGTCAGAGGCTGCAGAGGGTACAGGGGAGGTCAGAGGTTGCAGAAGGTACAGTGGAGGTCAGAGGCTGCAGAGGGTACAGGGGAGGTCAGAGGCTGCAGAGGGTACAGGGGAGGTCAGAGGCTGCAGAGGGTACAGGGGAGGTCAAAGGCTGCGGAGGGGTGGACAGGAGGTCAGAGGCTGCGGAGGGGCGGACAGGAGGTCAGAGGCTGCGGAGGGGCGGACCGGAGGTCAGAGGCTGCGGAGGGGCGGACAGGAGGTCAGAGGCTGCGGAGGGGGGGGAAAGGAGGTTAGAGGTTGCAGGAGGTCAGAGGCTGCGGAGGGAGGGGACAGGTCAAAAGCTGCGGAGGGGGACAGGAGGTCAGAAGCTGTGGAAGGGGGAGCAGGAGGTCAGAGGCTACGTAGGGGGGACAGGAGGTCAGAGGCTGCGGAGGGGGAGCAGGAGGTCAGAGGCTGTTGGGAGGGGACAGGTCATAGGCTGCAGAGGGGGGGACAGGAGGACAGAGGCTGCAGAGGGGGGGGCAGGAGGTCAGATGCTGTGGAGGGGAAACAGGTCAGAGACCGCATGGGCGGTCAGGAGGTCGGAGGGGGGGCAGGAGTTGAGACGCTGCCTGCAGGGAGGGGATGTAGGAAGACTCAGAGGCACAGCACACACAAGACCTCACCTCAGTGAGCGGCCACGCATTTTAAAAATGGTGCCGTCATGTCACTGCGCACGCACCCGCATTTCTGAAACTTGCCGAACCTGTACGGGCTTTCCCGAGCAAGGCTAGGTTCGGAACTGCGCTGGGCCGCTGGGGCATGCGCAGTTGCATGTCGTTCGGCCCGGCCGCAGCCATAATTCTTTCAGGCACCGCTGCCCTCACAGCAGCCTCCAGGAGCAGCCAGCCCGCCGGGATTTTTCCAGGTATCCCGGTGGGCCAGTTCAGCCCATATATATAGGCCCGGATTCACAGACATCGGCGTATATTTATGCCGCCATAGCGTATCTCTTTTACGCTACGCGGGCGCAGAGCGGCGAGGAGAGGAGAGGAGTGGCGAGGCGAGGCGAGCATGGAATTCACAAAGCAAATGCTCCTAACTCTGTGCCGGCGTAGCGTATATTTCGTAGGCGTTAGCTGGCGTAAGTGGAAGAGGGCTGGAAGTGGGCGTAATCCATGTTTATGAAGCGTGACCCAATGCAAATGATGGGCCGGGCGCCAGACAAGTACTTAAAATGAACTGCACATGCATCGAGACGTGGACGTATCCCCGTGCGCATGCGCACAACCACGTCGGAACAAGTGCCAAAGATACGCCGGATCACTGTGTACGCCGTGAACGTAACCTACGCCCAGCCCATATTCACAGACGTCCAACGTACAATACGTAGGCTTGTGTTCCCTGGTCCATACCTTTGCAAGGTTGCGCCTCATCTATGGGGAATAACTTTACGCCAAACGTAAAAGTTACGCAAAAAACGCTTAAATCATGTGCCGGGCGCAAGTACGTTCGTGAATCGGCGTATCTCCCTCATTTGCATATTTGAATAGACAATCAATGGGAGCACCACATGCGTCCAGTGTAAATATGCGCACACTCTACGCCGGCGTAGGCAAGTTACGTCGGTGGGATGAAGTCAGTTTTTAGGCGTATCTTAGTTTGTGGGACAGATACGACGGCGCATATTTGTACTTACGCAGCGTATCTGGAGATATACGTCGGCGTAAGTGCTTTGTGAATCCGGGCCATAGTCTCTCTCACACACCAATCTTCCATAACATTGGTTATTTTGTTACAATGGCTTCTAAATGTGGGTGGAATGTTTTAGGCAGCAAGTGAACATGTTGTCCTTGAAGTTAATGTGTTTGACAGCAGAGAAAAAAAATGGACAAGTGTAAGGATCAGTGGGACTAAAAAATAAATTGCTCCTGTGGACAGTAGTATGAGGAATAGAGTCTCATCATTGGTGTCAGTGGGAGAAATAGTGCCCCATCACAGATATGACGGAGCGTGTGGCCTTTTTTTTTTGTGGCACATACAATATACACTATATATATATAATGCTGTGAAAAAGTATTTGCCTTTTCTCACACTTAAATCACTCAGATCATGCCGTCTACACACAGTCGGAATTTCCAACAACAAATGATCGATGGGAACATCGGACGTTTGCTGTCGGAATTTCCGACAAAACAATTTGAAAGCTGGTTCTCAAAATTTCCGACAACAAAATCCGTTCTTGTAAATTCCGATCGCGCGTGGACAATTCCGACGCACAAAATTCCATGCATTCTCTGAATCAAGTACGAGACAAAAGCGTCTGGTCTGGTAAAATTAGCGTTCGTAATGGAGATAGCACATCCGTCACGCTGTAACAGACTGAAAAGCATGAGGCTGAAAAGCGCAAATCGTCTCTCACCAAACTCCTACTAACACAACTTCCCTTTAATATAGTCATTGTACATCTTGTATGTCACCGCGTTCTTGGCGTTCAGAATTTCCGACAACATTTGTGTAACCGTGTGTATGCAAGTCAAGTTTGAGCCAACATCAGTCGGAAAAAAAATCACGGTTTTGTTGTCAGAATGTCTGATTGTCTGTACGTGGCATTAGGGTTCTGTCGATGTTCCTCTGAGATGTCTCAAGGACATTCTGTGAACTTAAAGGGATATTTTTTATTGAAACGACCCCTCTGGGGTCACAAATGCCATCTTTTCCTCTGTGCTTTCAGTGAAGAGGATTTGCCTATATTCTTTTTTTCAGGTCTAAAGTGGTCAGCTATCGGGGCCGTCCCAGGTCTGTTTGTGAGCTTCTCTACCCGGGCCATGGGGGGGGGGGGGAGTGTCAAACCAGTCACCCCTCAGTGGTGCGGCACTGACAATGAAACTGTCTACTGATTATAGGAAATTGATCGAAGTGACGTGTGATCATTACATCCGATGTTCATAAATAAGTTGATTGCAGTGAAATAAAGCGTCCAATTCCTTATCAATTAAATCCCCAAAATCAAGTCTACAATATGATGTCACATATCCACCAAAAGGGGCCAACTTTTATTTTTTTCAAATGGGGAAGACCGGGGTCTCAACTCCAGACTCTGTTTTACCAGGGGGGTGTACATAAAAATCTGTGAATGTTCAGTCTCAGAGACACAACAGGAAATAGTCAGACTATGGGCAGGATACAGGAGATGGTCAGAGACTGCAGACATGATACAAGAAATGGTCAGAGACTGTAGACCTAATTCAAGAGATCGTCATAGACTGCAGACATGATGCAGGAGATGGTCAGAGACTAAACACATGATACAGGTGATGATCAGAGACTGCAGACACGATACAAGGGATGGTGAGAGACTGCAGATATGAAACAATAGATGGTCAGAGACTGCAGATATGAAACAATACAGTAGATGGTCAGAGACTGCAGAGATGATAGAAGAGATGGTCAAAGACTGCAGACATGATACAAGAGATGGTCAAAGACTGCAGATATGA
Organism: Rana kukunoris; assembly: GCA_029574335.1. Lineage (NCBI taxonomy): Eukaryota > Metazoa > Chordata > Amphibia > Anura > Ranidae > Rana > Rana kukunoris. The sequence goes on from CM056052.1 coordinate 276,387,292, forward strand.
TACAGGAGATGGTCAGAGACTGCAGACATGATACAAGAGATGGTCAAAGACTGCAGATATGAAACAATAGATGGTCAGAGACTCCAGACATGATACAGGAGATGGTCAGACTCCAGACATGATACATGAGATGATCAGAGACTGCAGACTTGATACAGGAGATGGTCAGAGACTGCAGAAATTATATTATATTGGTATTACAAGGTAATAGGGGAACACAGACTGGTATCAGCATGCTGTGCAGCAGGGATGTACACAGCACTCTACAAAACTCTTCTTATAGTCCCCTAAGGACGAATTCCTCCATGCAGTGCTCTCTGTGCCTTTCACAATAGATCTGGTCAGAGCAATTATCCAAGCATGGGGGGGGGGGTCAAAGTCCTTGTCTAATTTAAAATGAGTAATATACAGGAGGCGGGTCCACCAGCTAATTGGTGGGAGTGGGTCTCCTGTGTGGCATGACATCAGTGCCTAAAAGCCCCGCCCAGTGCATTTCAGCGTAGGTGACATTAATTATCACATGGACCCCCCTCCCCCCATACAATGTATGATTAACCACTTAAGGACGATATACGTCGGCAAAATGGCACGGCTGGGCACAATCACGTACCGGTACGTGATTGGTTAATGCCCAGAAGTGGGTCGCGGGCGCACGCCGTGACCACGGGACCCGATCGCCGCTGGAGTCCGCGAACGGTCCCCGGAGCTGAAGAACGGGGAGAGCTGTGTGTAAACACAGCTTCCCCGTTCTTCACTGTGGCGCCGTCATCGATCGTGTGATCCTTTTATAGGGAAATACAGTCGATGATGTCACATCTACAGCCACACCCCCTACAGTTAGAAACACAAATGAGGTCATACATAACCCCTTCAATGCCCCCTTGTGGTTAACTCCCAAACTGTAATTGTAATTTTCACAGTAAACAATGCATTTTAACCACTTAAGGACCGCCTCCTGCACATATACATCAGCAGAATGGCACGGCTGGGCACATGTACGTACAGGTATGTCCTGTACTAGTACCCAGTTGTGGGTCACACGCGCGGTCCCGTGACCCGGTCCGAAGGTCCAGGACCGGGACCCGCGGGACTCACAAACCCGATCGCCGCTGGAGTGCGGGGATCGTTCCCCGGAGCTGAAGAACGGGGAGAGCCGTGTGTAAAGACGCCTTCCCCATCCTTTACTGTGGCTGCGTCATCGATAGCGTGATTCCATAATCCTGTATAAACAGGGAATCGCAATCAATGACATCACACCTACAGCCACACCCCCCTACAGTTGTAAACACACATTAGAGAACACATAACCCATACAGCGCCCACTTGTGGTTAACTCCCAAACTGCAAATGTCATTTTCACAATAAACAATGCATTTTTTGCTGTGAAAATGACAATTGTCCAAAAAATGTGTAAAAATTGTCCGAAGTGTCCGCCATAAAGTCACGAAAAAAAATCGCTGATCACCGCCATTAGTAGTAAAAATATAATAATTAATAAAAATGCAATAAAACTATCCCATATTTTGTAAACGCTATAAATTTTGCGCAAACCAACCGATAAACACTTATTGCGATTTTTTTTTACCAAAAATAGATAGAAGAATACGTATCGTCCTAAAATGAGGAAAAAAACGTTTTTTTATATATTTTTGGGGGATATTTATTATAGCAAAAGTAAAAAATATTGAATTTTTTTCAAAATTGTCGCTCTATTTTTGTTTATAGCGCAAAAAAAGAAAAAACGCAGAGGTGATCAAATACCACCAAACGAAAGCTATATTTATGGGGAAAAAAAGAATGCCAATTTTGTTTGGTAAACGTCCCATCTGTTTATCCTTCAAGTGATAATAAATTCAATTTATTTTTATTACTTGCATATTATTGTTACTATTATGATTAATAAGTGATTGTTTGTTTATATTTTATTTATTATGATATATTATTTATATCGTTTATTATAATATATTATTTTCTCATATTATTAATTACAATATAATATATCCTTATATTATTTATTATAAAATATTATTTTCTCATATTATTTATTGTAATATTTTCTCATGTTTTTATTATTATAATAGATTATTTCCTCATATTATTTATTATTAATAATAGATTATTTCCTATATTATTTAATAATTATAATATATTATTTCTTCCTATTATTTATAACTGATCTGATTGTAGAAGGAAAACATCTCTATACTTCTCTACTGCACAGAGCATCCCGCTCCTCTCTTCCTGGCCCCTCCCCCTTACCGAGTACACCCGAGCAGGCTTGTTCTATTCACCCATGGAGCAACGGCTCGGCCCCCTCCCTTTCCTCATTTAGCTTTGATTGACAGCAACAGCTCTCTGCTGTTTCAGCCAATGAGGAAAGAGAGAGAGTCCTGGGAGAGGGGCGGAGCTGCTCCCATGGTATCTGTTGTTGGTAGCCAGTGAGAATGGGTGGGGCGGCACTGACTGAGGACACCTACAGATGAGCAGCACTGTGGGGCTCAGCTCTATAATTCTGTGTAAGTGATGATGTGAAGGGGGCAGAGCCAGTTGTCTGCTCAGTAAATAAAGAGACAGTGGCGGGAAATCCGCTCTGATTTATGTATGATAATCTCTCATCACTCTGAGCATTTCTTCATATTTCTCGTCTTCTCATATTAGAATTCATCCATCACTCTATTCTGTACATCAAATCTTCTCCATAATCATTATCAACACAATTCTACAAACAACAAAAAAAAGCATTCAGTATGAAGGCGCGATGCTGGTTGAGGTCACATGTTCAGACGTGATGTCATTACAAAAAAAAAAGAAAGAAAGAAAAGATATTCAGAATGCTCAGAAGCCAATCAGCTTCAAGCTTGATGCTTATTGGTTGAGTGTTTTGAGCACATGATGTCATAGCGTTGTCACATGACTTGGCAGTTGGTATAAGGCAGTGCAGAACTGAGATCAGTCAGTGTTCTCTGAGTGTTATTAGTGAACAGATCTCTCTGTGATCCTCTGCGACATACGCCATCTTTACTTCAATTAATCATAGAAAAGTATGTACTGATTTATCTATACACTACTATATCTTATATACTAGGGTAATACACATTATATACTGTATATATATTTGGTATATATTAAGCTATACACAATTACACACTATATACTGTGTGTGTGTATATATATATATATATATATATATTTGTATATCTCCCCCACTGTAATATCCACAGACATCTCCCCCACTGTATAGGAAGATTAGTGCTTGCTTAGTCTTACCAGAGAAGCCGGATGAACACGAGCAGTGGAGCCCGGTGACGCGGATATATACATACACAAACACAATGTATAGTATATGCTAGAATAATATATATATATATATATATATATATATACACACCGTATTTATCGGCGTATAACACGCACAGGAGTATAACACGCACCCTAACTTTAAGAGGGAAGTTTCAGGAAAAACACCTTCCACAGCCCCCTGCGTATAACACGCAGGCACAGTTTACCCTCTATTTTTAGGGTAAAAAGGTGAGTGTTATACGCCAATAAATACAGTATATATATATATACACATACACACACACACACACTATATATTAATATATACACATTGTATACGATATGTACTAGTATATTACTAATACACTATACCAGACCTTTTTTTCTCAGAAAATAGGTGCAGGAACCCATCCACGATCCCATTCAGATTTCACAAACAGTAGGAGGGTTTTGAAGGGTGCAGAGTTCAGGGGGTTACACACAGAGTGCAGAGCTATCACTTGTAAACACAAAAACCAGACTTCTGTGTTTACAAGTGATTGTGGTGAGCAGGCACCAAAGGGTCTGAGCCAGAGGTGGTGGAACTGAGTTCCCCCAAGTTCCCCCTGAAAAAAAGCCCTGCACTATACACTATACACTCAGTGGGCCAGATTCACGTACATCTGCGCATTATTGGACCGGCGTAGCGCACCGCCTTTACGTTAGACTGGCGCAATGTAGCGGCGCAATCACCCTATTCTCGTCGGCTTTACGCAGAAATTTGCGCCTGCGCAACGTTATTTCAGAGGAGCAAGGCGGAGTAATACAAATTGGGAAGGACGTGGGCGTGTTACATTGAAATGAGCCATGACCCCATGCAAATGAAGGGCCGGCCGGCTCAGGCATGCGCGCGTGAAGAAGACCATGGTCAGCACCTCTGTGCACATGCTCACAACTCGGGAACGACGCAATCAGTGAAATTGTAAGTGGACTAGGGCAACTTAGTGAACTACGCAGACAGCATAAATAGACAGACACAAACGCACTTCCTTTGCAAAAGTACATCCCTTTGTATCCCTCCCTATACAGCAAGGTGCTTTTGTTCTGTTGTTTATTAGCGTTTGTTTGTTTGTTTGTGACGTGTCTTTGAGATATTTGGGGACTGTTTTGCAGAGTGATTTTTGTCTTTTATGTTTGCTGGTCAATTTTTTTTTTTGGTTCTGTTTGTGTATGATTTGGGAATGTGGGGGTGACATTCCTGCCGGAAAAGGGGTGTCACCCTCATTTGTGGTGGAGAAGTGATCCCCAGGTCCATGTGAATGGTGTTTGAATGTACAGTGACATAATTGGAGCCGTGGCATGGGTTTGCAGCTCACAAGTCCTGCATGGTGGGCTTGTGCCAATCCAATGTGATGAGGATGTGATGTGTCTGTGCTAGGGACCACAGTGGTGTGCATGCATTCTCATTGTGCCACGATTAATGTGTGTGTTTAACGTGCAAAGATGCCTAATGTGAGCTGTCTCCTGGCTGCTCTTCCCTCAGAAGACGGGGTAGCCTTGGTTAGGGGGGTTCCGTATAGGAGTCATGAGATGGGGTCCCAGTGCATATGCAGAGTCACCCTGAAGGGATAAGACAGGAGGATGTTAGTAGTGCACAGTGCCGATCCTGACCTCCCTGGGGCCCTAAGCAAAATCTGACAACAGTGACATGTCACATTAAAGTAGGGTGACCAGACATCCCCAGTTTCAGGGGACAGTCCCCTGATTGAGGGCACTGTCCCCGGACCAAGTCTGTCCCCAGTTTTGTCCCCAGATTGGATTTAATAGGGGACAGGGGCAATTTCAAAGACAGTCAGTGCAGAATTAAATTAAAAAAATTAGAATTACACCCCGCTCCACCGTGCCTACTAGCATAGGGGGGTTGTATTTTTCCCATTATCTGTGTCCCTCTCTGATGATCGTGCTGGTCGGACCGGAGGGAATATTTCTTCCGTTTCGGGCGCATGCCCATTCAGCTCCACTCGCATGTTCTTCTGCCTTGGCTCAAGTCCTGGCCAGCCACCTGCCTTTGCTTTCCCTGGCGGAGTGATCCTTCTCCGCTCCCCACCCAGTAGTAGCCCGGGGGCCCGGAGGGTAAGACTTGAGAGGCTGTGAGGCGGGCGGCGACGGCCAGAGAGTCACTGATTGCCGCCATTACTAGTAAAGAAAAAATATGTCCCTGGATTTCATTTTAAAAATCTGGTCACCTTACATTAAAGAAATTTGAGAAGCGGGGGGAGGGGGTGTTCTGCTATCCGGAATGACTCAGCCAGCGAGTTTAGAAGCCGGGTGAGGGTGCGAAAATGACTTCTCACCAGACGGGGCCTCTAGTAATTTTGGGGGCCCTTTGCAGCTTTGCGTGGCCCTAAGCGGCTTGCATAGTGCACCTATAGGGAGGATCGGCCCTGGTAGTGCATGTGCTCCTTGTGATGTGTGCATCATGAGGGGGACAGTCATGCCTGCAACCCATGTCACTCACCAACCAGCCAGCTGTCCCCATACATGTTCTGTTCGAAATCTGTGGTGATGGGGCTAGGATTGTATATGTAGCTGTCATGGGTGTCATGGGTAGTGTCATGTGTTGGGCTGGTGATGTCCTCCTGCAGGGTTGTGGTTAATTCCAGGATGGCATGAGGGGTGAATCTGAAGATGCGAGACACCTCAGAATCACTCATGCCATTGATGTCTATGCGTGTGTGATATATCAAGTGAAGAGTGAGGGGCTTGTATCAGATTAGATTATTATATCCATCAAGGTTTTAAAGGGGTATTGAAAGATAGTGAGACCGTGTTTGTAATTTGTATGTATGTTATGTATTGATGTATATATGTATGTATATATATTTTTTTATGTTTCTTAAAGCACGTGTGACTGCTCAGCTCCTCACTAACAGTGTTGCTTTCTCTGACATGTAGACGAATTGTCTAATTTTAGACCACCGTTTATATGGTCTAATTTTAGACAGGCCGTGCAGCTGTTGTGCACAGCGCGTAGCGTGCGCTGCACCAATGTTCTTTTGTGGATCCCCGTAACTCCCTCATTTGCATATTTGAATAGCAAATCAATGGTGTGTCTAGCGCAGTTTTGCGTGGACGGATGCGCCTGTCTAACGAAATTACGCTAGACAAAAAAAAGTAGATTTCTTGCGTATCTCGTTTTGGGGATGCGGAGTATCGAAACGCATGCGCAAATTTAGACTTATGCCGCGCATCTCCTGTTACGCTGGCGTAATCGCTCTGTGAATCTGGCCCAGTATATCCACTTTTTTGTCACTTTTTATTTACATGTAACCATCATGATTTTTTTTTTCTAGAAAATCTTAGAACCCCCAAACATTATAATATATATATACCTTATTTATCGGGGTATAGCGCGCTCCCGCGTATAGCGCGCACCCCTAAAGTTGCCGCCATTCCTGTGGAAAAAAAGTTTTTTGTACTTACAGTTTTGGTGTCTTGCGCGGCGTCCATCGGCGGCTTGGGGTGTCCTCTTCGTCCGGTCCGGCGTCCGTCTGCGGCTTCGGGTGTCCTCTTCGTCTGGTCCAGGGTCCTCTTCGGCGGGTCCGGCGTCCTCGCGGCGTCCTCCTCGCTTTCCCGCGCCGAGTTTCAAATACTCCGCCGGCATATACCGAGCGCAGTACACTCGGATATAGTCGGGCAGACTCGGCTCCTCTCGCGCTGACGTCCTGGACGTACAGGCCGTGAGCGTGAAAGGAGCCGAGCCTGCCCGACTATACACAAGTGTACTGCACTCGGTATATGCAAGCGCAGTACACTCGTGAATAGTCGGGCAGGCTCGGCTACTCTCGTGCTCACGTCCTGTACGTCCAGGACGTCAGCGCGAGAGGAGCTGAGTCTGCCCGACTATACCTGAGTGTACTGCGCTCGGTATATGCCGGCGCAGTATTTGAAACTCGGCGCGGGAAAGCGGCTATCGGCGTATACCAGGCACCCACGATTTTGCCCTGATTTTCAGGGCAAAAAAGTGCGCGGTATACGCCGATAAATACGGTATATTGTTTAAGGTATAAGTCCTAGAGAATAAAATGATGGGTGTTTAAATTGTTATGTCACATGGTATTTGTGCAGCGTTTTTTCAAACGCATTGTTTTTGTAAAAATACACTTATTTTAATTCAAATGCACAAAAACATAACACAATGCTCAATTTGTTTGTAAAATATAAAAAATTATGTTAAGTCGAAGAAAATAGATACCAAACACGTGACGCTTTAAAATTGCACACATCAGTGCAACAGTGACAAACGGCGTAAATGCTACTATCCATAGGCGACGCTTTAAAATCCTTTACAGGTCACCACTGTAGAGTAATACAGGAAGTCTGGTGCTAGAATTACTGCCCATGATCTGACAATCGCGAAGATGCGTGAGTGAAAAGTGTAGCGTTTTTTACCTTTTGGTTTATTTTGGTTAGCGCAATATATCACTACACTATATTATCGCGAAGATGCCTCATATGTGTGGGATGATTGCTGTTTGCGTGCGTGCGTGCGGGACTGACGAGTGCGTTTACCTTTGTGCATGAACATGGGTAGGGGGGGGGGGGCAGAGGCTCTTTAATTATAATGTTTTTTATTAAAATTAATTCACTATTTATTTCTATTCTGTTGATTACATTCTTGTTTTTTGATCACTTTTAAAGACCCCAGATCCTTTCTAAAACCGCGTCTCCATCCCCATCTCATTGTAATCAATAACACCCCCCCCCCCAATACATGGAATGATTAACCCTCCATCACTATCCCATAATAATCAATAACATCCTTCTCCCCCAATACAGTGTATGGGTAACCCTTCATCACCATCCCATAATAATCAATAACATCCCCCCCCCCCAAATACAATATATGATTAACCCTCCATCTCCATCTCCTTAATAATCAATAAAATACCCCCCTCCAATATAATATATGATTAACCCTCCATTACCATCCCATAATAATCAATAACATCCCCCCTCCCCCACTACAATGTATGATTAACCCTTCACCACCATGCCATATTAATCAATAATATACCCCCTCCCCCCAATACAATGTAGGATTAACCCCCCTATCACCATCCCATAATAATCAATAATATTCCCCCTCCCCCGATACAATGTATGATTAACCCTCCATCACCATCCCATAATAATCAATATCCTCCCCCAATATATTGTATGATTAACCCTCCATCACCATCCCATAATAATCAATAACATCCCCCCTCCCCCCAATACAATGTATGATTAACCCTCTATCACCATCCCATAATAATCAATAACATCCCCCCTCCCCCCAATACAATGTATGATTAACCCTCCATCACCATCCCATAATAATCAATAACATCCCCCCCCCCCCAATACAATGTATGATTAACCCTCCATCACCATCCCATAATAATCAATAGCATCCCCTCCCCCTTTGTTATATCCTTCATATCTGTTGCCAGGATACAATTACAGTGGGAGGAGCCAGTTACCAGCAGTAATCCGCACTGATTATTTATTTATTTCTTATAAAATCACCAATCAGAGCGTTTCCTGTCACTTGGCTTCTATTATTATAATATAATATCTATATAATTATATACTATTTCTACTACACTAATAGGCTCTATGCACACTGAAGCTGATAAAAGCTATATAAAAACGCCAGTAGCTTTGCAGGGAGCTTTGCAACGCTTTTTAGCGTTTTTGCAATAGCTTTAATCAGCGTTTTTCAGTGTAGCTTTTATCAGCATTTTTTTTTTCCTTTTTTTAAAAAAACTGATAAAAAAACGCGAAAAAATGCTGGCGCCGGCGTATTTGAGCGTTTTTACCCCGTCAAAAAACAGCACTTTGAACACACATTTTGGGCATTCAGAAAAAAGCCAATAAACTCCAAAGCTCATTAACATTGAAAAACGCCCAGGTGAGCATGGGCACATAGGCTAACATAGAGTTCAGTTTATGGACTGAAAAAGGCAAAACGCCAATAAACTGCAGTTTATCAGCTTCAGTGTGCATGGAGCCTTATACTATATAATTATACCAAGAACATAAACGCAGCATTCAGCATGCACAGCAGTCAGTCAGCTTCAAGCCCAATGTGGATTGGTTGTGTGGTGTCACATGTTTAGACAAAAAAAAAAAAAAGATATTCAGAAAGCTCAGCAGCCAATCAGCTTCAAGCTTGATGCTTATTGGTTGAGTGTTGTGAGCAGATGATGTCATAGCGGTGTCACATGACTTGGCAGTTTATATAAAGCAGTGCAGAACTGAGATCAGTCATTGTTCTCTAAGGCCTTGTACACACGAGTGAATAAATCCGCTGAACATGGTCCGACGGACCATTTCAGCCGAAAAATCCGCTCGTGTGTAGGGGCAAACGGACCGTTTTGGCTGGATTCCTCCGGTGGAAAATTTCCAAAGCATGCTTTGGAATTTTTCCGCCAGAGAGCTGTCCGTCAGATATGTCCGCTGGTTAGTACGGCAAACCAGCGGACATATCTGCCTGCACATGCGTCGTATCCTGTGAATGGATCCGACGCATTCGCGCGGAAGTGTTTACTTCCTGGTGCGGTGACGTGGCTGTCACGTGTCGGCGTCAACGTCACCGCCGCGTCACCGCGCTGTCCGCCGGCGGGGAATTTGATCCGATGGTGTGTACAGCCATCGGATCAAAGCAATCCGGCGGACCGTTCCCTTCGAATCTATTCCCTCGTGTGTACAAGGCCTGAGTGTTATTAGTGAACAGATCTGTCTGCGATCCTCTGCGACATACGCCATCTTTACTTCTATTAATCATAGAAAAGTGTGTACTGATTTATCTATATACTTCTATATCTTATATACTAGGGTAATACACATTATATACTGAGTGTGTGTGTATGTATATATATATATATATATATATATATATATATATAAAAACACACAGCTGCTATATACAAATCTATACACTTCTAGTATGTATATTAGTATATGCTAGTATAATATTTATATATACACATACATAAACTTGGTATATATCATATATATATTCATTTAATATACACACTCAGTAGGTCCACTTCACCCCACCCCCAGGCTTTTTTTTGGGGCACTTTTTGTTTACATGTAACAGATTTTTTTAACCCATTGTTTGCTGTACTGCACAAGGTTGCAGGGCTCCTCATTCACTTGAATGGGTCATGGTTGGTGGGCACTACACCCACCTACCATGACAGGGCGTATGACTAATGTTGCGCCTGTGACATGTGTACAGTACACCCCTCCCCCAACCTTTCCAGCTAATGTACACCCCTCCCCCCCAATACAATGTATGATTAACCCTTCCTCACCATCCCATAATAATCAATAACATCCCCCTCCCCCAATACAATGTATGATTAACCCTCTATCACCATCCCATAATAATCAATAACATCCCCCCTCCCCCGATATAATGTATAGATTAACCCTCCATCACTATCCCATAATGATCAATAACATCCCCCCTCCCCCAATACAATGTATGATTAACCCTCCATCACCATCCTATAATAAACAATAGCATCCCCCCTCCCCCTTTTTTATATCCTTCATATCTGTTGCCTGGATACAATTACAGTGGGAGTAGCCAGTTACCAGCAGTAATCCGCTCTGATTATTTAGTTATTTCTTATAAACTCACCAATCAGAGCGTTAACTGTCACTTGACTTCTAATATTATACTATAATATCTATATAATTATATACTATTTCTACTACACTAATATACTGTATAATTATACCAAGAATATAAACACAGCATTCAGCAGGCACAGCAGTCAGTCAGCTTAAAGCCCAGAGCTTTTTTTTTCAGAAAATAGGTGCAGGAACTCAACCACGACCCCGTTCAGATTTCACAAACAGTAGAAGGGTCTTAAAGGGGCATTAAATACCAGAATTGCACTAATACAGAGTGCAGAGTTCAGGGGGGTTACACACAAAGTGAAGAGCTGGCACTTGTAAACACAGAAACCAGACTTCTGTGTTTACAAGTGATTGTGGTGAGCGGGCACCAAAGGGTCTGAGCCAAAGGTGGTGGAACTGAGTTCCACCAAGTTCCCCCAGAAAAAAAGCCCTGTTAAAGCCCAATGTGGATTGGTTGAGTGGTGTCACATGACCGGAGGTCACATGTTTAGACATGTGATGTCATTACAAAAAAAAAAAAAAAGATATTCAGAATGCTCAGCAGCCAATCAGCTTAAAGCTTGATGCTTATTGGTTGAGTGTTGTGAACAGATGATGTCATAGTAGTGTCACATGACCTGGCAGTTGGTATAAGGCAGTGCAGAGCTGAGATCAGTCATTGTTCTCTGAGTGTTATTAGTGAACAGATCTCTCTGCGATCCTCTGCGACACACGCCATCTTTACTTCTATTAATCATAGAAAAGTATGTACTGGTTTATTTATATACTTCTATATCTTATATACTAGGCTAATACACATTATATACTGAGTGTGTGTGTATGTGTATATATATATATATATATATATATATATATATATATATAAACACACAGCTGCTATATACAAATCTATACACTTCTAGTATGTATATTATTATATGCTAGTATAATATTTATATATACACATACATACACTTGGTATATATCATATATATATTCATTTAATATACACACTCAGTAGGTCCACTTCACCCCACCCCCAGGCTTTTTTTTGGGGCACTTTTTGTTTACATGTAACAGATTTTTTTTTAAACCATTGTTTGCTGTACCGCACAAGGTTGCAGGGCTCCTCATTCACTTGAATGGGTCATGGTTGGTGGGCACTACACCCACCTACCATGACAGGGCGTATGACTAATGTTGCGCCTGTGACATGTGTACAGTACACCCCTCCCCCAACCTTTGCAGCTAATGTACACCCCTCCCCCCAATACAATGTATGATTAACCCTTCCTCACCATCCCATAATAATCAATAACATCCCCCTCCCCCAATACAATGTATGATTAACCCTCTATCACCATCCCATAATAATCAATAACATCCCCCCTCCCCCGATATAATGTATAGATTAACCCTCCATCACTATCCCATAATGATCAATAACATCCCCCCCCCCCCCAATACAATGTATGATTAACCCTCCATCACCATCCTATAATAAACAATAGCATCCCCCCTCCCCCTTTTTTATATCCTTCATATCTGTTGCCAGGTTACAATTACATTGGGAGTAGCCAGTTACCAGCAGTAATCTGCTCTGATTATTTATTTCTTATAAACTCACCAATCAGAGCGTTAACTGTCACTTGGCTTCTAATATTATACTATAATATCTATATAATTATATACTATTTCTACTACACGAATATACTGTATAATTATACCAAGAATATAAACACAGCATTCAGCAGGCACAGCAGTCAGTCAACTTAAAGCCCAATGTGGATTGGTTGAGTGGTGTCACATGACCGGAGGTCACATGTTTAGACATGTGATGTCATTACAAAAAAAAAAAAAGATATTCAGAATGCTCAGCAGCCAATCAGCTTCAAGCTTGATGCTTATTGGTTGAGTGTTGTGAGCAGATGATGTCATAGTAGTGTCACATGACCTGGCAGTTGGTATAAGGCAGTGCAGAGCTGAGATCAGTCATTGTTCTCTGAGTGTTATTAGTGAACAGATCTCTCTGCGATCCTCTGCGACACACGCCATCTTTACTTCTATTAATCATAGAAAAGTATGTACTGGTTTATTTATATACTTCTATATCTTATATACTAGGCTAATACACATTATATACTGAGTGTGTCTGTATATGTATATGTATATATATATATATATATAAACACACAGCTGCTATATAGAAATCTATACACTTCTAGTATGTATATTATTATATGCTAGTATAACATTTATATATACACATACATACACTCTGTATGTATATATATATATATATATATTCATTTAATATACACACTCAGTATGTCCACTTCACCCCACCCCCAGGCTTTTTTTGGGGCACTTTGGTGCCTGCTCACCACAATCACTTGTAAACATAGAAGTCCGGTCTCTGTGTTTACAAGTGACAGCTTTGCACTCTGTGTGTAACCCCCGCGATCTACAAGTCACCTGGCCGCCATCAATATGCATATACTTCTTATAATATACAGTATATACTAAGATAATACAAAGGCTGCTTTCACACCGAGGCATCGGCGGTAAAGCGCCGCTATTTTTAGCGACCTTTTATCATCGTTTTTGAAGAGGTTTCTGGCCACTAGCGAGGCGCTTTTAACCCCCACTAGCGGCCGGTTAAAATTGCCCTCAAAGCACCGCTGCAGTGGCGGGTTTGGCGATGCTGTCCATTCATTTCAATGGGCAGGAGCGGAGGAGGAACGGGGTATACACCGCTCCAAATATGGCGCTTGCAAGAGTTTTTTTTACCATCCTGCCAGTGCATCGCCTCAGTGTGAAAGTACTCAGGCTTTCACGCCTAGACTGCAGGGGAGCCATTTTTCAAGCGCTTTACAGGCGATATTTTTAGCCCAAAAGCACCTAAAAAAAAACGCCTCAGTGTGAAAGGGGTCTGATATATATACTCAGTAGTACATTGATCCACCACAGGTTTGGAATTGTGGCAGATTTAGTTAAAGAAAACTTAAATAAGGATAAGTAGAGATCTTCCAGAATGTTTCTTTAAGAGTACTAATGTCTATTTTTTTTTTTTTTTTTTACAGTTGTGAAAGTGAAAATGACTACTCTGCAAAAGAGACAGACCACTTTATGCCGGAACTTGGACATCTTCTCCAATGAAGGGATCAGCAGCCGGCTGACCTCATTTTACCAAAGGGAAGGTGACAACGTGGCTTCCCCAACTAAGCGGAATTCAAACGTTTCCTCCAATGAATGGTTCAGCAGCCGGCTGAGCTCATTTTACCAAAGGGAAGATGACAAAATGGATTCCCCAATTAACCAAATTTCGGACAGCTTCTCCAATGAAGGAACCCGCAGTTGGCTGAGCTCATTTTTCCAAACGAAAGATGACAAAACGCCTTTGCCAACTAACCAAAATTTAGACGTCTCCTCCAATAAAGGGTTCAGCAGCTGGCTGAGCTCATTTTTCCAAAGGGACGACAAAATGGATTCCCCAACTAACCAGAGCCAAGAACTGGTGGGGATCGAGACCGACGATGACAAAGTCGAGAGAAAAGAATTACGTGACCAGGCCATTGTAAAGCTTCAGTCGCTCATCAGAAGCTATGTGGCCCGGAAACACTATAAATCGTTAATGAAAGATGAGAATCCTACTCTGAGAGCGATCAGATACTTTTCCCGGCTCCTGGACCCGATTGACCCAAGCTTTGTTCAGCAGGTTCAGCTGAATGCGTTAAGGGATGCATTTGCCTCTAAACTGAAAACCATCTATGAACAGGAGGAGGAGGTAAAATCCCTTGAAAATGACATTGCCTCATTAGTAAAGCACAAAACTGCTCAGCAGGATCTTCTATCCAAATACAAAAAATTGACGAGCAAAAACAAGAATCAAATCAAAGAGGCGATCACCATGGAGAGGCAGGTGGTTTGTGAGACCATAAAGAACAGAGACAGGGTGAATTCCTACAAACACCTCTTCTATTATCTCCAGACCGACCCAACTTACCTGACTAGGCTCCTTAGCCAGATGTCTGCCCCTCAGGATATGACAACGATTGTAGACAGATTGCTTCACCGTCTGTATAACTACGCTTCCACGCCACAAAAAGAATACTTTTTCGTGAAGTTGATGGAAGCCGCTCTGCGTGAGGAAGTGGAGACAAGACTTGATGCCATTGAGGATTTAATGCATGGGAAATCAATGATTTTAAAGCTAATCGTGAAATTTTACACACACCAAGCCAACTACAATGGCCTAGTGAAGGCGCTGACACCAGCAATAAATGAGATACTCAGCATCACATATGATATTACCACTTTTCCAAACTTGCCTTCCAATCAAAACAAAAAAAAGATAATACTAATGGAAAGAATACTAGGACTAACCACTCCTGAGACCCCTGCAACAATTGATGGTTTCTCTATATACAACATGGCAGACAAACTCTTAGAGTCTATAGTCTCCTCTGTGGACAGCATTCCTTATGGGCTGAGATACCTAACAAAGGTCCTTCAAAAATCTGTGCAAACAAAGTTTCCAGAGGAAACTGAAGATGCTGTGTTGAGAACTGTTAGCCAGTTCCTATCTCATTATCTCCAGCCAGCCATAGGGAGACCAGATCTCTATGGTCTCATAGCACCCTTTGTGTACTTGGGTTCAGTCCAGAGAAAGAACCTCATGTGTGTGTCTAGGATCATCTACCAGACCATGCAATCCCTCGCTGTCAAAACCGTGTATGAACCTGAACTGCTAGTCCATATCTGCAGACCCTTCCCAAGGTTCAGGAGCTTCTTTCCTAATTTTCTGAACGTTCCAGAGCCAGAGGGAAAATTCAACTTTAACAAGTTCTTTGAGATTCCTGTGGTGAAGTTCCCTGCAGAAGATATCATCTTTACACATTCTCTGCTTTCTAGATATGAGAATGTTGTGTTTTGCGACCCCATGGACATTGCCTGCCAAGTGTTCAAAGATATTGGACCAGTCCCTCATGTGAACGATCTTCTTGCCACAGATGCAGCTGAATATGATGTAACAGAGCAAAGATTTAAAATCTGTCTGTATTTAAGCAGCAAATTTCCTCAACTGCAAGACTTTAATACTGAAATGAACAACCTTATTATTGCCACCAAAAAACTGGCCTTGGATGTGATTTGTATGGTGCCTGGAGAAACTCTCCAAGACGTTCTGATGACACCTATTTCCCTGGCACAAGAAGAGCGGCATAGGACTCTAATAGAAGGCACATCTTCCACAAGGAATAATGATCCACAGGACATCACAGAGTCCTGCTTAATGAAAGATCATGCTCTCCCCCTGCAGATTAAAAGTTACAAAATCAGTGCAAACCTGGACACTTTACAAAAAGTTTGTGTATTCTCAGAGGTGAGGAACCACCAAGACTTTCTTAACCTAATCGCCCGGGAGATCAAAGAGAAGCACATACTCTGTCTGGAAAGAGAATCTGAGACAAGAACCATCCAGGAGACCTTAGGTGTACTCTGCAAAATGTCTGACCATATGCAGAGGCTCAAAGACCTATACTCGAGGTACTGGGTAAAGTGTGTCGACAACATTCTTTACCGCAAGACATGTCCCGGCGATGAGATCCGGAAGGTCCCATTTGAAGACGATGAGGTGATTACGTACACTGCAAAAAAACTTTTGAGAAAAGGAGTCATTGTGGACACACGGAGGGAATTCAGGAAACTGAAAGATGAAGTCCTCTGTATAAAACTCACAGGTGATGTCTTTGATATCAGTTTAGGCATCAAACGTGTCCTCCTTCCAGTTGTCGATGTGCTGCGCCTTCATCATAGCAGCGATCCAACGTTGAAGCTTTTCCATTATGACGTCGATGTTGGCATGTTTTTATTTCTGGTGACCAAGCTTTTTGAGAAAAAACCTAATCCATCACGTTCTTTTTTGAATGGCTGTCTTCCAGGGCTGAGCCGTTCCTAAAGACAGAGGTAGCGCCTCTCACCTGTCCCTTCTGCCCTCTTTTGAAGGCACCATGTGGACTCTCAGATCTCTGGTGTGATCCATTGCCAGTCTTCATTAACTTCTTCAGCTCCAATCACCTATATTTCACCAACTTCTGTTATGGATTGTGACTATGCAAGGCCTTGCATAGAATTATACCTGGTGGTTTACCACAAGAACCTACAGGATTGTGATGTCTTCTAAGAGACGTTTAGAGGATATCCCGTTATATCAGGAGATGTAACGGATGTATCAGAGTAGACTCCCAATCCCCAGCCAAACTCCACATCGGCAAAGAGGGAGTTCATTAGGGCGTGTTTTGTGTTTTGATGTGTATATATTGTGTGGTGTGTTTTGATGTGTATTTACTGTGTGGTGTGTTTGATGTGTATTTACTATATGTGTGTGTTTTGATGTGTATGAGTAGGAGTAGGAAGGCATGGGAGGAAGGGGGTGGGAGAGAGAGAAAGAGAGGGGAGAGGAGAGGAGGAAGATAGGGGAGATAAGGGGGAGAGAGAGAGAGAGTGGGAAGAGGGCAGAGGAAAAAGAGGGAGGGGAGAGAGAAAGAGAGGGGAGAGGAGGAAGATATGGGAGGGAAGGGGAGAGGAGAAAGATAGGGGAGAGGAGGAAGATAGGGGAAGGGAGGGGAAAGGAGAGGAGGAAGATAGGGGAGGGGAGGGAGAGGAGGAAACAAAGGGAGGGGAGAGGAGTAAAATAGGGGAGGGGAGAGGAGGAAAATTGGGGAGAGGAGGGGAGAGGAGGAAGATAGGAGAGGGGAGAGGAGGAAAATAGGGGAGGGGAGAGGAGAGGAGGAAGATAGGGGAGGTGAGAGGAGAAAGATAAGGGAGGGGAGAGGAGGAAGATAGGGGAGGGGAGAGGAGAAAGATAAGGGAGGGGAGAGGAGAAAGATAGGGGAGGGGAGAGGAGAAAGATAGGGGAGGGGAGAGGAGAAAGATAGGGGAGAGGAGGAAATTAGCGGAGGGGAGGAAAATAGGGGAGGGGAGAGATGGAAAATAGGGGAGAGAAGGGGGAAAGAGGGAAGGCAGAGGGAGCGAGGGGGGGAAGAGGGAAGGCAGAGGGAGGGACGAGAGGAGGATGGGGGCAGGGAGTGAAAAAGAGGAGGGGTGAGAGAAATAGGGGGAAAGGGAAAGGAGGAAAGTAGGGGAGAGTGGGGGAAGGCAAGAGGAAAGGAAGGAGAGAGGAGAAAGGGAGGGGGAAAGGGGGGAGAGGGGGTGGGGAAAGGGGGGAGAGGGGGTGGGGAGGGAGAGGAGAGAGGGAAGGGGAGGGGAGAATGAGGGGAAGTGGGGGGTCTCTTCTCTCCTTTTATATCACTAGAGGGATCACCAACAGTAGGAAGGAGGTCCAGATTCCTCTATATAGATCTTTATATTACTAGAGGGGTCACCAGCAGGAGGAAGGAGGTCTGGATTCCTCTATATATATCACTAGCACTAAGGGGATCACCAGTAGATCTTTATATCACTATCACTAGCAGGAGGAAGGAGGTCCTTATTCCTCTATATAGATCTTTACATTACTAGAGGGATAATCAGCAGGAGGAGAGGGGGGTGGGGAGCGAGAATAAAGGTAGAGGAGAGAGGGGAGGGGAGAAAGAGGGAACGTGGGGTTCTTTTCTCTCCTTTTATATCACTAGAGGGGTCACCAGCAGGAGGAAGGAGGTCCGGTTCCTCTATACAGATCTTTATATCACTATAGGGGTCACCAGCAGGAGGAAGGAGGTCCTGATTCCTCTATATAGATCTTTATATCACTAGAGGGATAACCGACAGGAGGAGATGGGGGTGGGGAGTGAGAAGAAAGGGAGAGGAGAGAGGGAAGGGGAGGGGAAAAAGAGGGAAAGTGGGGTCTCTTCTCTCCATTTATATCACTAGAGGGGTCACCAGCAGGAAGAAGGAGGTCCTTATTCCTCAATATAGATCTTTATATCACTAGAGGGGTCACCAGCAGTAAGAAGGAGGTCCTCACTCCTGAGTGGGGGTAGTCAGGGGGCCAGGTTTGTTTGCCCCCCCAAAAAAAATTGAGCACTAGCCACCACTGTGTTACAGTACATTAATTGCGGTGGGGCGACACAGGGAACTACTATTACCGGTAACCGGGTATCATGTGATCGCTATTATTGGTCATAGTGATCACATGTTCTCAATGTAAACAGCCTGTCAGGAATGGCTTTCTATTCATGAACAGCTTTCTTTCTGTTGTGATCTGTGATTGGCCCAAAGCAAATACCTGGTACCTGGTCACCTGTATCATGTGATTAGCTGTAGCCAATCACAGATCACAACCATAAGCAAGATGTTCATAAATGAATAACCCATTAATGACAGCTAAAACAAATAGATATATATTCCCAATTAAGGGGTGGGGCGTGGCACTGTACGAATGTAAGTTGGGTATATTGTATATGAAAAATTATAATGTTGACTCTGAAACCGCAGGGGTCATCAACTACAAACAAGGCTTGTATATATAAAAATATATTTTAATAAATTATTACATTAAATACAAACATGGTAAAAAATTAATCATATGAGAGATTGTATTTCACCAAATTGGTGTATATATGAGGTCCGACATGTTTCGCCTATTCAGGCTTCCTCAGGGACAGATATATAAATATACAATAGTCTACAAAAATAGAAAAACACAAAAATATAAATATCATAAAGTACAAAATGAACAAAGCAAACTATATTAGAAACAATATTCACGTCATCATGTAAGCTTAGCATGCCTACATCAATGTCACAGATACAGTGAAATGGTATCACAAAAAAATATATAGTTAAATGTATTGTGTGATCAAAAATTTTACTTTGGGTTTGTTCTAGTCCACCGCCACTTCCTACACATGCAAATAATCAGAGTACATCACTGTCCTCCACAATGAATTCTGACAAGGGCCGCCAGAAGTCTCCGTCACAGATCAGCCATAATGTATGGCTTGGTGTAGCTGGGTCAGAAGGGGATGGTGCAAGGATCTTGCGAAAGACTGTATGTTCTACCACGGAGCATATAGAGGCAAGTAAGATTGTGATCGAATGATTACAGATAAGAAGTGTGACACTGAGTCAGAAAGGTAGCAACAAATGTTGCAAGGGGTGATATTAAAAAGGGATTAGAAGGCTAGTTCTAATACTGTAGGACTAGCCGAAAATATGGGTGATATTAAAAATAAATAAAAATATTGATAACAGTTTTATTGGTTTTGGTCTGATAATGATATGGAATACGTATTCATCCAATATAGCTTAAATGCTTACTAGTATCTATGTCATTACAGAAAAACAAAAATACCAGGGATCAAACCTAGTTATATTTTAATAAATAATGGGCATTACAATGATAAGCAAAGCATATCAGATATTGACCATCCGAGGGAAAAAGACATAGGGCCAGATTCAAGTAGATGCGCACATATTTTATCCAGCGTAGCACAGCGCATATACGTTACACTGACGCGAACTAGTGAGTCAAGTACAGTATTCACCAAGCGCATGTTCATAACTTTGCGGCGGAGTAACGAAAATGCGCTGGTGGAGTGGAAGTGGGTGTGATCATATGTAAATGATGGGCGGAGCCCAGCGCAGAGACTTACATTCATCGCATCATCCACGGAGCATGCGCAGTGAGGGAGGGCTCCACTCACTCCCCTGTGCGCATGCTCACAACTTCCGTCGGCACCACTTCATGGGAAACGGCAGCGCAATGTGTTCCGTTGTGCGTATAAAAGCGGCCTCAGATGCGCCTTTCCGGCGCAAAAGTATATCCGGTTCCCCCCACCCCAGGGAAGTAACTTTTGCTGTGCGATGGCTGCTCCTGTTCCCCGCAAAGAGAGGAGAAACCTCAACTTCAACGCCCAGGAGCTGTCTGTAGTGATCTCCGCTATGGAGACCTACAATGACTTCCTCCATGGCAGGAAAAGTCGGAAGACAACCCGGGATAGGAAGCATGCCATCCTGGAGAGCATTGCTGGAAGGGTCAACATTTTGGGCTATTCCACCCGGACTGCTGCAAATATAGCCAAAAAAATCAATGATTTGAGGCGCAAAGTCCGGGGCAAGGTGGCCACCATCAGGAGGCATGAGAGGGGCACGGGTGGTGGACCCCCATGTGCCGTCAGCCTGACCACGGAGGAGGAGGTGTTCGCCCGCTGCCTGGAGAGGGAGCAGTTGGAGGGGGTACCGGGATATGATTCCGTGGAGGAAGGCTCCAGGACAGGTAAGTGTTTTTTATCCCCTATTTGGTGTGTTGCATGTGGGGGGGGAGGGTACATGTGCCAAGTGTGTGGGACCACCCAACATGTGTCTGCTTTGTGTCATCCACAGATGACGGAGCTGGGCCATCATCTGTCGGCGGCCAGTCCACCCCATCCCCACAACTGCGTCCTGAGCCCGACCCCCTGGGTGGTGAAGACACCGAGATGGAGGGGAGTGCCCACACCTCATCTGCTGAGGTGGTTGAGGAGGAGCCTGTTGTCCCCGAGCAGGAGTTTGTTTTATTTTTGGAGGAGTCCTCCCCTTCAGCAGGACCCTCTCAAATTCCCTCTCCCATCCTAGGAAGCCTCTCAAGGACGACTCCATCCCCCCGGGACTACCATCTCCTGGCCCCAGGAAGGCGACCCGGAAGACCAGGGGGGTGTCTGATGTGGTCCATGACCAGATGGCAAGGGACCAGGCGAGGCAGACCAAGAAGATGGGGGAGATTGCTGGGCACCTGGACCGGGTAGCTGACAGCCTGGGCTCTGTGGCCCAGATGTCCAACGCAGTGCAGGATGTCAGCTGCAACTGCGCTGCAGTGATGACCAGCCTGGGGGAGGTGCAGGCTGATCTTCGGCATCTCACTGCAGCCGTCCAGGCCAACACTGCTGCCATCCAGGACCAGGGGACGCAGAGGCAGTGGGCACAACATTACCAAGTGACCCGGCAGCTGAGGATGCAGGCCCACACAAATTCCTACCTCGGCCGGATAGCCATGGCCTTGGAAAGCATGCAGGCAACACCTGCCAGGAGTGGCCCACCCGGGGATCAGCCACCTCCAGAAGCCCCCCCACCCCCACCCACTCCCTCCAGGCAGCTGAGAAGCCAGAGAGGGCCCACCAGAAGGAGCCCCCGTCAGCCCAGATTTTTATTATCGGCTCAGGTTATGAGTTTTTTTTTTTTTTTTTAATGTTGCTCAGGTTATGAGTTTTTTTTTTAATGTTGCTCAGGTTATGAGCTTTTTTTTTTATTTTAATGTTGCTCAGGTTATGAGCTTTTTTTTAAATTTTAATGTTGCTCAGGTTATGAGCTTTTTTTTTTTTTTTAACCACTTTGCAACCGCCCTATGCCGAAAGTACGGCTCTAGGGCGGTTGCTGTATTCTAACTGGCCGTTAATTAACGGCCTGTCAGAATCGCGCTCCCGCGCGCCTCCTGAGGCGTGCACACGGGAACATCCGTGACCGCCGGGTCCAGAGGACCCGGCGCATCACGGTAAATCGCCGCTGATAGCGGCGGTTTACCACGTGATCGCGCCGTCCAATGACGGCGCGATCAGATGTAAACAGACCGGCGTCATTTGATGACGCCGGTTCCTCCCTCCTCTCTCTGTACCGATCGGTACAGTGTGAGAGGAGAGGGGAGGGAGCGGATGGCAGCGCCAGTGCTGCGGGCTGGATCTGTGACAAATGTAGTCACAGATCCATCCATCCCTCCCTCCCTGCTCAGCCATCCCTGCTGCATATACTCTGCAATACTCTGGGCAATACTCACCTGGGCATACTCTGCAATACTCAGGCATACTCTGGCAATACTCTGGGCAATACTCTGGGCATACTCTGCAATACTCTGGGCAATACTCTGGGCATACTCTGCAATACTCTGGGCATACTCTGGGCAATACTCTGGGCATACTCCGCAATACTCTGGGCATACTCTGCCAATACTCTGGGCATACTCTGCAATACTCTGGGCATACTCTGCAATACTCTGGGCATACTCTGCAATACTCTGGGCATACTCTGCAATACCCTGGGCATACTCTGCATACTCCGCAATACTCTGGCAATACTCTGGGCATACTCTGGCAATACTCTGGGCATACTCTGCAATACTCTGGGCATACTCTGCAATACTCTGGGCATACTCCGCAATACTCTGGGCATACTCCGCAATACTCTGGGCATACTCCGGGCATACTCTGGCAATACTCTGGGCATACTCTGGGCATACTCTGGGCATACTCTGGCAATACTCTGGCAATACTCTGGGCAATACTCTGGGCAATACTCTGGGCATTCTCCGCAATACTCTGGGCATACTTAGCAATACTCTGGGCATACAGCAGCCCCTGTCCCCGCGAGCTCGCATGCAGAAGCGAACGCATACGCAAGTCCCGCCCACATATAAAAACGGTGTTCAAACCACATGTGAGGTATCTTTATATCATGTTTTGGGGTTTTATGTATTTTTCTAGCAAATAAATGATGATTTTTACATGTAGGAGAGAAATGTCAGAATTGGCCTGGGTGCTCCCTGCATGTTGGGCCTCTGTATGTGGCCGCACTGTGTAAAAGTCTCACACATGGGGTATCGCCATACTCGGGAGGAATAGCAGAATGTGTTTTGGGGTGTAATTTGTGGTATGCATATGCTGTGTGTGAAAAATAACCTAATAATATGAAAATTTGATGAAAAAAAAAAAATCTTGATTTTGCAAAGAATTGTGGGAAAAAATTACAACTTTAAAAAACTCACCAGGCCTCTTTCTAAATACCTTGGAATGTCTTCTTTCCAAAAAGGGGTCATTTGGGGGGTATTTGTACTTTTCTGGCATGTTAGGGTCTCAAGAAATGAGAGAGGCTGTCAGTACTTCAGGTGTGATGAAATTGATCAATTTTCAGGATTTGGTACCATAGCTTGTAGACCCCATAACTTTCACCCAGACTAAATAATATCCAACATTTTTTATTTTTTTTTACCAAAGATATGTAGCAGTATACATTTTAGGCCAAATTTATGAAGAAAAATTACTTTTTTGCAAAATTTTATAATAGAAATGAAGAAAAATTATTATTTTTTGCAAAATGTTGTTCTTTTTTCATTTATAGCAAAAAAAAATAAAAACCGCAGAGGTGATGAAACACCACCAAAAGAAAGCTCTATTTGTGGGAAAAAAAGGACAAAAATTTCATTTGGTTATAGTGTTGTATGACTGAGTTATTGTCATTCAAAATGTGAGAGCACCGAAAGCTGAAAATTGGTCTGGTTATTAAGGGTGTTTAAGTGCCCAGTGGTCAAGTGGTTAATGTTGCTCAGGTAATGAGCTTTTTTTTATTTTAATGTTGCTCAGGTTATGAGTTTTTTATTTTGAGTTTAACTGCAAACGGTCAGTAGTGCAGGGGACAGTGTGAATGGTGTGTGAATGTGAGGGGGTGGCACTCCTGCCAGTAAGGGTTGTCACCCTCGGCCGTTGGGGAGAAGTTATCCCCACGGCTGTGTGAATGATGTGTGAATGGTGTATGAATGGACAGCGACACCATTGGGGCCTTGACGCGGCGTTGCTGCTCCCAAGTCCTGCATGTTGGACTTGGGCTAATCCAATGTGATGAGCATGTGGTGTGTGTGATCTAGGGACATCAGTGGTTTTGGTTTAGTGTCCAAAGATGCCTACGGCGAGGACCCTCCTGACTGCTCTTCCATCAGCTGAATGGGTCTCCTCTGGCAGGGGGGGGCTGTCTGGTTGGGGGGTCAGGTCATCACGTATGTCAATCTGCAGGCCCTTTCTCATGGCAAAGTTGTGCAGAATGCAACATGCACCGATGATCTGACACACAAAGGTAGGGGAATACAATAGGGCCCCCCAGACTTATCCAGGCATCGGAAACAGGACTTCAGGAGCCCAAATGTTTGCTCCACCACTGCACGAGTTTTGATATGTGCCGCATTGTATCTTCTCTCTCCTCTGGTTTGGGGGGTTCCGGAGAGTTATTAGATGGGGTCCCAGTGCATATGCAGAGTCACCTGTAAGGGAAAAGACAGGAGGATGTTAGTCATGCATGTGCCCCTTGTGATGTCAGCATCATGGGGGGGGACAGTAATGCCTGCCACCCATGTCACTCACCAACCAGCCAGCTGTCCCCATACATGTTCTTTATGAATTCCATTGGGATGGGGCTCTGATTGTAGATGTAGCTGTCATGGCTGGATCCGGGGTGTTTGGCACAGACGTGCCATATGAGGCGTTGGGCATCGGCTATCACCTGTACGTTGATGGAATTCCAATGCTTCCGATTGCGGTATATGTGCTCTGTGGCACTGGGGGGCTGGAGTGCCACATGTGTGCAATCAATGGCCCCCACGGTGCGTGGGAATCTGGCAATGCTGTAGAAATCTGTCATTGCCTTCAGCCGCAGGTCCTCAGTGGTGGGTCTGATGATGTGGTGGGACATGCGTCTGAGGATTGCGGGGACAACCTGGTGCACACATCTGCTCATGGAGGATTGTGACATCCCAGCCACCACTCCACTTGTACGCTGGAATGATCCACTTGCAAGGAAATGAAGTGTTGCCAGTACCTTCACCAGTGGCTGCACTGCTTGTGAGCGGTGTGTCTTGCTGGTGATGTCATCCTGCAGGGTTGTGGTTAGTTCAAGTATTGCATCTGGGCTGAATCTGAAGAGGCGATACACCTCCTCATCACCCATGTCAAAGAGGCTCATGCGCGTGCGGTATATCCTCTCACGTGCCCGCCTCCTCCGTACCGGGGGACCCATTAGTAGTGCTAGGACCACGGCTGCCCCTGGCATGTTGGCACACAAAGGTGCTGTCCTTGCAAGTGTGGTTGTTCAGCTTACTATTTTCGTCGCTAACGCTGCTGCTGTAGCTGCTCTCCTGCTGACCTGTGGCCGTCAGGAGTAAAGATAAAGCAGCTATTTATAGGAATAACTTTGCGACAGACGGACGACATACGCGCGGCGCATGTAGCCAGCGTCTGGAGCTAATCCGTTCGCGAATCGGGAAATCTCCCTCATTTGCATATTTGAATGGGAATGGCAATAGGCGCGACGGATGCGCCAAGCGAAAATATGCGCTTACGATACTCTGGCGAAGGAAAGTTAAGCCGGTCGGAAAAAGCCCGTTTTCAATTCCAATAGTTTTTTATTAATGGAAAAGATGGAAAAAAGAATAGTATACAAACATTTCTTATAACAATTAGCTGGTGAAAAACAGCTTATAGGTCCATTACATTACTCGGGTGATGGGTAATCACATGTTCGAGATTAATAGTCGACATGTGCTGCATCACAACAATGGAACGCATACAATGAACAAGAATGCAGTGTTGAGCTGAGAGAGATTTTACAGGAAACAACGTGGTACTGTGCGACCGGCGCCCCCTCTTGGGAACATGCTGCGCCTGGATGCATAGGGCCACTACGTATTATAACATCAAAAGGATCACAATCACATTCCATTTAAAGTGTACATCGTAAAGCTAAGTTTTGA
This sequence comes from Rana kukunoris, assembly GCA_029574335.1. Taxonomy (NCBI): domain Eukaryota; kingdom Metazoa; phylum Chordata; class Amphibia; order Anura; family Ranidae; genus Rana; species Rana kukunoris. The sequence continues at coordinate 276,413,714 of CM056052.1, forward strand.
ACGACTGTATTTATACTACTATGGGCACAAGGAGTGAAAAAGAAAAAAAAAAGGTGTAGAGGACGTACAAAAAGCTGGTTAAATAAGTATAGAACAGGGAAGATAAAAGAAAGAAAGGGAAAGGGAACAAGGAAAGAAGGTGGATGTTTCTCAGACACACATGGCACGGTTAGTTAGGGGAGTTGGAGCTATACCAGACCCTCCACGGATTCCAGATGTGGTTCCTTTCAGTCAGCCTATTTTGTGAAGCCTCGAACATGGTTTCATAGGTAATGTGTAAATTGGTCGTCCTGATGACATCTAGAAGTGAGGGTGTCTCCACCCTTCTCCATCGTCTTAGTATCTCCAGTCTTGCGCTCAGGAGTATGTGGGTTACCACGTTCCGGAGGGCAGGTGCAATGTCATTTATCCCCAGGGACAGGATTGCCATGCACATAGAACTAGGAATACTAGTGCTGCACACGTGGCTAATCAGGCTAAATACCTCCGTTCAATAATTTCCCAGCGAAGGGCAGAGACCCAGAATATGAATCAGGGAACCTCTATGGCCGCAGTTTCTCCAACAAAGGGGAGAAGTGGATTTATCAAACCCGGCGACACGAGTCAGAGTCATGTACCACCTGAGTAGGATCTTTTGGAACATTTCCCACAAGTTGACGCTCTTAGAAGCTTTATATATAGACGCAACGGCCCATTTCCATTGGTCCACCGTGTATACGGCTCCCAGATCAGCTTCCCATGTTTGCATGGAAGGGGATTTCACAAAATCAGTTTTATGAACTAGGAAGTTGTAGAATAGGGATATGCCCTTAATACTAGTGTAACGATTGGACAAATATAGGAATATTCGCCATGGGATTTCAGTACTTAGTTCCTCATAGGTGTTCAGTAGGTGGGAAACACGCATATAGGTAAAATGTTCTTTATTGTCCAGGTTGTATTCAATCTGAAGGGAGCGAAAAGACTTAACAGCTGGGCCTACGCTTACGTCCGCTACTGTAGATATACCCAATAGGTTCCAACGTTTGACATATAAGTCTGGAGTAAGCAAGTGTAAACTCGAAATGGGGTGATATATAGTCCTAGTCGCGGTACCCTCCAGCGGTTCAATCCTCAATCTTTTCCACGTCTGTATAGAGGCGTGGATAGTGGGTGACAAGCCTAAGGGAAGGGTTTTCAAAAATTTGCTGGAAAGTAGGAGGTCATAACAACTAGCATCAGGGCATTGTGCGGACTCCAATTCTAACCACCTAGTAGGAGCCCCTCCCGGGAACCAGTGTTTCAGTTGGGCCAATATGGACGCTACATAGTAGTCCTTGATGAGGACATGTCCCACCCCTCCCGCCAATTTGTTTTTAACCAGTTTTGGGAAGGTGCACCTAGCTTTCCGTCCCTGCCAAAGGAATCTGTTTACCATGGATTGTGCTTTACCAAAGAATCTGTCGGGAACTGGTATGGGGAGAGTCCTAAATAGATAGATAATCTGTGGTAGTACGACCATTTTCATTGCTGCTAAACGACCTGACCAGGTCAATTCTTTCCACGATAAGTCGCGTAAAGCCTTATCAAGGGTGTTGAGAAATTTATCATAGTTAGCTGTTACTAGATCAGTCACCTGGGCGGTCAGTTTAACCCCTAGGTATTGTACTCCGTCTGGGCTCACACGTAGGAGCATCCAGTCCAAGACCCAGAATGAATGACTTGCTATTATTAACCTTATAATAGGAGACCTCATTAAACATTTTCAATGCCTCATGTGTAGCAGCCAGAGAGGAACCCACCTCTGTCATAATCAATATAATGTCGTCTGCAAACAGACTTATGGAGTGTGTATGATCTCCTAGGCGAAAGCCTGAGATCCGTGGGTGAGACCTAATATAAGTGGCGAAGGGCTCCATCAGCAAGTTAAATATTAAAGGTGACAGGGGGCAGCCCTGTCTAGTCCCATTAGTGATGGTGAAGGGGGTAGAAAGGGCTCCAGACATAAAAACTCTAGCCAAGGGTTTAGAGTACAGGGCAAGTATGGCTGACAAAATGCCGTCTGAGAATCCAAAGGCCTCCAGGACTTTAAATAGATAGTGCCAATGGATTCGGTCGAAAGCCTTCTCTGCATCCAACGAGAGGAGCAGAGAAGGCTTCCTGTGTACCTGAGCCAAATGAATGATGTTGATCATACGGCGAGTGGCATCCGATGTTTGCCTATTTTTAGTGAAACCGGTCTGGTCGGGATGAATAAGAGTTGGTAATATGTCCACCATGCGTGAGGCTATCAATTTGGCATATATTTTCAGATCGGTATTTAATAATGAAATTGGGCGGAAATTAGGGGGAGAGGTAGGTTCCTTCCCTGGCTTAGGCAGAGCAACTATAACAGCCTCCAACATTTCTGGTGGAAAGGTAGCAGAGGCAGCAGCAGAGCTAAACACCTGAAATAAATACGGTGAGAGTATTTGTCTAAACGATGTGTAATACTCTCCACTAAAGCTGTCCGGGCCGGGAGATTTGTTCGCAGGTAGTGATCCAATCCCCCCTAGGAACTCTGTGACAGTAAATGGGAGATTCAGCTCTTGAGACTGGGCTGGGGTCAATTTAGGTAAGGATATCTTTTGTAATAACTGATCTATGCTATCTGACGTAGGTTGTACAATCGATGGGGCATCTTTTAAATTGTACAAGGATTCATAGTAGCTGCTAAAAGCATTAGCAATGTTTTGGGGGTGGTATTCTTTTAGGTTGGTTTTCGGGTGGACTACAAAGGGAATCTTGAGTTTATACCTGTGTCCCCGAAGGGTACGTGCCAATAATTTCCCTGCTTTGTTACCCGAGGTGTAATAGTGCATTTTAAGCCGTTTAGCAGCCTTTTCAAAATTCTCCAGGAGGAGTAGGCGTAAGTCATATCGTAACTTGGTTAATTGGGTAGATATAGATTGGGAAACTGTCTGTTTATTTAGGGACTCTAACACAGATATTTGATCCAGTAACGTGGTAACTCGCTGCTGCCTCTGCCGTTTGTTCCGTGCCCCTTCCTGTATGCATATACCCCGCATGTACGCCTTGTGGGCGTTCCATAGGGTGAAAGGGCTTTGTACCGAGTCCTTATTTTCACAGAAAAAATTGTTCAAATGCCTCTCAAGATTGTCCCTCACAGCCGTTTGTTGCAACAAGAACGTGTTAAGCCTCCACAAAAGATCAGTCCTGGTAGCGGCAGAGTTCGCCACGGTAATAGTAATAGGTGCATGGTCAGACCACGTTATGCTTTCGATGGTCGCAGAACTCGTTTTGAGCAAGGTTTGCTGGTCCACTAAAAAAAGGTCAATCCGGGTGTATACATGGTGGGGTGAGGAGAAAAAAGAAAAGTATTTTTCAGCCGCATGGAGGCAGCGCCAGGCATCAAAGACATTCCATTTGTGCATGGATGGTAGTAAGGTCTGGTGACGGCGGCTAGGTGGGGATGTGGAGTCCATTGCCGGATAAGGCGTGATATTAAAGTCACCGCATACTACTAGTGAGCCCTGGCGGAGGGTAGAGACCTTGGCCATCAGTTTGTTGAAAAAGCGGATTTGATGCTTGTTAGGGGAGTAAGTATTAACAAATGTATAAGCAGCAGAATCCAGCTCGCATACAACAATGAGGTATCTGCCCAGTTTGTCAGTAACCATATTGTGCAATTTGAAGGCTACCGTGTCCCGGATCGCAATCAGGACTCCTTTGGTTTTAGATTCAGCGTTGGCTGCAAACACGTGTGGGAAGTTCCTGTGGGAGCACCTAGGGGGCGCATTGGCATGGAAATGTGTCTCCTGGGCACATAAAATATCGCTACCATGTGATAGTGCCTCTTGCCACAGGGACTTCCTCTTAACGGGGTGGTTAAGCCCTTTAGCATTTATTGATAAAAATTTGATAGGCATGGTAGAAGAATTAAGGGATTTGCACAAGCTGGAGGATTCAATCCTTCATGGTTCACAAAGTGTGGGCAAAGTGTGGGCATAGTCTGGCCAGGACGCCAGCATTTCCAGTGAAAAGTTGTAAAGCAGTGGTGCCATTAACCACTTAAGGACCGCCTACTGCACATTTACGTCGGCAGAATGGCACGGCTGGGCACATCAACGTATATATACGTTGATTTTAGTACCCAGCCGTGGGTCGCGGGCGCGCGCCCGCGGGCGCGCACCCGCGACCCGGTCCGAAGCTCCGGGACCGGGACCGCGGGATTCGCGGACCCGATCGCCGCTGGAGTGCGGCGATCCGTCCCTGGAGCGGAAGAACGGGGAGAGCCGTGTGTACACACGGCTTCCCCGTGCTTCTCTGTGGCCGCAGCATCGATCGCGTCATCCCTGTAATAGGGGGACGCGATCGATGACGTCACACCTACAGCCACACCCCCCTACAGTAGTAAACAAACACACTAGGTCACACATCCCCTACAGCGCCACCTGTGGTTAACTCCCAAACTGCAGCTGTCATTTCCACAGTAAACAATGCAATTTAAATGCATTTTTTGCTGTGAAAATGACAATTGTCCCAAAAATGTGTCAAAATTGTCCGAAGTGTCCGCCATAATGTCGCAGTCATGAAAAAAATCGCTGATCGCCGCTATTAGTAGTAAAAAAAAAAAAATTAATAAAAATGCAATAAAACTATCCCTTATTTTGTAAACGCTATAAATTTTGCGAAAACCGACCGATAAACGCTTATTGCGATTTTTTTTACCAAAAATAGGTAGAAGAATACGTATCGGCCTAAACTGAGGAAAAAAATAGTTTTTTTATATATTTTTGGGGGATATTTATTATAGCAAAAAGTAAAAAATATTGCATTTTTTTTTAAATTGTCGCTCTATTTTTGTTAATAGCGCAAAAAATAAAAACCGCAGAGGTGATCAAATACCACCAAAAGAAAGCTCTATTTGTGGGAAAAAAAGGACGCCAATTTTGTTTGGGAGCCACGTCGCACGACCGCGCAATTGTCAGTTAAAACGAAGCAGTGCCGAATCGCAAAAAGGGGCAAGGTCCTTTACCTACATTTTGGTCCGGGTCTTAAGTGGTTAAAGTACTCACATTTAGGAGGGCAGGTTGTAGTGTCGAGGTGATGTATCCCCATCTTTGAAGATTCATCCAGATAGTTGAGGAGAGAGACCTTTGGAGGATCCAGAGAAGTACCGGCCGAGTGCATCCAGGAAGAATGGAGAGAAGAAGGAGTAAAGGCACAGATTCGGGGTAATCCACAACTTAAGAGATAGAAAAGGGAAAATAATTAGATCAAAAAAACAGTCAAAACATAACAAATAGGAAGAGCCGGAGCCCTTCGGTGACAGCAAGGAGCTGCAACTCGCATATGGGGGTCAAAGTCAGCCACGGGAGAGCAATCTAGAACTCAGGGACTGAAGTCCATAGGACAAAAAAAAGATCATCATCAACGTCGGGAAGGAGTCCCCATTCCCTGAGGAGATCGAGGCCTTTCTCCAATGAAGTTACTGTAAATTCACGGTTGCCCTTCGTGATGGAGAGTTTAGTAGGATAACCCCATCGGTAGATCATCTTGTGGTTACGGAGTATCTTAGTTACCGAAGTTAGATTTTTCCGTTTCTGCAGCGTGTATTGGGATAGGTCCGCAAAGAATTGCAAGTTATGAAACTGTTCAGGAACATGTTCCTGCTTCCTCATAGTATACATCAATTTATCTTTGATATGAAAGAAGTGCAGTCTAAGAATGACATCTCTGGGCACCTGATCAGGTAGGTGTGGGGGCTTCGGTAAGCGGTGAATCCGATCAATCGTGACATCTAAGGCCTCGTACACACTATCGGACATATCCGATGAAAACGGTCCGCGGACCATTTCCATCGGATATGTCCGATCGGGAGTTTGATCCGATGGCGTGTACACACCATCGGATAAAAATTCCCCGCCGCCGGACGGCGCGGTGACGTGGCGGTGACGCGGCGGTGACGCGGCGGTGACGTTGACGCCGCCACGTCACCGCCACGTCACCGCACCAGTAAGTTAAACACTTCCGCGCATGCGCCGAATCCATTCGGCGGCGGCGCAGCGGCGGCGCGGCGGCGGGCGGCGGCGGCGGCGGCGCGGGACGACATGTCTGCTGGTAAGTGTACTAACCAGCAGACATGTCGGGCGGACAGATTCCCACCGGATAGATTTCAAAGCATGCTTTGAAATCTGTCGGGTGGAGAAATCTGTCCGCTAGCCCATACACACGAGCGGAGATGTCTGCTGAAACGGTCCATCGGACCGTTTTCAGCGGACATTTCCCCTCGTGTGTACGAGGCCTGAGTCAGTGAGGTCAGGAGTAATGGATTTAAACATGGTGGCTGCATAGGAGGCGAGGTCAGACTGTGCGACCGATTCGGGGACCCCCCTTATTTTCATGTTGTTCCTCCTGGACCTGTCTTCGATGTCAGCCAGCTTTGCTTTGATCCAGTCTGAGTCAGCCTCTCTGTCCTCATTCGCATCTACTAAGTCATTTATTGTAGTGGCATATTCCCCCATTTTAGTCTCTATATGCTTCACTCTGTCCCCCACCTCCTGTATGTCTCCATTCAGACGGTGCATACATGCTGCCATTTCCGATTGCAAGGTGCTTCTGAGGGATATGAGCATATCCTTCAGCACTGTGTCTAACACAGGCTGATTTTGTGTTGGATAGGACATAATGGAATCCGGCAGGTCCCGCGTGTCATCCCCTGATTTTGAGGCCTGACTATCTGCTGGGCTTATGGCCAGGCCCGATCCACGGTTGTCTAACCTTGGCCTGGATTTAGCAGGGCTGCAGGAGGACGGGGTATGAGGTGGGGAGGATGCTGCGGTGGGGGATGGTTTGTAGGGGGGTCCGTTTCCTTTGCCAGGAGCGGAGGTCTTAGTTCGGCCTTGCGGAGGTGTACAGGCCTCAGCGCTATCTTGCCCCACGTTTTCTCCGGCCGAGAGAAAAAGTCCGTGAGGCGCTGGGGCCTGCGGTCCATCCGACGTTTCCCCTTCATGGCTGCAAGAAGGTAGATCGTGGGTGCACTTCAGGGCGGTTGTGGAAGGTTAGGGTGTCTCGCTGTGTGCCGCTGGTGTCCCTGGTTCACGGAGCTCCGGAGCTATGCGTCCATTCACGCTGCGTGTCAGGCCACGCCCCCGGAAAAATATAGTCCAGCGCAAGTCTTTCTGAATCTGGCCCATAGCATATATGTACTTACCAATATTAGTTTGTATTACAAAGATATGACTAGCAGCGACTTCTATATGGTAAGAGAGCACAGCAATGTATTGCTTGACAGCGGCAGCTTATGCCTTGTTGGCGATCTAGAACAAGATATATGAAAAGTAATATTTGAATTATAGTGTATAAAGATATACTGAATGCAATGTGTACTGTAAACAAAAAGTAGGGAGAAATAAAAGGGGGTGCGCAAATAAATGGAATGGTACCTCTAATAATGTCCCAAGAGGGAAGAATCAGGACCTGATGTCCTTGTTGGACTAGAGTATTCCAGAAGAGGAGGGTTGGACCCATCAGATTCTAGGGGTTCAACCAGGGATATTGACTCAATCCCGATCAAGTAGGCCGGTATATGTAACCCCCAAATCTTACAAGTTAAAATCACGGACCTTTCCGGTCCTTCAAGGGAACCCCAACATTTGGGCCTTTGTTTTACAAGTAACAAAGGCCATAGAAAACACCAAATGGAAAACAGGTCCTACCCCTAACATCAATCCGACCCTTAAGCCATAAACGATTTACGAAACAACGATGAGATAGTAATTAAACCTTCGGATAAGGGGGGCAACATAGTCATTCTTAGTCAAGATGGCTACGAATCTATGGGGGTGATTTACTATTGAAGCTGCGCTGCGCCGGTACATGCCTTAATTAGTGCGCTGGATGAAGCCTTAATTAGGGGCATGAACCGGCCGCAGCAGCAGCGCGATGCAATTGATAAGTAAAGCCGCCGCCGAACTCCCTGTTAAAGTCTATGGGGGAAATCTTAATTGTGAATTTTAAAGGCTAATCTGCAAGTTTTGTCCTAAAAAGTGTTTGGGGACCTCAGTCCTGCCCCAGGGGACATGTATCAATGCTTTTTTTATTTTTTAAAACGGCCGTTTTTTCGGGAGCAGTGATTTTAATAATGCTAAAAGTGCAACAATAAAAGTGTAATTTTTCTTTAAATTTTGTACTATGGGGGGCTCAAATGTCAGCATGTGAAAAAGCGCATGTTTCCCGTGGTTAGAACTGTCTCTGCACAAAATGACATTCTCCAAAGCAAAAAAGCCGTTTAAAACTGACTCGCGGCTATAATGAATTGTCGGCTCCCGGCAATTGCAGGAGAATTCATTCATAAAAAAAAAAAGCGTAGGGGTTCCCCCAAATTCAATAACCAGACCCTTTAGGTCTGGTATGGATATTAAGGGGAACCCCGCCGTAAATTTAAAAAAAAATGACGTGGGGTTCCCCCCAAATATCCATAACCAGACCCTTCAGGTCTGGTGTGGAATTTAAGGGGAACTCCACCCCACATTTAAAAAAAAAATGGCATGGAGTCCCCCCTAAAATCCACACCAGACCCCTTATCCGAGCACATTGACCTGGCCGGCCGCAGAAAAGAGGGGGGGACAGAGCGCGGCCCCGCCCCTCTCCTGAACCGCACCAGGCCACACCAGGCCACATAAACATAAACACATAGGGCCAGATTCAGGAAAGGTTACGCTGGCGGATCGAGTGATCCGCCAGCCTAACTGTGGCTTTGAGCCGGCGTTTCTGTTTTCTGTAACCAGAAAACAAGAAACGCCGGGTTGAAGTTCCGATGCGAGCAGCGTAACTGAGTTTCGCCATCGCATCGTTACTTCAACTTAAAAATGGCGCCGGGGGCGTTCCCGCCGATTTACGCTCAAAAAATATGTTAATGAGCGGAAATCGGCAATTCACGATCGAAATCCGGCGCGACGCAATGACGATACGACGTTTCCGGACGGGATACGCGGCGCATAGATATAACTACATGGGGCTGGAGTATCCTATGTTAGGTATAGGCGTCGTCATCGCGTCGGAAAAAAAAAAAAAAACGTCGCTTGCGTAAAACGGTCATGAATGGGAATGTGACGTCATTGACGTTCATTCACAGATTTTGGAGCATGCGCACGGGGATGTTTTGACACTCGACGACGCATGCGCAGTACGTTGGCGGCGGGATCGCGCGTAGTTAGCATACTACACGCCCCGTACCCGCGACATTTGAATTCCGCCGGCTCATTTGTGATGCGCTGCCGCAACTTTAGGAGCAAGTGCTTCGTGAATGACAGCACTTGCTCCTAAAATTTCGGCAGCGCAACGCAAATCAAAAGCGTTACTCCAGAGCAAAGATGCTCTGGAATACGTGAATCTGGCCCATAGGGCCAGATTCAGGAAAGGTTACGCTGGCGGATCGAGTGATCCGCCAGCCTAACTGTGGCTTTGAGCCGGCGTTTCTGTTTTCTGTAACCAGAAAACAAGAAACGCCGGGTTGAAGTTCCGATGTGAGCAGCGTAACTGAGTTTCGCCATCGCATCGTTACTTCAACTTAAAAATGGCGCCGGGGGCGTTCCCGCCGATGTACGCTCAAAAAATATGTTAATGAGCGGAAATCGGCAATTCACGATCGAAATCCGGTGCGACGCAATGACGATACGACGTTTCCGGACGGGATACGCGGCGCATAGATATACCTACATGGGGCTGGAGTATCCTATGTTAGGTATAGGCGTCGTCATCGCGTCGGAAAAAAAAAAAAAAACGTCGCTTGCGTAAAACGGTCATGAATGGGAATGTGACGTCATTGACGTTCATTCACAGATTTTGGAGCATGCGCACGGGGATGTTTTGACACTCGACGCATGCGCAGTACGTTGGCGGCGGGATCGCGCGTAGTTAGCATACTACACGCCCCGTACCCGCGACATTTGAATTCCGCCGGCTCATTTGTGATGCGCTGCCGCAACTTTAGGAGCAAGTGCTTCGTGAATGACAGCACTTGCTCCTAAAATTTCGGCAGCGCAACGCAAATCAAAAGCGTTACTCCAGAGCAAAGATGCTCTGGAATACGTGAATCTGGCCCATAAACGGCTTTTTTCCTTCAGAATGTCACTTTTCACATGCTGACATTACACCCAGGGCCGCCATCAGGGGGGTACAGGCAGTACACCTGTAAGGGGCCCGTGGGTCCGGAGGTGCCCAGATGCCTGGAGGCCCCCAGCGCCCCAGATGGTAACCCCCCTCTTTTTTTATATATATATATATTTTTTAGTTTATTTTTTATTAAAAGGGCCAATTTTTGGAATTTAATTTTTTTTAGCAGTCCGGAGGTCCCCAGGGGCCCAGAGGCCCCCAGGGCCCCGGGTGGCAACCCCCCATATTTTTTGTTATTAAACGGCCAATGTTTTTTTTTAGGGGTCTGGAGATCCCCAGGGCTCCAGATGACAACCCCCTCCTTTTTTAAAAAAAAAATACAAAAAAATTATATATTTTTATATTTTTTTTGTTATTTTTTTAACATATATATAAATATATATATATAATATTATTATGAAAGGGCCCAAAGGCCCTTGCTTATAAAAATGTTATAAACATTTTATATTTTCCCCAGGTTGTTTTTTTTTCTTTTATTTATTTTTTAAAGTGTATTTTGTGCGTGAAGTCGAGAGAGAGGAGTTGGGAGTAGGCAGACCCTCCCCCGGAGGCAATCGCCATCCTTCTCCATGCCCCCGGTGGCAATGGCAGGTGTGAGGGGGGGGCCTCCCACTCACCCCACCCTACCTGCTCCACTTGGGAGCCCGATGGGACAGAGGGACTCCCCCTATGAGGGAGTCTAGCCCACCCAGCCAGCCCTGTAGGTCCTTCGCCTCTCTTTATTTTAGGAGACCTCATGGCCAAAGTGCGTGTGTGTTAAACCAATTTCGTGTGCGTGCAAGTGTGGTGTTTTTTTTGGGGGGGGTGGGCATAATAAGCAAGTGTGGTGTTTTTTTTTGGGGGGGGGGGGTGGGCATAGCACACCCACCGGGAGCCGGGCTGAGACCACCAAACTCAATTCACATGTAGCCGAGACCGGGATCCGAACCCTTGGCTGCAGAGGTGAACGGCTTGTCAGCGCAGTGCCAATCACGTTGAGCCACCACAGCTCCCACCTGTTATGTGTGTTTAGATATTTTTTTAGTTATTTTTTATTAAAGGGCCCAGAGCTCCCAAGGCAACCCCCCTTTTTTTATATATATACTGTATATATATATATATATATATATATATTTTTTTTTTTATTTTTTTTTCATTAAAGGGCCCAGAGGTTTATTTTTATTAAAGGACCCAGAGGTCCCCAGGGCCCCCGGATGGCTACCACCCTTTTTTTAATATATATTTTTTTTTTTCTATATTTACCCCCCTTTTTTTTGCCTGAAGCTGTGTAAGGGGAACCCGGCGCTATCAAATTGCACTTTAATAGGCAGCCCCCCCCCCTTCTCAATTTCAGGCGGCAGCTACCCCCCTCCCCTGTTCTCTGCTCCAGGGGGCCCATGCCTGAAGCTCCTGTACAAAAGGGGCCCCATAATTCCTGATGGCGGCCTTGTTGATTTTACCCCCCCCCCCCCCTCTCCATGGTACGAAATTTCAAGGAATTTTTTACTTTTATTGTTGCACGGAAGTTGTTTAACCACTTCCATACCGCGCCTATTCTGGCACTTCTCTCCTTCATGTAATCTACCAATTTATATTTTCTTCCTTGAAAATTACTCAGGACCCCCAAAGATTATATATATTTTATTAACAAACACCCTAGGGAATAAAGTGGCGGCCATTTTTTCTTACAAATTTCCAACGGTATTTGCGCCAAAATTTTTCAAACGTTTTTTTTTTTTTTGGCTTACAAAAAAAAACCTGTTTCATGAATGACAAAATAAGAAAGCAGTAAAGCTAGCCCAATTTTTAGGGATAAGGTAAAAGATGATGTTACACCGAGTAAATAGATACCTGCCGAAAACAGCAGAGAACAACGGGGGATGGAGCCCCTCCTTGGTCTCAGTGCAGCTCCTCCCACAGAGCTCATTCTGCTTCCTGCTGGAGAGGAGAGAAGACCTGTCTTCCAGAGCTCCTGTGTTCCAGGATCCAGCCTACCAGGACCAGCCTCCAGCCCCCTGCCCCGGAAGAGGGGTGGGATGGCCTCCCTCAGCCCCGGAGGTGGACCGGCTTCCGGCCTCCGGAGGAGTCAACAGCACCTGCCCTCCAGCCAGACCACCGCCACCACCATCAGCAGGGAGGACCGTCTCTTCCTGGAGACCCAGGAGGGTCTCTCAGACTGGACAGCTCCTCAGCCAGGTGAGAATGAGACAAGAACCAGGAAGAGGCGGGATAAAATCAAATCCCTGCTGGTGAGGTTATCTCAGGCCTGCGTGGAAAAGATGACTACTCTCGCAGGCCTGAGGAAAAAAAGGGACAGGTGGTCCAGCAATAAGAGAGCTGAATACAAGGGGGCCATCACCACCCTAGGAATAGAGGTAAAAGAAATATGGGAATACCTGGGGGGCTTTTGCCAACATGGGGCCGGAGAGGTGAACTTCCTAGAGGAGCTCCGGAAGACCCTTCAGCAGGCCAACCGGGAAGAGAGCCAGGCAGCGAGGAGGAGCGGGCGGTCAAAGAAGGGGTTCCAACCCTCCAAACAGCCAGGAGAGTCAGGGGAGCCTGGGTGCAGTGGGGGGGGGGGCGAGTGCCGGTGGTGCAGGGCCCAGTATGGCCATAAAACCTGGGGAGGGTTGGTGAAGTCCGGGGAGCCCAGTGATCCAGGAGGTCAGCGTGCCCATCTTCAGGTCAGCGTGCCCAGGCTCCCCCGGGTTGGTCACACTGCCCTACCTGAAGTCCGCCGTGTGTCGACTTCCATGACCCTTCAGCTGGCAGTGGAGCAGGATGATCTGGCAGTGAGTAAGCCAGGGACTGCTCCTGCAGCTGCCATGTCACTGGGAGAGAGGCAGACACACGGTGAAGGCATAATGCTGCAGACATCTTATGGTAAACAACTGGGGTGTAGTGTGGTCAAGATGGCGCCGGCTGTTGGGGGTGGAGCAACTGTGAGACCTGGGGACCCGGAAGTGACCGCCCAGGAACCGGAAGTGACTTTACCGCGACCGGAAGTGGCCCGGCCGGAACCGGAAGTGCCCGGACGGCGACCAGAAGTGCCCCCCCGCGTGTCTACGGAGGTTGGCGGCAGCTTGGGGGACCTGGGGGATGAGAGGCTGGGGGCGTGGGGGAGCCCAGTCCCAGGTACTGCAGCAGGCACCTCCAGGCGCCCCCGGCAGGAGATAGATGGGGCAGTGGACGGTAGTAAGGACGGTACTATGGACGGTACTATGGACGGTAAGCTGCCACCCCTCCGGGTCCCCATGGACACTACTGTAAGCCCCGAGGGGCTCCAGGCAGCGCAGGCGGGGTGGGGGGAGTGTCAGGTGGGACCCCTCCCGGTGGACTGTGCCGCTTATGATTTCATCAGGCAGTTGGAGGGGTCCCAGGGGGGCGTCCCCCCAGTGCAGGTGGAGTCCCAAGGGGCTGTTGAGGTGGCAGAGGGGTCTGGGTGGGGGAGTTTGGTGAGGGAGGTGTCCCCCTCTGCTTTGGCCCCAAGGGGGGAAGGGCCTGTAGTCAGGCCAAGGGTGGTGGGCCAGGGTGTCTCAGCGGGGGTAGGTGCAGCACCACCGGCAGGGATGGGAGCCCCCCGTCCCCTCCCATTTCTGGGGGCGCTGAGGGGGGTGCCTCACTTCTGGAGAATATTTTTCGGGGGTCTCTAGAGACCAACCTGTTGACGGCCTTCAAAGGGGGTCGCTCCTTCGCCCAGGTGGCAGGCTCTCGTGCCCCTCTGGACCACCTGTACAGCCGATTTGGAGCCCAGAATTTCCGCGCCCCCCCTGCTGACCAGGAGAGGGCACAGGGGTCGGCGTGGACGAGGGGTACAGGTGGTCCAGAGAGGAGGCGAAGGAATGTGGTTCAGCTTAGGTATGAGGGTCCGGACCCCTGCCCCGCCCGTGGTGAGGTAGTGGGCCTGGTGCTCTCCTTGGGTTTTGGGGTGGGTGACCTTTTTGCTGTCATTCACCCCACCAACACACGGGAGTTCGATATAAGTTTTGTCACTCCCGTGTGTATGGAACGCTTCATCACCAACTTTGGGTTGGTGAGGGGCGTTGACCCTTGGAAGAAGTACAGGCTCGTTCCCATCTCCAGGCAGGAGGAGGTTAAGAACGTCACCATCCTGGTGCGGAACCAGTCGCTCCCTCCGGAGGACATTGCCACCTGGCTCGGGAGGTACGGGCAGTTGCAGACTCCCCTGAGGAAGAACCTCGATGAGCGCGGGGTCTGGACCGGGGCTTGGTTGACCAGGGTCCGGCTCAGGAGGGAGGGCAACAGCGTTGCCCATCTCCCTGGGAGCGCTTTCCTGGGAAGAGACCGGATCCTGGCCTTCTACCCGGGACAGCCCCGCCGATGCTTTAAGTGTGGTAGCTCGACCCACATGAGTTCGGACTGCACGGTGGTCAGATGTGGCAGATGTCACGCTTTTGGCCACCTGTCCGACTCATGTGGGGATATCTGCTGCAATGTATGCAGTGAGATGGGGCACCCATTTAGTAGGTGCCCCAAAGCATATCGGGGTCCTTCCTCAGGGGGGGACCTCCCGGGTCGGGAGCGGCTGAAGCTCCCCCGGCAGATAATCGCCGGGGGGACGGGGATCCTGGAGCCCCTAATGCTACTCCGGAGGGACCAACAGGCCCATTGCCTCAGAGAAGGCGGAGCAGGCGTGGGGCTTCCCCCTGGGAGGACACGGGCACGGTTGGTCAGGAGGCTCCCGATCCTCGGGAAGGCCTGGGGGTCCCGGGCCTGTGGATCCGGGGGCCTGGCCTTCCCCTCCTTTTGTTGCAGGGCCAATCCCCACCACCCGGTCCTCCATCTGTCACCCCGTGCCCTCCCCCTCACCCCCCCCCTCGTGTCCTACCCCCTAGTCCCCTCCTGCCCCTTCTTCCTCTTCCCACCCAGCCAGGTCTGGTCCCCCCCTGTCCCCCCTCCTGTCTCTGGCCCCCCTCCTGTCTCTCCCATCCCCCCCCCATTCTGGGCCCGGAGTCTCCTCTGGACCTGTGGCCGTGGAGATGGGGGCTGCTCGGGCCTCCTCTAAAAGGGAGTTTTCGAGCAGCGGGTCCGAGGGGGGGGAGGCGTTGTCACCTCAGAGAAATGGCAGGAGTGGGAGTAGGTGAGACGGAGAAAAAAGAAGGGGAGGGCTGCAAAATCTAGGGGCGGGAAGTCCCCAGTGAGGGGTGGGGTTCCCCCAGGGGCACAAAGTGGGGTGTCCCTGGGGAACCCATATGGCATTTTGACGTCCTCCTCGGACTCTGAGGAGGACGGGGTATATGAGGTGGTGGGCGATATCTTTCGGGAGTTGGTGAAGGTGCGGGATCTGGAAGGGAGCAGGGTCGGGCCTGAGAGGTGTGCCCATTTATGGAGGGGGTTCCTCTTCCAGCCCCCTTAGGTCACGGCTCTGCCCCTCTCCATGGGTAGGGGCATCTATCCTTTTTCATCCCCTTAGATTTTGTTTATGGTATTTTTTTTTAAATAAGGCTACAGACATGTCTGACTATCATGTTCTTGCTCATACGTGGGTTGTAGCTATTTGTTGCTGTGGTGGTGGGGTGTGTTGTGGGTTGGCGATGATCTGGACAGTAGTGGTTTCTATGGACTTTAATATCTCCCTACTGTACCAGTGAGCCATTTTAAGTTGTTTTTTTTTTCTTTTTGTTGGCAATGATCTGGACAAGCTTTTCTGATGGACTATAAAGACTTTCTCTTGTACCAGTGAGCCTGTTGTAAATACCCGTTCTGGTGCTATTTTTCTTTCTTTATAGTTATTTCTTGGTGGGTGGAGGTCGGTGGTTTGATGGTTTGTGTTTTGTTTGTTTTTGTGTTATTTGGTTTATTTAGTTATTTTGTTTATTTTATATATTTGTTAACTTTTTGGTCATAGTTTTATAAATAAAAATTTCCAGCCCCGCACCGGTCTTCACCTGCCGCCTTCCGCCGGGGTTGGGGGGACACCCACCGATGCTCTCCGCCATGTTCGGCCAGGCCCCCACCCCACTCCTGCGTACTTTGCAAGCGCACGGGGATCGTTTCTCAAAAGTCACTTTTGCTTTCAATTCGGCCCGCCACACACGTTCAAACACATGTCACTACACTTCCCCTGCATCACCCCCCTCCCTCCCCTCATAAACTCCCGCTCAAATCCCTGATATTTACATTACTAAATGCCGTACGCCAGCTCTGTACTGGCCTGCTGTGCGCCCTCTCCTGGGCGCATTAGGCAGTTTAGTAAATGAAGAAATACACTGCACTGGCAGTGTATCTCTTTTGTAAATGTCAAAAACGGTTTTACTTCTGCTTGTGCACCATGAGTCATGGCGCACAGGCTTTGTAAATTAGCCCCTATGGGCCAGATTCAGGTAGATGCGCGCATCTTTTCGCCAGCATATCAGAATCGCATATACGCTGCACTGACGCAAACTAGCGAGTGAAGTACAGTATTCACCAAGCGCCTGTCCGTTACTTTGCGCCGGAGTAACAGAAATGCACTGGCGTAACCCGACGCAAGTGGAAGTGGGTGTGATCATATGTAAATGATGGGCGGAGCCCAGCGCAGAGGCTTACGTTCAGCGCATCATCCACGGAGAATGCGCAGTGAGTGAGGCTTCACTCGGCCCCCTGTGCACATGCTCACAACTTCCGTCGGCACCACTTCACGGGAAACGTCAGCGCAATGTGTTCCGTTGCGCGTATAAAAGCGCCAGCGGAAGCGCCATTCCGGCGCAAAAGTATATCCGTTTCCCCCCACCCCAGGGAAGTTACTTTTGCACTGTGATGGCTGCTCCCGCTCCCCCCAAAGAGAGGAGGAACCTCAAGTTCAACTCCCAGGAGGTGTCTGTTATCATCTCGGCTATGGAGACTTTTAATGAGTTCCTCCACGGCAAAAAAAGTCGGAAGACCAGCCGGGAGAGGAAGCAGGGCATCCTGGAGAGGGTGGCAGGGTGAATGTTTTGGGGTACTCCACCCGGACTGCTGGCGATATCCAAAAAAAAATTAATGACCTGCGGCGCAAGGTCCGTGACAAGGTGGCCACCATCAGGAGGCATGAGAGGGGCAAAGGTGGTAGACCCCCATGTGCGGTCAGCCTGACCATGGAGGAGGAGGTGGTCGCCCGCTGCCTGGACTGGGAGCAGTTGGAGGGGGTCCCTGGATATGACTCCGTGGAGGAAGTCTCCAGGACAGATAAGTGATTTTTACCCCCTTTTTGGTGTGTTGCATATGGGGGGGGAGGGTACATGTGCCAAGTGTGTGGGACCACCCAACATGTGTCTGCTTTGTGTCATCCACAGATGATGGAGCTGGGCCATCATCTGTTGGCGGCCAGTCCACCCCATCCCCCCAACGGCATCCTGTGCCCGAGCCCATGGGTGGTGAAGAGACCGAGGTGGAGGAGAGTGCCCACACCTCACCTGCAGAGGTGGTTGAGGAGCAGCCTGTTGTGGCAGAGCAGGACATAATTTTATTTTTGGAAGAGTCCTTCTCTTCTGCAGGGCCCTCTCAGATCCCCTCCCCCATCATAGGAAGCCCCTCCATCCCCCGGGGGACAACCATCTACTGGCCCCCGGAAGGCCACCCGTAAGACCAGGGGGGTGTCTGATCTGGTCCAGGACCAGGTGGCGAGGGATCACGCCAGGCAGACCCAGCAAATGGGGGACATAGTTGGGCACCTGGACAGAGTGGCTGACAACCTGTGCTCCGTGGCCCAGATATCCAATGCAGTGCAGGATGTCAGCTGCAACTGCGCTGCAGTGGTGACCAGTCTGGGGGAGGTGCAGGGTGATATAAGGCACCTCACTGCAGCCGTCCAGGCAAACACTGCTGCCATCCGGGACCAGGGGAGGCAGAGTCGGCGGGCCCAACAATACCAGGTCACCCGGCAGCTCAGGATGCAGGCCCAGACCAACTCGTACCTCGGCCGGATTGCCGTGGCCTTGGAGGGCATGCAGGCCACACCTGCCAGGAGTGGCCCACCCGGGGATCAGCCACCTCCAGATGCCCCCCCACCCCCACCCACTCCATCCAGGCAGCTGAGGAGCCAGAGAGGGGCCACCAGAAGGAGCCCCCGGCATCCCAGATGATTTGTTTTTTTTTTTGTTTGTTTTTTTTAATGCTCAGGATATGAGATATTTATTTTCTTGATTATTAATGCTCAGGACATGAGGTTTTTATTTTATTCTTAATGCTCAGGTTATGAGTTTTTTTATTTGTGATTATGCTCAGGACATGAGATTTTTATTTTATTCTTAATGCTCAGGTTATGAGTTTTTTTATTTGTGATTATGCTCAGGACATGAGATTTTTATTTTATTGATACTGCACACGTTGCAGTGTGAATGGTGTGTGAATGTGAGGGGGTGGCACTCCTGCCTGTAAGGGGTGTCACCCTCGGCCGTGGTGGAGAAGTTATCCCCACGGCTGTATGAATGACGTGTGAAAGGTGTATGAATGGACAGCGACATCATTGGGGCCTTGACGCTGGCGTTGCTGCTCCCAAGTCCTACATGTTGGACTTGGGCTAATCCAATGCGATCTGGATGTGGTGTGTGTGATCTAGGGACATCAGTGGTGTGCATGCGTGCATTGTCCGTGTGATCAATGTTTTGGTTTAGTGTCCAAAGATGCCTACGGCGAGGACCCTCCTGACTGCTCTTCCATCAGCTGAATGGGTCTCCTCTGGCAGGGGGGGGCTGTCTGGTTGGGGGGTCAGGTCATCACGTATGTCAATCTGCAGGCCCTTTCTCACGGCAAAGTTGTGCAGAATGCAACATGCACCGATGATCTGACACACGAAGGTAGGGGAATACAATAAGGCCCCCTCCAGACTTATCCAGGCAGCGGACACGGGACTTCAGGAGCCCAAATGTTTGTTCCACCACTGCACGGGTTTTGATGTGTGCTTCATTGTATTTTCTCTCTCCTCTGGTTTGGGGGTTCCGGAAAAGAGTCATGAGATGGGGTCCCAGTGCATATGCAGAGTCACCTGTAAGGGAAAAGACAGGAGGATGTTAGTCATGCATGTGGCCCTTGTGATGTGTGCATCATGGGAGGGGATAGTCATGCCTGCCACCCATGTCACTCACCAACCAGCCAGCTGTCCCCATACATGTTCTGTTCGAATTCCGTTGGGATGGGGCTCTGATTGTATATGAAGCTGTCATGGCTGGATCCGGGGTGTTTGGCACGGACGTGCCATATGAGGCGTTGGGCATCGGCTATCACCTGTACGTTGATGGAATCCCAATGCTTCCGATTGCGGTATATGTGCTCTGTGGCACTGGGGGGCTGTAGGGCCACATGTGTGCAATCAATGGCCCCCACAGTGCGTGGGAATCCTGCAATGTTGTAGAAATCTGTCATTGCCTTCAGCCGCAGCTCCTCAGTGGTGGGTCTGATGAACTGGTTGGACATGCGTCTGAGGATTGCGGGGACAACCTGGTGCACACATCTGCTCATGGAGTACTGTGACATCCCAGCCACCACTCCACTTGTCCACAGCGTCCCCAGAGAGCCTCCCCTCCTACATCAGTGTCCCCAGAGAGCCTCCCCTCCTACATTGGTGTCCCCAGAGAGCCTCCCCTCCTACATTAGTGTCTATAGAGAGCCTCCCCTTTTACATTAGTGTCCCCAAAGTGCCCCTTCCTTACATCAGGGTCCCCAGGGAGCCCCTTCCTTACATTAGTGTCCCCAGAGAGTCTCACCCTCATAGTAGTGTCCCCAGAGAGTCTCCCCCTACATCAGGGCCCCCAGAGAGTCTCCCCCTACATTAGGGCCCCCAGAGAGTCTCCCCCTACATTAGGGCCCCCAGAGAGTCTCCCCCTACATTAGGGCCCCCAGAGAGTCTCCCCCTACATTAGGGTCCCCAGAGAGTCTCCCCCCTACATCAGGGTCCCCAGAGAGTCTCCCATCCTACATTAGTGTCCCCAGAGAGCCTCCCCTCCTACATTAGTGTCCCCAGAGAGCCTCCCCTCCTACATTAGTGTCCCCAGAGAGCCTCCCCTCCTACATTAGTGTCCCCAGAGAGCCTTCCCTCCTACATTAGTGTCCCCAGAGAGCCTCCCCTCCTACATTAGTGTCCCCAGAGAGCCTCCCCTCCTACATTAGTGTCCCCAGAGAGCCTCCCCTCCTACATTAGTGTCCCCAGAGAGCCTCCCCTCCTACATTAGTGTCCCCAGAGAGCCTCCCCTCCTACATTAGTGTCCCCAGAGAGCCTCCTCTCCTACATTAGTGTCCCCAGAGAGTCTCACCCTCACAGTAGTGTTCCCAGAGAGTCTCCCCCTACATTAGGGCCCCCAGAGAGTCTCCCCCTACATTAGGGCCCCCAGAGAGTCTCCCCCTACATTAGGGCCCCCAGAGAGTCTCCCCCTACATTAGGGCCCCCAGAGAGTCTCCCCCTACATCAGGGTCCCCAGAGAGTCTCCCCTCCTACATCAGTGTCCCCAGAGAGCCTCCCCTCCTACATTAGTGTCCCCAGAAAGTCCCTCCTTACATCAGGGTCCCCAGAGAGCCTCCCCTCCTACATTAGTGTCCCCAGAGAGCCTCCCCTCCTACATTAGTGTCCCCAGAGAGCCTCCCCTCCTACATTAGTGTCCCCAGAGAGCCTCCCCTCCTACATTAGTGTCCCCAGAGAGTCTCACCCTCACAGTAGTGTCCCCAGAAAGTCTCCCCCTACATCAGGGCCCCCAGAGAGTCTCCCCCTACATCAGGGCCCCAGAGAGTCTCCCCCTACATTAGGGCCCCCAGAGAGTCTCCCCCTACATTAGGGCCCCAGAGAGTCTCCCCCTACATCAGGGTCCCCAGAGAGTCTCCCCTCCTACATCAGTGTCCCCAGATTGCCTCCCCTCCTACATTAGTGTCCCCAGAGAGCCTCCCCTCCTACATTAGTGTCCCCAGAGAGCCTCCCCTCCTACATTAGTGTCCCCAGAGAGCCTCCCCTCCTACATTAGGGCCCCCAGAGAGTCTCCCCCTACATTAGGGCCCCCAGAGAGTCTCCCCCTACATTAGGCCCCCAGAGAGTCTCCCCTACATTAGGCCCCCAGAGAGTCTCCCCCTACATTAGGGCCCCCAGAGAGTCTCCCCCTACATCAGGGTCCCCAGAGAGTCTCCCCTCCTACATCAGTGTCTCCAGAGAGCCTCCCCTCCTACATTAGTGTCCCCAGAAAGTCCCTCTTTACATCAGGGTCCCCAGAGAGCCTCCCCTCCTACATTAGTGTCCCCAGAGAGCCTCCCCTCCTACATTAGTGTCCCCAGAGAGCCTCCCCTCCTACATTAGTGTCCCCAGAGAGCCTCCCCTCCTACATTAGTGTCCCCAGAGAGTCTCACCCTCACAGTAGTTTCCCCAGAGAGTCTCCCCCTACATCAGGGCCCCCAGAGAGTCTCCCCCTACATCAGGGCCCCCAGAGAGTCTCCCCCTACATTAGGGCCCCCAGAGAGTCTCCCCCTACATTAGGGCCCCCAGAGAGTCTCCCCCTACATCAGGGTCCCCAGAGAGTCTCCCCTCCTACATCAGTGTCCCCAGAGAGCCTCCCCTCCTACATTAGTGTCCCCAGAGAGCCTCCCCTCCTACATTAGTGTCCCCAGAGAGCCTCCCCTCCTACATTAGTGTCCCCAGAGAGCCTCCACTCCTACATTAGTGTCCCCAGAGAGCCTCCCCTCCTACATTAGTGTCCCCAGAGAGCCTCCCCTCCTACATTAGTGTCCCCAGAGAGCCTCCCCTCCTACATTAGTGTCCCCAGAGAGCCTCCCCTCCTACATCAGGGTCCCCAGAGAGCCTCCCCTCTTACATTAGTGTCCCCAGAGAGTCTCCCCTCCTACATTAGTGTCCCCAGAGAGCCTCCCCTCTTACATTAGTGTCCCCAGAGAGCCTCCTTACATTAGTGTCCCCAGAGAGCCCCTTCCTTACATCAGGGTCCCCAGAGAGCCCCTTCCCTACATTAGTGTCCCCAGAGAGTCTCCCCCTCACAGTAGTGTCCCCAGAGAGTCTCCCCCTACATCAGGGCCCCCAGAGAGTCTCCCCCTACATCAGGGCCCCCAGAGAGTCTCCCCCTACCTTAGGGCCCCCAGAGAGTCTCCCCCTACATCAGGGCCCCCAGAGAGTCTCCCCCTACCTTAGGGCCCCCAGAGAGTCTCCCCTTACACCAGGGTCCCCAGAGAGTCTCCCCTTACACCAGGGTCCCCAGAGAGTCTCCCCTTACACCAGGGTCCCCAGAAAGTCTCCCCCTACACCAGGGTCCCCAGAGAGTCTCCCCTTACATCAGGGTCCCCAGAGAGTCACCCCCTACATCAGGGTCCCCAGAGAGTCTCCCCCTACATCAGGGTCCCCAGAGAGTCTCCCCCTACATCAGAGTCCCCAGAGAGTCTCCCCCTACATCAGGGTCCCCAGAGAGTCTCCCCCTACATCAGGGTCCCCAGAGAGTCTCCCCCTACATCAGGGTCCCCAGAGAGTCTCCCCCTACATCAGGGTCCCCAGAGAGTCTCCCCCTACATCAGGGTCCCCATAGAGTCTCCCCCTACATCAGGGTCCCCAGAGGCCCCCTTCCTTACATTAGTGTCCCCAGAGGCCCCCTTCCTTACATTAGTGTCCCCAGAAGCCCCCCGTCTCTTACATTAGTGTCCCCAGAGGCCCCCTTCCTTACATTAGTGTCCCCAGAGGCCCCCCCCTTACATCAGGGTCCCCAAACAGCTGACTCCCCCTTGCAGAAGTTCCCCTGTACCTGGCTGGTGGAGGTGACGATCTGCAGCTCTATGGTGTCCACAGGCAGGGGGCTCTCACTGGGGCTTGTAGTTCTCCGAATCATGTATACAGCAGAGGGGGAGGGGCCTCTGACCCGGGCATCAACAACAGTGTGAGTGTGCAAGCAGAGTGAAAGTAAAACTGATACCTGCCGGGGTCAGAGGCCCCTTCCCTCTCTGTATACACTCACTGACACTTGTGTACTACAAGCCCCAGGGAGATCACGCTGCCCACAAAGGCACAATAGAGCTGCCGATCTTCCACCTCCTACCACATCTCCCCACTGCACTCTAAACGGCCAGCCAGAGGTGCAGGGGGAGATGCTGGGTCTTGGGGGGGTTGCTGCGATGCCGCCCCTGCATCCACTGCCAGTGCCTTGTCAGCACCCGATCCCCACGGCAGAAGGGCTCCTCACACTTGCAGGTGGTGGGCGGGCCCCTCACACGGGCGGCGGGCGGCCCCCCCGACTTGGCTAAACCACAGGGCCCAGTCCCAACCGCGACTGCTGCGACTATGAAAATTCCGCCACTGAGGCCAGGCACTGACCAGGAGGAGCAGGAGGTACAAAGCCACCAACATGAGCTTTGAAGAGATGGTTGAGATAGTGGCTATTTTAAAAAAGGAGGACTACGACGGCATAAAAGGGCCTTACAAAAACCCCAATAAACTCAAGGCCCAGATCATGGATAAGGTACGGAGGGCTATCCATGCAAAATTCGGGGTGTAGAGGTCCACGGAGCAGTTGCGCAAGAGATGGAGTGATTTGAAAATCCGAGAGCCAGAGCAGATGGAGAGAATTCGAAGAGTCCTCAGAAGACGTAAGTCATTTTCATGTCTGCTCTGAATTATCATTTTTTATTTTATTTTGTGGCATGTGCTTTTTATCGCAGGTTGTGTATATATACAGTTCAAGAACAGACATTTGAAGGTTCATGTTTGTGTGGGCATAATAATTGGTTGGTCATTCTATTTAAGACCTTTTTATGTGAGACAATTTTTTTACTTAATGTAGATGTGTTATTAAGTTGATTTTAAATAATCCAACTTAAGTCAATATACATTAAAAGGAGAGTATGCTCAGCAAAGCAGTTGATTACACATATGCACTCAGTAGCACAATGGTTGGCATGGCTGATCTGCCCTATAGGCTCACTATGCAAGCCACTTAGGGCCCCGCAAAGCTGCGAAGGGCCCCCCAAATAACTAGAGGCCCCGCCTGGTAAGAAGTGATTTTCGCCCCCTAACCCCCGCTTCTCAACTCGCTGGCTGCATGGGAGAAGAGGCAAGAAGTCAGCACCCCTTGCTTCTCAAGTTAATGTAAGATGTCATTTCAGACAGCAGAACACCTCCTCCACCCACTTCTTAACTTTCTTTAATGTGACACGTCACTGTCGTTAGTGCCCCCCGCTTCTCATTTTTAATGTGCCATGTCATTTTCCTTCGGGCCAAAGGGAGGTCAGGATCGGCACTGAGTGTTGGTCACAAGAACAACCTAGTTAGTTAGCGTTTCACACAGAGGTGATCCAGTGTCCAACTTGTTGTTTTGCCATGTAGGCAACTTGGCCAAAGCTAGAAAAATGCAGCAGCTTTGGTAATGGATAAAATCCTGTGTTAAGCTTAGGATTGTAAAAACACACAATTGTACGACACTTTTTAAAAAGAATGATTGATATTCCTCTTTCAGGCCTCTAATCTTTTTGATACATCTATCCCTTTTTTACAATCTCATAGGCCGCAATCAAGCTGCAGCAGTGGAGCCGACCAACCCCACACAATGCCAAGCCCCACCCTCGCCGGATGTGCAGGAAGTGCAAAATGCCACCACATCAGGTCAGTGTCATACAGCACAGCTTCAGGTAATACATGTAGGCCTGCATAATTTTAATTGCATATTTTTTTTCCAAATTTCAGGTGTACGAGCTGTTGGGGGCGGCTTAGACACCGACAGTGACCAGGTGCTAATTGGGGGGATAATTTGCTGCATGGATGAAATAGAGGACACAAACCTTGCCCTCTTGAAGACCATAAAGAACAACAAGAAGGTGCTCCAAAACCTGAAAAATCTTGTTGACATTCTGGGGAGGGTTTAAAAAAAAAAAATAATAAAAAAAAAACATAAAAAATAAAATAAAATAAAAACCAGTAGATGTAGACAATTGTTTAAATGTAAAAATCTAGGTCTTAAAAATAAAAAATTTCTAGTTTGATATTTAAAAAAAAAAAAAAAATCACACATTTTCAGTGTGATACAATAAATATTTTTGGATACTCAACAATGTCTGGCTTCTTATATCAATGCTGCCAAAAACATTGCAACCCCTCACAGATACTGTAATTGGAGCGCAATGAAGAGGCACGTGCCAAAGTATTGCATCAAAAATTGTTATTAGACGCCCCTGTTAAACAGGGGCACAAAAATTGGGCCTTAGGCACAACACAACACTGCAACCCCTCACAATACCTCCAATTGGAGGACAACAAACAGCCACGTGCAAAGTATTGCATCAAAAATTGTTATTAGGCGCCCCTGTTAAACAGGGGCAGAAAAATTGTGCCTTGGGCACAACACAACACTGCAACCCCTCCCAATAACTCCAATTGGAGCGCAACAAGGAGCCACGTGCAAAGTATTGCATCAAAAATTGTTATTTTGCACCAGCGCCGTAGATGTGCGCTGTAATGCAGTGGGTGTGACCTTAAGCTGACCCCTGGAGGGCATCCTGCCTCTTTGGAGATGTGCCTGTGCCTCGTCCTCCTCCTCCTCTCTCCTATCAGGCACCCAGGTAGAGTCAGTGACCTCATCATCCCCTCCCTCCTCATCACTGTCAAAAACCTGGCAGTATGCTCCAGCTGGGGGAACATCATCACTGCCAGATTGCTGTCCCTCTCTGCCACCCCCTCTCCCTGGGCTCACATCAATGCCTTCCTCTATCTGTGTTCCGTCATCGGAGTCTTCAAAACGCTGCGCAGCTTCCTGCAGCATGTACCCAACACTGTGTTGAAACAGTTCGGGGGACTCCTCAGGAGGACATGGTGGTACTAGGGAAGTATTGTGTGAAGCCATTGTGCAGAGGGAAGAGGACGCCTTGGCAGCTGCTTTGCCAGATAAACCTCAATCAGTCTGCGTGAGAGAGGATGAGGAGGGTGAGGACGGCTTGGTCATCCACTATACTAATTTCTCTGCATGTTGAGGCTCAACACGGCCAGCTCCCGAAAAGGACAAGCGGCCACGGCCACGGCCACATGCTGAAGAGGATGCACCACATCCACCACCAGCGTTACCTTTAGATGCAGAGCCTGCTTGCCCTCGTGACTCTCTGCCTCCTTCCAGACATATTTATGCGTTCAGGTGCTATGTAGCAGCACAAGCGCAGTGACACCAACTGCGTTCAGGTGGTATGTAACAGCACAAGCGGAGTCACACCAACTGCGTTCAGGTGGTATGTAACAGCACACGTGCGGTGACGCTAACTGCGCTCAGATGGTATGTAACAGCACACGTGCGGTGACACTAACTGCGCTCAGGTGGTATGTAACAGCACACGTGCGGTGACACCAAATGCGCTCAGGTGGTATGTAACAGCACACGTGCAGTGACACCAAATGCGCTCAGGTGGTATGTAACAGCACACGTACAGTGACACTAACTGCAGTCAGGTGGTATGTAACAGCACACATGCGGTGACACCAAATGCGCTCAGGTGGTATGTAACAGCACACGTGCGGTGACTCCAAATGCGCTCAGGTGGTATGTAACAGCACACGTGCGGTGACACTAACTGCGCTCAGGTGGTATGTAACCGCACACGTGCGGTGACACCAAATGCGCTCAGGTGGTATGTAACAGCACACGTGCGGTGACACCAAATGCGCTAAGGTGGTATTAAACAGCACACGCACAGTCAGAGCGACTGCGTTTCTGTGCAATTCAATAGCCCACTTGCATTAACAGCAACTGCCTTTCTGTGCAAATAAATAGCACACTTGCAGTAACAGGTAATGCGTCTATGTGCAATTAACTAGCACACGTTGACTAACACGTTAGAGCACTGCATCAAGCACAATCTCCTGCCTGACAGATACTAATAGCAGATCTAGCTAAGCTATAGGGCCAGATTCATGAAGAGTTAGGCTGGCGGATCCAGTGATCCGCCAGCCTAACTGTCACTTTAAGCCGGCGTTTCTGTTTTCTATAACCAGAAAACAAGAAACGCCGGGTTGGAGTTCCGATGCGATCGGCGTAATTGAATTTCGCCATCGCATTGTTACTTCAACTTAAAAATGGCGCCGGGGGCATTCCCGCCAATTTACGCTCCAAAAAAATGTTAATGAGCGGGAATCGGCAATTCACGATCTTTTTCGGGCGCGATGCAGTGACTTTACGACGTTTCCGGAAGCGATACGCGGCGTATAGATAAAGCAGCCCCCTAGTGGAGTATCCTATGTTAGGTATAAGCGTCGTCATCGCGTCGGAAAAAAAAAAAATCGCGTCGTTTGCGTAAAACATTCATGAATGGGGACGTGACGTCATTGACATTTACTGACAGAAATTGGAGCATGCGCACTGGGATGCATTGACACTCGACGCATGCGCAGTACGTTCGCCGCAGGATCGCGCGTAGTTTGAATACTACACGCCCCGTACCCGCCCAATTTGAATTCCGCTGTCTCATTTGCGATGCGCTGCCGCAACTTTAGGAGCAAGTGCTTCATGAATAACAGCACTTGCTCCTAAAATTTCTGCAGTGTAACGTAAATGAGATGCGTTACTCCAGAGCAAAGATGCTCTGATCTACCTGAATCTAGCCGGCTCAAAGTCACAGTTAGGCTGGCGGATCACTGGATCCGCCAGCCTAACTGTTCCTGAATCTGGCCCATTCTCAACTGTGGGCCAGATTCAGGTAGATGAGAGTATCTTTCCTCTGGAGTAACGCTTCTCATTTACGTTACTCTGAAGACCCTTTCAGCGCAAGTCCTGTAATTCACATAGCAGTTGCGCGTAAACTTGCGCCAGAGTAACGATAATGCGCTGGCGTAACCCGACGCAAGTGGAAGTGGGTGTGATCATATGTAAATGATGGGCGGAGCCCAGCGCAGAGGCTTACGTTCAGCGCATCATCCACGGAGCATGCGCAGTGAGTGCGGCTCCACTCGCCCCCTTGTGCGCATGCTCACAACTTCCGTCGGCACCACTTCCCGGGAAACGTCAGCGCAATGCGTTCCGCTGGGCGCTTAAAAGCGCTGGCGGAAACGCCATTCCGGCGCAAAAGTAGTTCCATTTCCCCCCACCCCAGGGAAGATACTTTTGTTTGGTCATGGCTGCTCCCGCTACCCGCAGAGAGAGGAGGAACCTCAATTACAATGCCCAGGAGGTCTCGCTCATCATTTCGGCAATGGAGACGGATAATGCTTTTCTCCATGGCAAAAAAAGCCGGAAGACCAGCCGGGAGAGGAAGCAGGGCATCCTGGAGTCCATTGCTGCCAGGGTCAATGTATTGGGCTACTCCACCCGGACTGCTGGGGACATACAAAAAAAAATAATGACCTGCGGCGCAAGGTGAGGGACAAGGTGGCCTCCATCAGGAGGTATGAGAGGGGCACAGGTGGTGGTCCCCCATGTCCTGTCACCCTAACCGCAGAGGAGGAGGTGGTTGCTCGCTGCCTGGAGAGGGAGCAGGTGGAGGGGGTCGCAGGCTATGACTCCGTGGAGGAAGGCACAAGGACAGGTAAGTGTTTTATAATCCCCTATTTGTTGTTTTGCATTTGGGGGGGGGGGGTACATGTGCCAAGTGTGTGGGACCACCAACATGTGTCTGCTTTGTGTCATCCACAGATGACGGAGCTGGGCCATCATCTGTCAGCGTGCATTCCACCCCATCCCCCCCACGCCATCGTGTGCCCGAGCCACTGGGTGGTGAAGAGGTTGTGGAGGAGGAGAGTGGCCACACCACACCTGCCGAGGTGGTTGTGGAGGATCCTGCTGTGGCAGAGCAGGACTTTTCTTTGGTTTTGGAGGTCTCCTCCCCTTCTCCTGGGCCGTCTGTCATCCCCTCCCCCATCCTTGGAAGCCCCTCAAGGGCGACTCCATCCCCCCGGCCACAACCATCTTCTGGCCCCAGGAAGGCGACCCAGAAGACCAGGGGGGTGTCTGATGTTGTCCAGGACCAGTTGGCGAGGGATCACGCCAGACAGACTGAACAAATGGGGGCCATAGTTGGGCATTTGGAGAAAGTGTCTGACAGCCTGGGCTCCGTTGCCCAGATAAGCAACGCAGTCCAGGATGTCAGCTGTAATTGCGCTGCAGTGGTCACCAGTTTGGGGGAGGTGCATGGTGATATTACGCAACTCATAGTTGGGCACTTACATAAAGTGTCTGACAGCCTGGGCTCCGTTGCCAACCTCAGCAACGCAGTGCAGGATGTAAGCTGCAACTGCGCTGCAGTGGTCACCACTTTGGGGGAGGTGCAGGGGGATATTCGGCACCTTACTGCAGCCGTCCAGGCCAACAGTGCTGCCATCCGGGACCAGGGGAGGCTGAGTCGGCGGGCCCAGCATTATCAGGTCACCCGTCAGCTCCGGATGCAGGCCCAGACGAACTCCTACCTTGGACGGATAGCCAGGGCCTTGGAGGGCATGCAGGCCACACCTGTCAGGAGTGGCCCACCTGGGGATCAGCCACCTCCAGATGCCCCCCCACCCCCACCCACTCCATCCAGGCAGCTGAGGAGCCAGAGAGGGGCCCCCAGAAGAAGCCCCCGGCATCCCCGATGAGGCCTTTTTTTTTTTTCTTGTTTTATATTTTTGGTTTGGACATACTCAGGTCATGAGTTTATTTTTTCTTTTTCTCAGGTTATGAGATTTTGTTTATTTTATTTATCAGGATATGATATTTTTAATTTATTTTTGTACTGCACACGGTCAGGAGTGCAGGGGACAGTGTGAATGGTGTGTGAATGTGAGGGGGTGGCACTCCTGACAGTAAGGGGTGTCACCCTCGGCCGTGGTGGTGGTGAAGTTAACCCCACGGCTGAATGAATGACGTGTGAAAGGTGTATGAATGGACAGTGACATCATTGGGGCCTTGACGCTGGCGTTGCTGCTCCCAACTCCTACATGCTGGACTTGGGCTAATCCAATGCGATGTGGGTGTGGTGTGTGTGATCTAGGGACACCAGTGGTGTACCCGCGTGCACTGTCTGTGTGATTAATGTTTTGGTTTAGTGTCCAAAGATGCCTACGGCGAGGACCCTCCTGACTGCTCTTCCATCAGCAGACTGGGTGTCCTCTGGCAGGTGGGGACTGTGTGGGTCGGGGGTCAGGTCATCACGTATGTCAATCTGCAGGCCTTTTTTCATAGCAAAGTTATGTAGTATGCAACATGCACCGATGATCTGACACACAAAGGTAGGGGAATACAATAGGGTCCCCCCAGACTTATCCAGGCATCGGAAACGGGACTTCAGGAGCCCGAATGTTTGCTCCACCACTGCACGGGTTTTGATGTGTGCTTCATTGTATTTTCTCTCTCCTCTGGTTTGGGGGTTCCGGAAAGGAGTCATTAGATGGGGTCCCAGTGCATATGCAGAGTCACCTGTAAGGTAAAAGACAGGAGAATGTTAGTCATGCATGTGCGACTTCTGTTGTGCATCACGGGAGGGGATAGTCATGCCTGACTCCCTTGTCACTCACCAACCAGCCAGCTGTCCCCATACATGTTCTGGTTAAATTCTGTTGGGATGGGGCTCTGATTGTATATGTAGCTGTCATGGCTGGACCCGGGGTGTTTGGCACGGACGTGCCATATGAGGCGTTGGGCATCGGCTATCACCTGTACGTTGATGGAATGCCAATGCTTCCGATTGCGGTATATGTGCTCTGTGGCACTGGGGGGCTGTAGGGCCACATGTGTGCAATCAATGGCCCCCACAGTGCGTGGGAATTTGGCAATGCTGTAGAAATCTGTCATTGCCTTCAGCCGCAGCTCCTCAGTGGTGGGTCTGATGAACTGGTTGGACATGCGTCTGAGGATTGCAGGGACAACCTGGTGCACACATCTGCTCACGGAGGATTGTGACATCCCAGCCACCACTCCACTTGTACGCTGGAATGATCCACTTGCAAGGAAATGGAGTGTTGCCAGTACCTTCACCAGTGGCTGTACTGCTTGTGAGCGGTGTGTCTTGCTTCTGATGTCATCCTGCAGGGTTGTGGTTAGTTCAAGTATTGCATCAGGGCTGAATCTGAAGAGGCGATACACCTCCTCATCCCCCATGCCAAAGAGGTTCATATGAGTGCGGTATATCCTCTCACGTGCCCGCCTCCTTGGTTCCAGGGGACCCATCAGTAGTTCTAGGACCACAATTGCCCCTGGCATGTTGGCACACAGAGGTGTTGTCCTTGCAAGTGTTGTTGTTCAGCAAGCTCCTATCGTCGGTAACGCTGCTGTAGCTGCTCTCCTGCTGACCTGTGACCGTCTGGAGTAAAGATAAAGCAGCCTTTTGTAGAAATAACTTTGCGCCGGACGGACCAGATACGCGCGGCGCATGTAGCCAGCGTATGGTGCTAAGCCGTTCGCGAATTGGGAAATCTCCCTCATTTGCATATTTGCAGGGGAAATCAATGGGCGCGACTGATGCGCCCAGCGAAAATAAGCGCTGACGATACTCTGGCGTCGGAACGTTCCGCCGGTCGCAAATGACCCCGTTATTGGGCGCATCTAGTTTGGTGGGTACGGGCACATAGAAACGACGGCGCATCATCACAGTTACGCGGCGCATATCGAAATACTCCAGCTCAAGTGTTCCTGAATCTGGCCCTGTAAATTTAACTATACTGGGCCAGATTCTCAGAGGCGTTACGACGGAGTATCTCAGATACCCCGTCGTATCGCCTTTTTTTTTGTCTCGTATCTATGCGTGTGATGCTGAGCATCACTTTTGCATAGATACGCTTCTACATCCGACAAGTGTAAAAGCATTACACTTTCGGATCGTAGGTGTAATGACAACTCCGGCCACTAGGTGGCGTTTACGTTGTTTTTTCATTTGCATATGCAAATGAAGTAGTACGCCGATTCTCGATCGCTTTTACGCCGCCCCGTCGTCGCGTACGTCGTTTTCGTTCGTGTAAGGTTACCCCAGCTTCTATGTGGAGTAACCTTACGAGGTCCCGTCGGATGCCGTCGTGTCCCGTTGGACGCCATGTTAAGTATGGCGTCGGGTCAGCGTCGGCTTTTTCCGTTGCTTACGCCGTTTTACTAACTCGTTCGCGAATAGGGACTTGCGTAAATGACGCTCACGTCGTTTTGACGTCGGTTTCAACTACGCTTCCCGACGTGAGCTGGAGCATGCGCACTGGGCTTTTTCCCCGGCCGGCGCATGCGCAGTTCGTTCGACGCGGGGGCGCGCTTAATTTAAATACAAGCCGCCCCATTTGAATTGCACGGGTTTACGCTTGGCGATTTACGAGACGCCAACGCAAACTACGGAGCAAGTGCTTTGAGAATAAAGCACTTGCTCTAGTACGCAGCGGCGGCGTAGTGTAAATGGCTTACGCTACGCCGCCGAAAATATATGAGAATCTGGCCCACTGACTAGTAGCCTCCCTGATCGATTTATGGGCCAGATTCAGGAACACTTGCGCTGGAGTATTTCGATATGCGCCGCGTAACTGTGAAGATGCGCCGTCGTTTCTATGTGGCCGTACCCACCAAACTAGATGCGCCCAATAACGGGCCATTTCCGACCGGCGGAACGTTCCGACGCCAGAGTATCGTCAGCGCTTAATTTCGCTTGGCGCATCAGTTCGCGCCTATTGATTTCCCATGCAAATATGCAAATGAGGGAGATTTCCCAATTCGCGAACGGATTAGCACCATACGCTGGCTACATGCGCCGCGCGTATCTCGTCCGTCCGGCGCAAAGTTATTTCTACAAAAGGCTGCTTTATCTTTACTCCAGACGGTCACAGGTCAGCAGGAGAGCAGCTACAGCAGCGTTACCGACGAAACTAGCAAGCTGAACAACCACACTTGCAAGGACAACACCTCTGTGTGCCAACATGCCAGGGGCACTCGTGGTCTTAAGACTAGTACTGGGTCCCTCGCTACGGAGGAGGCGGGCACGTGAGAGGATATACCGCATGCGTATGAACCTCTTTGGCATGGGTGATGAGGAAGTGTATCGCCTCTTCAGATTCAGCCCAGATGTAATACTTGAACTAACCACAACCCTGCAGGATGACATCACCAGCCCAACACACCGCTCACAAGCAGTGCAGCCACTGGTGAAGGTACTGGCAACACTCCATTTCCTTGCCAGTGGCTCTTTTCAAAGAACAAGTGGAGTGGTGGCTGGGATGTCACAGTCCTCCATGAGCAGATGTGTGCACCAGGTTGTCCCTGCAATCCTCAGACGCATGTCCAACCAGTTCATCAGACCCACCACTGAGGAGCTGCGGCTGAAGGCAATGACAGATTTCTACAGCATTGCCAGATTCCCACGCACTGTGGGGGCCATTGATTGCACACATGTGGCACTCCAGCCTCCCAGTGCCACAGAGCACATATACCGCAATCGGATGCATTGGCATTCCATCAACGTACAGGTGATAGCCGATGCCCAGCGCCTCATATGGCACGTCCGTGCCAAACACCCCGGGTCCAGCCATGACAGCTTCATATACCGTCAGAGCCCCATCCCAACAGAATTCGAGCAGAACATGTATGGGGACAGCTGGCTGGTTGGTGAGTGACAAGGGTGGCAGGCTTGACTATCCCCTCCCGTGATGCACAACAGAAGTCGCACATGCATGACTAACATCCTCCTGTCTTTTCCCTTACAGGTGACTCTGCATATGCACTGGGACCCCATCTAATGACTCCTTTCCGGAACCCCCAAACCAGAGGAGAGAGAAGATACAATGAAGCACACATCAAAACCCGTGGAGTGGTGGAGCAAACATTTGGGCTCCTGAAGTCCCGTTTCCGCTGCCTGGATAAGTCCGGGGGGACCCTATTGTATTCCCCTACCTTCGTGTGCCATATCATCGCTGCATGTTGTATTCTGCACAACTTTGCTATGAGAAAAGGCCTGCAGATTGACATACGTGATGACCTGACCCCCGACCCACACAGTCCCCACCTGCCAGAGGACACCCAGTCTGCTGATGGAAGAGCAGTCAGGAGAGTCCTCGCCGTAGGCATCTTTGGACACTAAACCAAAACATTAATCACACAGACAGTGCACGCGTGTACACCACTAATGTCCCTAGATCACACACACCACATCCACATCGCATTGGATTAGCCCAAGTCCAGCATGTAGGAGTTGGGAGCAGTAACGCCAGCGTCAAGGCCCCAATGATGTCACTGTCCATTCATACACCTTTCACACGTCATTCATTCAGCCGTGGGGTTAACTTCACCACCACGGCCGAGGGTGACACCCCTTACTGTCAGGAGTGCCACCCTCTCACATTCACACACCATTCACACTGTCCCCTGCACTCCTGACCGTGTGCAGTACAAAATAAAAAAAAATATCTCATAACCTGAGAACAAAAATAAACCAAAACTCATATCCTGAGTATAAACAAAAATATTCAAAAATAAACAAAAACTCATATCCTGAGTATAAAAAAATATATATAACAACCAAAAAATCAAAAAACCCTCATCTGGGATGACGGGGGCTCCTCCTTGGGGGCACTCTCGGGCTCCTCATCTGCCTGGAGGGAGTGGGTGGTGGTGGGGGTGGGGGGGCATCAGGAGGAGGCTGATCCCCGGGTGGGCCACTCCTGGGAGCTGTTGGCTGCCTGCCCTCCAATGCCACAGCGATACGGCTCAGATACAGGTTTGTCTGGGCCTGCATCCTTAGCTGGCGGGTGATCTGATGCCGCTGGTCACGTTGCCGCTGCCTCCCCTCTTCCCGGATGGCAGCTGTGTTGTCTCGGACAGCTGCTGTCAGGTGCCGGATATCAGCCTGCACCTCCCCCAGGCTGGTCACAACGCCCTGCACACGACTGGGCAGCTGTGACATGGAGCCCAGGCTGTCTGCGACCCTGTCTAAGTGGCCAGCAATCTCCCCCATTTTCTGGGTCTGTTTGGCGTGGTCCAACACTACCTGGTCCTGGACCAGATCAGACACCCCCCTGGTCTTCCGGGTCGCCTTCCTGGGGGCAGAAGAAGGTTGTCCCCGTGTGGATGGAGTCGCCCTTGAGGGGCTACCTAGGATGGGGGAGGGGAACACAGAGGGCCCTGCAGAGGAGGAGGACTCCTCCAACATTAAAATAAAGTCCTGTTCAGGGACAGGCTCCTCCTCAACCACGTCTGCTGAAGTGGTGTGGGTACTCTCCTCCTCCACCTCGGTGTCTCCAGCACCCAGGGCCTCTTTAAAAGCATCCCGTTGGGAGGTTGGGGTGGACTGGCCGGCACGAGATGATGGCCCAGCTCCGTCATCTGTGGATGACACAAAGCAGACACATGTTGGTGGTCCCACACACTTGGCACATGTACCCTCCCCCCCCCCCACATGCAACACACCAAAAAGGGGGTAAAAATCACTTACCTGTCCTGGAGCCTTCCTCTACGGAGTCATAGCCAGGGACCCCCTCCAACTGCTCCCTGTCCAGGCAGCGGGCGACCACCTCCTCCTCCGCGGTCAGGGTGACAGGACATGGTGGACCACCACCTGTGCCCCGCTCATGGCTCCGAATGGTGGCCACCTTGCCCCTCACCTTGCGCCGCAGGTCGTTTATTTTTTTTTGAATGTCGCCTGCAGTCCGGGTGGAGTACCCTAGCACATTGACCCTGGCAGCAATGGTGTCCAGGATACCCTGCTTCCTTTCCCGGCTGGTCTTCCTGCTTTTTTTCCCATGGAGGAAATCATTAAATGTCTGCATAGCCGAGATGACCACAGAGACCTCCTGGGCATTAAAGTTTAGGTTCCTCCTCTCTTTGGGGGTAGCGGGAGCAGCCATTACAGTGCAAAAGTATCTTCCCTGGGGTGGGGGGAAACGGATATACTTTTGCGCCGGAATGGCGTTTCCGCCTGCGCTTTTAAGCGCCCAACGGAAGGCATTGCGCTGACGTTTCCCGTGAAGTGGTGCCGACGGAAGTTGTGAGCATGCGCACAAGGGGGCGAGTGGAGCCGCACTCACTGCGCATGCTCCGTGGAGGATGCGCTGAACGTAAGCCTCTGCGCTGGGCTCCGCCCATCATTTACATGTGATCACACCCACTTCCACTTGCGTCGGGTTACGCCAGCGCATTATCGTTACTCTGGCGCAAGTTTACGCGCAACTGCTATGTGAATAACAGTACTTGCGCCGAAAGTGTCGGCGGAGTAACGTAAATGAGAAACGTTACTCCAAAGTAAAGAAGCGCCCATCTACCTGAATCTGGCCCTATCTATCTATCTATCTGAAAAGACACTGTGGGGTAGATTCATGTAAAATGGCGCATCGTTGCTCCGGCGTGGCGCATCTTTTTTCCGCTACGCCGTACCAGCGGTGAGAGGCATGTACTGTATTCATCAATTTTCCACTCACCTGCGTAGCGGTTTTTCGACGGCGTAAGGCGGCGGAACTGTAAGTGGGCGTGAACACATGCAAATGATGGTCTGACGGTGGCGCGGCGAGATCCGCACGGTGTATCTTAAACGGCGCATGCGCACTGATGTTACCTGCCTGGCTGGCTCCTTTGCACATGCGCAGTACGGTGCGACGTCACCACCAAGATCCGCCGCACCACTTCCTACTAGTGCATAAATACGCACACAGAAGCGCCACTCCCTTGCAAAGCGTGACCAGCATTTTTTTGGAATTGCCAGGGCTTTTGCTTTTATGATGGCTGCACAAGACACTGCCGGTGACCGCAGAATGTTTAATTTCAGCCCTCAGGAGAAGGCTGTGATCACTGATGCGCTCTCCCAACATGGGTCCCGCCTCTATGGGCCACAGAGTGCCCACACTGGCAAAGCGGAGAAGACACGCATTTATGCGGAAATCACCAGGCAGATGAATGTTGTTGGTGTGGCAGAGAGGGAGCCCAAGCATATCCGAAAAAAAATTAATGATATGCGGAGAGTGGTCAAAGACAAACTTGTGGCCATCAGAAAGCATGCCAGTGGCACAGGAGGAGGACCAGCCACAAGAATGACCCTGACTGCAGAGGACATGGTGGTGGCCAGTTTGCTGGATAGGGAGCTGGTGGAGGGTCTTCCTGGCTTTGAATCAGGGGAGCAGCCTTTGAGGTCAGGTAAGTCTGTTTTATCTGTTTTGTGGTGACATGCATGGGTGGGGGGGGGAAACATGTGACAAGTGTGTGGCTCCTCCAACATGTGTTTGTTTTGTGTCATCCACAGATGTGCATGATGGAGCTGGCCCGTCAGTTGAAGCAGGGCGACCCACCCCATCCATGGTGGAGATTGCCCCTACAGCAGTGCTTGAGGAGGTTGAGGAGGAGCATGTCGGGGTAGAAGAGGCTGCTGTCTATATTCTGGAGGAGACCCCCATACCTGGCCACTCCCAAACCATCCCCCCCATGCAGGATTCCCCTTCAAGGGACACCATCCCCTCCAGGGATTCCCCTTCAAGGGACACCATCCCCTCCAGGGATTCCCCTTTAAGGGACACCATCCCCTCCAGGGATTCCCCTTCAAGGGACACCATCCCCTCCAGGGATTCCCCTTCAAGGGACCTCCCCTACACCCGTCCTCCAGCCTCTCAGGCCTCTAGGAAGGCAACGAGGAAAACCAGAGGAGTCCCTGATGAATTTGAGGACCATCTGGCAAGGGACCAGACAAGACAGACCCGCCATATTGGTTCTCTTGCGGGTGATCTTCATCGGGTGGAAGATAGCCTGGCGTCCTCGGCCGAGAGCCAGGCTGCTTGCACTGTGGCAGTGCAGGAAGCCATCACCCAGCAGGCTGGGCAGAATACTGCAATAAATGATAGCCTGCAGGACGTTGTGGGGAACGGGGCAGCCCTTCTGTCATGCCTGGTGGACCTGCAGACCACCACATCTGACCTGGTCACCGAGGTCCGGAGCCTGGCAGCTGCTGTCCGTGAGGAGGGGAGGCAGACACGGCGACAGCAGCGCAGCAATACTACCCGCCGGCTGCGGATGCAGGCTGCCACCAATACTTACCTCCACCGGCTAGCCGTGGCAATGGAGGGCAGCCAGGCAGCCAGGGAGAGACTGGTTGAGGTTCAACCACCTGCCCCCCCAGCCCCCCCACCTGTGGCTCGCCCCAGGCAACTGCGCCCCAGGAGCCTAGGGACAAGAAGAAGCCCACGACAGGGCCGTTGATGTTTGTCTAATTATGTTTTATACTCAGATTCTGATTTATATTTTTGTTTATCTCCCTGCACACGGTGAGGAGTGCAGGCTACAGTGTGAATGAGGTGTGAATGTGTGGGGGTGCCACTCCTGCCATTAAGGGGTGTCACCCTCAGTCATAGGTGAGAAGTTATCACCACGACACGTGTGAATGGTGTATGAATGTACAGCAACATAATTGGAGCCGTGGCGTGGCGTTGCTGCTCCCAAGTCCCATGTGGTGTACTTGGGTCTAATCCAATTTGATGTGGATGTGGTGTGTGTGTGTGCTAGGGATCACAGTGGTGTGCATGCATGCATGCTCATTGTGCCATGATTAATGTGTGTGTTTAACGTGAAAAGTAGCCTACCACAAGGACCCTCCTGACTGCTCTTCCCTCAGCAGACGGGGGACCCTCGGGCAGGGGGGGACTGTGTGGGTCGGGGGTCAGGTCATCACGTAGGTCAATCTGCAGGCCCTTTCTCACGGCAAAGTTGTGCAGCATGCAACATGCCCCAATGATCTGGCACACGAAGTTTGGGGAATACAAGAGGGTACCCCCAGACTTATCCAGGCATCGGAAACGTGACTTCAGGAGGCCAAATGTGCGCTCCACCACTGCACGGGTTTTGATGTGTGCTTCATTGTATCTTTGCTCTCCTCTGGTTTGTGGATCCCGGAATGGAGTCATGAGATGGGGTCCCAATGCATATGCCGCGTCACCTGGTAATGAAAAGACAGGAGGATGTTAATAGTGCATGTGCCCGTTGTGAGGTGTGCATCACGGGAGGGGATAGTTATGCCTGCCACCCATGTCACTCACCAACCAGCCAGCTGTCCCCATACACGTTCTGTTCAAATTCTGTGGAGATGGTGCTTTGACGGTATATGTAGCTGTCGTGGCTGGCCCCGGGGTCCTTGGCACGGACGTGCCATATGAGGCCTTGGGCATCGACTATCACCTGTACATTGATGGAATGCCAATGCTTCCGATTGCAGTATATGTGCTCTGTGTCCCGGGGGGGCCGTAGTGCCACATGTGTGCAATCAATGGCCCCCACAGTGCGTGGGAATCTGGCAAGGTTGTAGAAATCTGTCATTGTCTTCCTCCGCAGCTCCTCAGTGGTGGGTTTGATGATGTGGTTGGCCATGCGTCTGAGGATTGCAGGGACAACCTGGTGCACACATCTGCTCATGGTGGATTGTGACATCCCAGCCACCACTCCACTTGTACGCTGGAATGATCCACTGGCAAGGACATGGAGTGTTGCCAGGACCTTCACCAGTGGCTGCACTGCTTGTGAGCGTTGTGTCTGGCTGGTGATGTCCTCCTGCAGGGTTGTGGTTAGTTCCATGATGGCTTCAGGGCTGAATCTGAATAGGCGAAACACCTCCAAATCACTCATGCCAAAGACGTCAATGCGTGTGCGGAATATCCTCTCCCGTGCCCTCCTACGTGCACGTCGACGCTGTAGGGCTATGAGCAAGGCTGCCCCTGGCATGTTGGCAGACAGATGTGTTGTCCAGCAAGTGTTTTTGCTAAATTCGTCTGTCACAGTGTTGTTTTAGCTGCTCTCCAGCTGATCTGTTCAACTCCTGTGCAAAGTTACCCCTGCTTTATGAGGGGTGACTTTCCGCAGAAAATTCCAGTTACGCGCACCGGCTTACGCCGGCGCAAGAGAAACGTGCGTTTCTGAATCGGAGGATCTCCCTCATTTGCATATTTGAATAGATAATCCATGGGAACGGTTGATCTGTCGTGCGTAAAGATGCGCCAAAGACACGCCGGCGTGGAAAAGTTACACCGGAAAAAATTACCCCATTTTAAGGCGGATCTGGTATAGTAGGTACGACGCATGGATCCGACGGCGCAAAATAGCAGTTACGCCGCACATCTCTAAAAACGCCGGAGTAATTGCTACATGAATCTACCCCTGTGGGCCAGATTCTCAAAGATGTTACGCCGGGGTATATGGAGATGCGCGGCGTAAGTGTAAATTTGCGCCGGAGTATCTATGCACCGTACCCACAGAACTAGATACGCATCAAAATAGGCTACTCCCGACCGGTGTAACTTGCCTATGCCTGCACATCTTGGGCCAGATTCAGGTAGATGGGAGTATCTTTCCTCTGGAGTAACGCTTCTCATTTACGTTACTCTGAAGACCCTTTCAGCGCAAGTACTGGTATTCACATAGCAGTTGCGCGTAAACTTGCGCCAGAGTAACGATAATGCGCTGGGGTAACCCGACGCAAGTGGAAGTGGGTGTGATCATATGTAAATGATGGGCGGAGCCCAGCGCAGAGGCTTACGTTCAGCGCATCATCCACGGAGCATGCGCAGTGAGTGCGGCTCCACTCGCCCCCTTGTGCGCATGCTCACAACTTCCGTCGGCACCACTTCCCGGGAAACGTCAGCGCAATGCCTTCCGTTGGGCGCTTAAAAGCGCAGGCAGAAACGCCATTCCGGCGCAAAAGTATATCCGTTTCCCCCCACCCCAGGGAAGATACTTTTGCTCTGTAATGGCTGCTCCCGCTACCCCCAGAGAGAGGAGGAACCTTAATTTTAATTCCCAGGAGGTCTCGGTTATCATCTCAGCGATGGAGTCTGTGAATGATTTGCTTCATGGGAAAAAAAGCCGCAAGACCAGCCGGGAAAGGAAGCAGGGCATCCTGGAGTCCATTGCTGCCAGGGTGAATGTCTTGGGGTATTCCACCCGGACTGCTGGGGACATTCAGAAAAAAATAAACGACCTGCGGCGCAAGGTCCATGGCAAGGTGGCCACCATCAGGAGGCATGAGAGGGGCACAGGTGGTGGTCCCCCATGTCCTGTCACCCTGACCGCGGAGGAGGAGGTGGTCGCCCGCTGCCTGGAGAGGGAGCAGTTGGAGGGGGTCCCAGGCTATGACTCCATGGAGGAAGGCTCCAGGACAGGTAAGTGTTTTTTATCCCCTATTTGATTTGTTGCATTTGGGGGGGGAGGGTACATGTGCCAAGTGTGTGGGACCACCAACATGTGTCTGCTTTGTGTCATCCACAGATGACGGAGCTGGGCCATCATCGGTCAGCGTCCATTCCACCCCATCCCCCCAACGCCATCGTGTGCCCGAGCCCCTGGGTGGTGAAGAGGTGGAGGAGGAGAGTGGCCACACCACACCTGCCGAGGTGGTTGTGGAAGATCCTGCTGTGGCAGAGCAGGACTTTACTTTAGTTTTGGAGGTCTCCTCCCCTTCTCCTGGGCCATCTGTTATCCCCTCCCCCATCCTTGGAAGCCCCTCAAGGGCGACTCCTTCCCCCCGGGGACAACCATCTTCTGGCCCCAGGAAGGCGACCCAGAAGACCACGGGGGTGTCTGATGTTGTCCAGGACCAGTTGGCGAGGGATCACGCCAGACAGACTGAACAAATGGGGGCCATAGTTGGGCATTTGGAGAAAGTGTCTGACAGCCTGGGCTCCGTTGCCCAGATAAGCAACGCAGTCCAGGATGTCAGCTGTAATTGCGCTGCAGTGGTCACCAGTTTGGGGGAGGTGCATGGTGATATTACGCAACTCACTGCAGCCGTCCAGGCCAACACTGCTGCCATCCAGGGTAACAGTGCTGCCATCCGGGACCAGGGGAGGCTGAGTCGGCGGGCCCAGCATTACCAGGTCACCCGTCAGCTCCGGATGCAGGCCCAGACAAACTCATACCTCGGCCGGATAGCCATGGCCTTGGAGGGCATGCAGGCCACACCTGCCAGGAGTGGCCCACCTGGGGATCAGCCACCTCCAGATGCCCCCCCCATCCCCACCCACTCCATCCAGGCAGCTGAGGAGGCAGAGAGGGGCCCCCAGAAGAAGCCCCCGGCATCCCCGATGAGGCTTTTATTTTGTTTTGGTTTCTATGATTTTTTTAAAATACTCAGGTCATGAGTTTTTGTTTATTTTGTATTATTTATTTTATACTCAGGTCATGAGTTTTTGTTTATTTATTTTCTCAGGGTATGAGATTTTGTATTTCTTTTTTTACTGCACACGGTCAGGAGTGCAGGGGACAGTGTGAATGGTGTGTGAATGTGAGGGGGTGGCACTCCTGACAGTAAGGGGTGTCACCCTCGGCCGTGGTGGTGAAGTTAACCCCACGGCTGTATGAATGACGTGTGAAAGGTGTATGAATGGACAGTGACATCATTGGGGCCTTGACGCTGGCGTTACTGCTCCCAACTCCTACATGCTGGACTTGGGCTAATCCAATGCGATGTGGATGTGGTGTGTGTGATCTAGTGACATCAGTGGTGTACACACGTGCACTGTCTGTGTTATTAATGTTTTGGTTTAGTGTCCAAAGATGCCTACGGCGAGGACCCTCCTGACTGCTCTTCCATCAGCAGACTGGGTCTCCTCTGGCAGGTGGGGACTGTGTGGGTCGGGGGTCAGGTCATCACGTATGTCAATCTGCAGGCCTTTTCTCATGGCAAAGTTGTGCAGAATGCAACATGCACCGATGATCTGACACACGAAGGTAGGGGAATACAATAGGGTCCCCCCGGACTTATCCAGGCAGCGGAAACGGGACTTCAGGAGCCCAAATGTTTGCTCCACCACTGCACGGGTTTTGATGTGTGCTTCATTGTATTTTCTCTCTCCTCTGGTTTGGGGGTTCCGGAAAGGAGTCATTAGATGGGGTCCCAATGCATATGCAGAGTCACCTGGAAGGTAAAAGACAGGAGGATGTTAGTCATGTATGTGCCACTTCTGTTGTGCATCATGGGAGGGGATAGTCATGCCTGACTCCCTTGTCACTCACCAACCAGCCAGCTGTCCCCATACATGTTCTGGTTAAATTCTGCTGGGATGGGGCTCTGATTGTATATGAAACTGTCATGGCTGGACCCGGGGTGTTTGGCACGGACGTGCCATATGAGGCGTTAGGCATCGGCTATCACCTGTACGTTGATGGAGTGCCAATGCTTCCGATTGCGGTATATGTGCTCTGTGGCACTGGGGGGCTGTAGGGCCACATGTGTGCAATCAATGGCCCCCACAGTGCGTGGGAATCTGGCAATGTTGTAGAAATCTGTCATTGCCTTCTGCCGCAGGTCCTCAGTGGTTGGTCTGATGAACTGGTTGGAAATGCGTCTGAGGATTGCAGGGACAACCTGGTGCACACATCTGCTCATGGAGGACTGTGACATCCCAGCCACCACTCCACTTGTACGCTGGAATGATCCACTGGCAAGGAAATGAAGTGTTGCCAGTACCTTCACCAGTGGCTGCACTGCTTGTGAGTGGTGTGTCTTGCTGGTGATGTCACCCTGCAGGGTTGTGGTTAGTTCAAGGATTGCATCTGGGCTGAATCTGAAGAGGCGATACACCTCCTCATCCCCCATGCCAAAGAGGCGCATGTCCGATGGAGCGTACAGACGGTTTGATTATACGACAAAACACGTCCATCGGAATATTCGATCGTGTGTGCGATCCTTTAGCCTTTAGGGTTCAATATTGGGTCGGCTCAACCTTTGCAGCTATAAAAGCTTCAACTCTTCTGGGAAGGCCGTCCACAAGGTTTAGCAGGGTGTCTATGGGAATGTTTGACCATTCTTCCAGAAGTGTATTTGTGAGGTCAGGCACTGATGTTGGATAAGAAGGCCCGTCTCACAGTCTCCGCTCTAATTCATCCCAAAGGTTTTGAGGTCAGGACTCTGTGCAGGCCAGTCCAGTTCCCCCACCCCAAACTCACTCATTTATGTCTTTATGGTCCTTGCTTTGTGGACTGGTCCAAATCATTTGATGAAAGGGGGGTTATGGTGTGGGGTTGTTTTCAGGAGTTGGACTTGGCTCCTTAGTTCCATTGAAGGGAACACTTAAGGCGTCAGCATACCAAGACATTTTGGACAATTTCATGCTCCCAACTTTGTAGAAACAGTTTGGGGAGGGCCCCTTCCTGTTCCAACATGACTGCTCACCATGGCACAAAGCAAGGTCCATAAAGACATGGATGAGCAAGTTTGGGGTGGAGGAACTTGACTGGCCTGCACAGAGTCCTGACCTCAACTCGATAGAACACCTTTGAAATGAATTAGAGCAGAGACTGCAAGCCAGGCCTTCTTGTCCATCAAAATTTTTTAAATAAAAATATATTAAAAAAATATATATTAAAAAAAAGGGGGGGTTCCCATCCAGGCCCCTGGGGACCCCCAGGCCCCTTACTGGTGTACTGCCTGTACCCCCCTGATGGAGGCCCTGGTCATAAGTCTCCATTGCTGTTATGAGGGCTGACATCTCCTGGGTGTTAAAGTTTTTTTTTCTTCCTATTCTGCCTGTGGGGAACGGGAGCAGCCATCTCACAGCAAAAGTACCTTCCCTGGGGGGGGGGAATAAAATTGGATGTACTTTTGCA
The DNA here is from genome assembly GCA_029574335.1 of Rana kukunoris. Lineage (NCBI taxonomy): Eukaryota > Metazoa > Chordata > Amphibia > Anura > Ranidae > Rana > Rana kukunoris. Next base: position 276,458,266 of record CM056052.1, read on the forward strand.
TCGGCCGGGTGTAAGTTGGGCCGGCGTATCTCTGTAAGTTGGGCCGGCATAGTTGTGAGCATGCTCAGAAGGGAACAAATGTACTGAGCATGCTCCGTTCAAGATACCGGGGCGTAAATCACTAGACCAATCATTTGCATAACGACACACCCACTTCCACTTCCACTTGCACAGGCTTATGCCGACTAAATTAAGTTAGGCCGGTGCAAAGTCAGGCACAAGTGCTTTGTGAATACTGTACTTGCCTCTCTGAGTTACGTTGGCGTAGTGTATCTGAGATACGCTACGACCGCCTAAAGATAGGCAATTCTACCTGAATCTGGCCCCGTGTCTCTATGGGCCAGATTCAGGTAGATTGGAGCATCTTTACTTTGGAGTAACGTTTCTCATTTACGTTACTCCGCCGACACTTTCGGCGCAAGTACTGTTATTCACATAGCACTTGCTCCTAAACTTGCGCCGGAGTAACGAAAATGCGCTGGCGTAACCCGACGCAAGTGGAAGTGGGTGTGATCATATGTAAATGATGGGTGGAGCCCAGCGCAGAGGCTTACGTACAGCGCATCATCCACGGAGCATGCGCAGTAAGTGAGGCTTCACTCGGCCCCCTGTGCGCATGCTCACAACTTCCGTCGGCACCACTTCACGGGAAACGCCAGCGCAATGTGTTCCGTTGCGCGTATAAAAGCGCCGGCGGAAGCGCCATTCCGGCGCAAAAGTATTTCCGTTTCCCCCCACCCCAGGGAATTTACTTTTGCTCTGTTATGGCTGCTCCCGCTACCCCCAAAGAGAGGAGGAACCTCAATTTTAATGCCCAGGAGGTCTCTGTGGTCATCTCTGCTATGGAGACCCACAACGATGTCCTCCATGGCAGGAAAAGCCGAAAGACCACCCGGGAGAGGAAGCAGGCTATCCTGGCAAGCATTGCTGCCAGGGTTAATATTTTGGGGTACTCCACCCGGACTGCTGGCGATATTGCCAAGAAGATCAACGATCTACGGCGCAAGGTTCGGGGCAAGGTGGCCACCATTAGGAGGCATGAGAGTGGCACGGGTGGTGGACCCCCATGTGCGGTCAGCCTGACCACAGAGGAGGAGGTGGTCGCCCGCTGCCTGGAGAGGGAGCAGTTGGAGGGGGTCCCTGGATATGACTCCATGGAGGAAGGCTCCAGGACAGGTAAGTGTTTTTTAACCCCTATTTGGTGTGTTGCATGTGGGGGGGGTACATGTGCCAAGTGTGTGGGACCACCAACATGTGTCTGCTTTGTGTCATCCACAGATGACGGAGCTGGGACATCATCTGTCGGCGGCCAGTCCACCCCATCCCCCCAACGGCATCCAGTGCCCGTGCTCCTGGGTGGTGAAGACACCGAGGTGGAGGAGGAGAGTGCCCACACCTCACCTGCAGAGGTTGTTGAGGAGGAGCCTGTTGGGGCAGAGCAGGACATAATTTTATATTTGGACGAGTCCTCCTCTTCTGCAGAGCCCTCTCAGATCCCCTCCCCCATCATAGGAAGCCCCTCAAGGGCGACTCCATCCCCCCGGGGACAACCATCTACTGGCCCCAGGAAGGCCACCCGTAAGACCAGGGGGGTGTCTGATCTGGTCCAGGACCAGGTGGCGAGGGATCACGCCAGGCAGACCCAGCAAATGGGGGACATAGTTGGGCACCAGGACAGAGTGGCTGACAACCTGTGCTCCGTGGCCCAGATTTCTTCTGCAGTGCAGGATGTGAGCTGCAACTGCGCTGCAGTGGTGACCAGTCTGGGGGAGGTGCAGGGTGACATAAGGGACCTCACTGCAGCCGTCCAGGCAAACACTGCTGCCATCCGGGACCAGGGGAGGCAGAGTCGGCGGGCCCAGCATTACCAGTTCACCCGGCAGTTCAGGATGCAGGCCCAGCAGCTCAGGGTGCAGGCCCAGACCAATTCGTACCTCGGCCGGATTGCCGTGGCCTTGGAGGGCATGCAGGCCACACCTGCCAGGAGTGGCCCACCCGGGGATCAGCCACCTCCAGATGCCCCCCCACCCCCACCCACTCCATCCAGGCAGCTGAGGAGCCAGAGAGGGGCCACCAGAAGGAGCCCCCGGTATCCCCGTTGATTTTTTTTTATTTTCTTTTTTTTGTATGCTCAGGTTATGAGATTTTTATTTTCTTTTTTTGGAATGCTCAGGATATGAGTTTTTTTTATTTTTAATTTGGAATGCTCAGGATATGAGTTTTTTTTATTTTTATTTTGGAATGCTCAGGGTATGAGATTTTTATTTTTTGATACTGCACACGTTGCAGTGTGAATGGTGTGTGAATGTGAGGGGGTGGCACTCCTGCCAGTAAGGGGTGTCACCCTCGGCCGTTTTGGTGAAGTTAACCCCACGGCTGTATGAATGACGTGTGAAAGGTATATGAATGGACAGCGACATCATTGGGGCCTTGACACTGGCGTTGCTGCTCCCAAGTCCTACATGCTGGACTTGGGCTAATCCAATGTGATGTGGATGTGGTGTGTGTGATCTAGGGACACCAGTGGTGTGCATGCGTGCATTGTCCGTGTGATTAATGTTTTGGTTTATTGTCCAAAGATGCCTACGGCGAGGACCCTCCTGACTGCTCTTCCATCAGCAGACTGGGTCTCCTCTGGCAGGTGGGGACTGTGTGGGTCGGGGGTCAGGTCATCACGTATGTCAATCTGCAGGCCTTTTCTCATAGCAAAGTTGTGCAGAATGCAACATGCACCGATGATCTGACACACAAAGGTAGGGGAATACAATAAGGCCCCCCCGGACTTATCCGGTTTTGATATGTGCCGCATTGTATCTTCTCTCTCCTCTGGTTTGGGGGTTCCGGAAAGGAGTCATGAGATGGGGTCCCAGTGCATATGCAGAGTCACCTGGAAGGGAAAAGACAGGAGGATGTTAGTCATGCATGTGCCCCTTGTGATGTGCATCATGGGAGGGGATAGTCATGCCTGCCACCCATGTCACTCACCAACCAGCCAGCTGTCCCCATACATGTTCTGCTCGAATTCTGCTGGGATGGGGCTCTGACGGTATATGAAGCTGTCATGGCTGGACCCGGGGTGTTTGGCATATGAGGCGTTGGGCATCAGCTATCACCTGTACGTTGATGGAGTGCCAATGCTTCCGATTGCGGTATATGTGCTCTGTGGCACTGGGGGGCTGAAGGGCCACATGTGTGCAATCAATGGCCCCCACAGTGCGTGGGAATCTGGCAATGCTGTGGAAATCTGTCATTGCCTTCAGCCGCAGCTCCTCAGTGGTTGGTCTGATGAACTGGTTGGACATGCGTCTGAGGATTGCGGGGACAACCTGGTGCACACATCTGCTCATGGAGGACTGTGACATCCCAGCCACCACTCCACTTGTACCCTGGAATGATCCACTTGCAAGGAAATGGAGTGTTGCCAGGACCTTCACCAGTGGCTGCACTGCATGTGAGCGGTGTGTCTTGCTGGTGATGTCACCCTGCAGGGTTGTGGTTAGTTCAAGGATTGCATCTGGGCTGAATCTGAAGAGGCGATACACCTCCTCATCCCCCATGCCAAAGAGGCTCATGCGCGTGCGGTATATCCTCTCACGTGCCCGCCTCCTCCATACCGGGGGACCCAGTACTAGTGCTAGGACCGCGACTGCCCCTGGCATGTTGGCACACAGAGGTGTTGTCCTTGCAAGTGTGGTTGTTCAGCTTGCTAGTTTCGTCGGTAACGCTGCTGCTGTAGCTGCTCTCCTGCTGACCTGAGGCCGTCTGGAGTAAAGATAAAGCAGCTATTTGTAGAAATAACTTTGCGCCGGACGGACAAGATACGCGCGGCGCATGTAGCCAGCGTATGGTGCTAATCCGTTCGCGAATCGGGAAATCTCCCTCATTTGCATATTTGCAGGGGAAATCAATAGGCGCGACTGATGCGCCAAGCGAAATTATGCGCTGACGAGACTCTGGCGTCGGAAAGTTAAGCTGATCGGAAATGGCCCGTTTTCTGTCGCATCTAGTTTGGTGGGTACGGCCACATAGAAACGACGGCGCATATCGAAATACTCTACCTGAATCTGGCCCTATCTATCTATCTCTCTCTAACTCACTGGGCCAGATTCTCTAAGAATTCCGGCGGCGTAGCGTAAGCCAGTTACACTACGCCACCGCATCGTACTAGAGCAAGTGCTTTAATCTCAAAGCACTTGCTCCGTAGGTTTCGCCTGCGTCGCGTAAATCGCCCAGCGTAAACCCGCGCAATTCAAATGGGGCGGCTTGTATTTAAATTAAGCGCGCCCCCGCGTCGAATGAACTGCGCATTCGCCGGCCGGGGAAAAAGCCCAGTGCGCATGCTCCAGCTCACGTCGGAAAGCGTCGTTGAAACCGACGATACTTGATGGTTCTGTGCAACTCACAGATTCCACCTAGTTCTGGCCCAGTATATCTGGGAAAAATAATTCAACTTTAAGGACCCCAGAACGAGAAGAACAAGTGGTCCGCAGGGGGCATCTTCGTAATTAATGTGATCTTTTACGTTAGGATTCTGATCCCTACACAGCCCTGCAGCCTGACACGTGACACATGGAACGTGTCTTCAGTCACAAGCAGTTATGGCTGCCCTGGTGAATGAACATAGTCTAAGGCCGCGTACACATGAGGGGATATGTCCGCTGAAAACGGTCCGATGGACCGTTTCAGCAGACATCTCCGCTCGTGTGTATGGGCTAGCGGACAGATTTCTCCACCCGACAAATTTCAAAGCAAGCTTTGAAATCTATCCGGTGGGGATCTGTCCGCCCGACATGTCTACTGGTTAGTACACTTACCAGCAGACATGTCGTCCCCCACCGCCGCTGCGCCGCTGCCGAATGGATTCGGCGCATGCGCGGAAGTGTTTTACTTCCTGGTGCGGTGACGTGGCGGTGACGCGGCGGCGTCAACGTCACCGCTGCGTCACCGCCACGTCACCGCGCCGTCCGGCGGCGGGGAATTTGATCCGATGGTGTGTACACGCCATCGGATCAAACTCCCGATCGGACATATCCGATGGAAATGGTCCGCAGACCGTTTTCATCGGATACGTCCGATCGTGTGTATGGGGCCTCAGAGGCAAAGTTCACCACAGTTGGTTTTATAATATACCACTTCTTGTTTTACCTGCTACCAAAGGTGTTGCCAAAGGCTGAACCTCCCTTCCGGAAATATGAGAGATATGTCCGGGTGCCCAAGTGAAGGTATCTGAATAGTGCTGTGGTTGTAGCTCCCAGAGCTTTGCCCTGTGTGTTTTTTTCAAAAGAGTGGTTCAGGTCCAGGGTATACCTTCTGAGCGATGGTGGTAGGGGATGGAAACATCATTTACCCTGGGTGGGCCAACTATAAATGTTACCTAAAATATTCACACCCATGTCTACTCAAAGTTTGGGTGGATATGGAGTTATTCCAAAGGCTAGGAATAACCTTTTTTTGGGATTAAGCAGGAGAACAGGGTAAGGTAGTGTCACAGCATGACTGTATACACATTGCTCAACGGTACATGTGTCCCAGGTCATTTATGGCTTCCACTGATTTTCCTGATATACACAAGGGTTTTTTGTAGATTCTGCCGTTATTAGAGTACATTGTACATTGCAGAATCAGCCGCTAGAGCCTGAGATGCAGGCAGCACATACCCAAATGCCAGTACTAACATTAAAGTACAATAGCACTGCTAGATCATTATTAGATCTCCAGACACATACCACAGAGGGTGATTTGAAGGTTTGGGCGAGGGATGACTCGGAAAAGTCATAGGTGGACTTTTCCTCCAAGAGGGGAAGCTAATCCCCGCAGCTAGTCCATGCATCACCACAGCTAGTGCACAATACCATGGGGTAGGGTATAAAGGTTGGCAGAACACATGTGAAATGTTACTGAAAGATTTCTTTATCGCAAACCTACCCAAGCTTGTTAAAGCATATGTGTCACAGTGCACCACATGAATCAGGAATAATCCAAATATACCACACAAGGTGAAACATTAACACCTCGCGTATCCCGTACTATACCTTTCACTAATCTGTAAATACATTTCACCCACATGTCAGCATTGGTCATCATGGATGTGTTCTCACGATGGGTGGAAGCATTCAAATCCACAAGAGAAGACGCACAGACAGTGGTGCGCATACCCACGCAGGAAATCATTCCTAGGTAGGGATGCCCATTACAAATAGAAAAGCCATAGGGAGATATTTCCATAAATGGGATAAAATGTTACCAGTAGTTCTTGCCGAGATCAGAGTAACCTGGTTTCCATTTGAGATTCTTAGGGATAGACCCTTTCCCACCCCGTGGGCCAGAACACCCCTTATCTTAGAAGCAGGAGATCTTGATCAGATAAGGGAGGAAAAATGTCAGAAAGTCCAAGTTGAAAGAAATGTTGCTCGCACATCTCTTCTTTCTGTTCACAGAAACCAACACAGCCATCTTAGTGGAGAATTCCCAAGCCTGAATCCATGCCAGTCAAGAAAGAAAGGTCAAGGTGGATTGTGCGAAGCAAGACAAGACACAGCTAAAGCTTCGGTTCCAGGCACAGGTGTTATAAATCCTCAGAAAGCGAAAACAGCAAAAAGACTTTGTTTATTGCTTATTGTTTATTGCTACTTTGGACACCCCTGGGGGTGACCACGCTTTCAGTGTTCCCCCAACATGGATTATAACTAACTGTATATATCACCCAGAAGATTTAGGTGTCATAAAAGACTTCTGTGGAAAAGGAACTAACTCTAGCCACGTTCAAGGACATGCTAGAATGAAAAGAGAAAATCGGTGAAAGTTTTACCGACAAAATGTTATTGTTAGAGTTCAAAAGGGGTGTTCCAGCCCAAAATTGTGTTTATTAAAAGTCAGCAGCTACAAAAAGTGTAGCTGCTGGCTTTTAATAAACACTCACTTACCTGCTCCTGCATTCCAGCGACGCGCCGACCGGGGCTCCGCTCCTCTCCCCCCCCTCCCCAGCCGGCGTCTCCATCCCGACTGTGGGCACCCAGCCGTGACAGCCTTCGGCTTCACGGCCGGGCACCCATTGCGCATGCGCGAGCCGCACTGCGCATGCGCGCGGTGCAGCTCATTGGAGAGGTGATCGCATGGGACCTGTCAGTGTCCCATGTGATCGCCTACAGGGAGGGGCTGGTGTAGGCGATTAAGGCTTAATCACCTACTCCAGCCCCTCGGCGGAAGCAGGAAGTGGGACAGGAAGTCCCACTCCTACTGAAGCCCCCACTCCCCCCCCCCCCAAAAAAAATTACATGCCAAATGTGGCATGTAAGGGGGAGGGGAGGGGATTAAAGAAAAGTAAATTTTTAGGGTGGAACTCCTCTTCAAGTTTAAATATGCTTATGCTAGGAAATCAGGATATGACAAATGTTGGATATGTAGTAAAATTTAAGGGTATCACTAGAATCCCTTTTTAGGCTTCAGTACTCTTCCTCTAAAAGAGTACCCCACTTGTTTGTCTTACTGATGTCACAAGAACATTTTCAGACAACACTTTTGTGTTCCAAGCCATGGGTAGAAGCCACTCCCCAGTTTTACTCTTTAAGTTAGAGAATTCCACAAGAAGTGCTACAGCTTGCCAACATGTTGCACTTCCAGCAGCATCACGGTATAGCTCCTTCTTCCGTACCTCAGACCTTTTATTCCTAGGCGCCAACCCACCTCTACAGTAGGACAATTGTTGTCAATTATAACATTCTCCGGTCTCTTTTTATGAGCTAAGGAATTTTTCAAAGGTTGCCTTTAGCCCTTGATTATACATACATCTGTTGCAAAGATGTGATCCCCGAATTCCTGTGGAATCCCAGGGATGGTGTTATTTAGCGGCCCTGGTCCCAGTAAAGAGGGATATTGCCAAAACATTAAGCCCCTTTAGAGCGGGAAGGTTTGGATTTGGTGGCATTTTTTGTGCTCTTTGCAGTAATACTCTACTTATGCTTTTAGTGTTGTATGTGCATAGTGGAAAGGGGCCCAGCGCCCCCCTAAGGATATAGTGCCTTATGCAATGTATCTGGAAGCTTATGAACGTGCTCAAGTGGGTTTCTAAACACTCCAAGTGAGTAACTTGTATAGCGCTACAAATGCGAACTAAATCGCCTCAAGGCGCTGTATCAAATATCGTCGTCTAGCTGTGCTCCACAGTAGATGTATCTTAGGTCATTTTCTAAAGGCCTGATGGTTCACTTCCATCTGAAGGTCTGTGGGTATAGCGCTCTATAGCCGCGGTCTTTAGACTGCTAATCTTCGCTCTCCTTTAAATTTATAGCGGGACTTGGGACTTGTAGTTATTAGAAATCACGAATAAGTTGTAATTCTCTGTATTGCTAGGGGTGTAGCGCTACCCCCGCAGGAGCCGATCCCCCACCGTGCAGCTCTCAGCTTGGGATCCTCTTAGCAAAGGTTCAGGAGCCCAACCAGTCGCTGGGGCCCCTCTCTGTGTCAGGATGGAGCTCTGCATGGTGCGCAACTTCAGCCGGGTAGGCCACAGCGGCAGGGTCCATGGATGCGCGCACCCTGAAGGTGGGTGCCGCGCCTGGAACTCGGACCCCGCGGAGGAAGAAGGCCTCAAGCCAAGGCGGCTGCCCCAGATATAACCTCCTCCAGCATGCCCAGCGAGGGAAACCACTCCTCTGATTGGCTGCTGGGGAAGGGGAGTCTGCCAGAACCCCTCTAGCGCCAACTGCCACCCAGGAGTGGGAACACACCCCTGGAGCGCAGACTGACCTACAGGACAGTTCTAAGATTCAGCAAATTGTGAATGGGAGCAGAATAACTCTCCCATTCCCCACTAACTTTAGCGTAGCGCCCATACTGAAAGTAAGGGGGCGCTACAGGTGTATTACCACATACCCCATATATATATGTAAGCTAGGTCACCATTAGTGTTGCTCACGAATATTCGCATTGCGAATATTCGCTACGAATATTGCATTTTCGAGTATTCGCGAATAACTCAAATATTGCGGCGAATATTCGCTATGGCGAATATTCGTATTTTTTCAAATTTATTTTTAAAACAGATCACATCCTAGTGATCTCCATCGACGTCTAAAAGCATTGCTGGTATGATTAGAGAGAGACCCTGGGCCGAGTAGCTGATGCGACTCTTTTATGTTGCCGAAAATTCGCATTGCGAATTTTCGGCAACATAAAAGAATCGCATCAGCTACTCGGCCCTTCTTTTGCATCAGAGCCAATCGAAATAACTCGAATATTCGGCAAAAGGAATATTGCGCGATATTCCTTTTGCCGAATATTCGAGTTATTCTGATTGGCTCTGATGCAAAAGAAGGGCGGAGAAGCTAATCGCGCAATATTCCTTTTGCCGAATATTCGAGTTATTCTGATTGGCTCTGATGCTGCATCAGAGCCAATCAGAATAACTCGAATATTCGGTAAAAGGAATATTGCGAGATTTTCTTCTCCGCCCTTCTTTTGCATCAGAGCCAATCAGAATAACTTGAATATTCGGCAAAAGGAATATTGCGCGATATTCCTTTTGCCGAATATTCAAGTTTTTCTGATTGGCTCTGATTCAAAAGAAGGGCGGAGAAGATAATCGCGCAATAGGAATATTGCGCGATTATCTTCTCCGCCCTTCTTTTGCCCCCTTATTCTCCTTTCTTTTAAGTAGAGTTAGTGTAGAGTTAGTGTTTAGTGCATATTAGTTTAGTAATACAGGAAATGATCTCAGTTTATGAGAATTTCGCAATCATTTTCGCATTAGCGAAATTTCGCAAATTTTTTTTTGGATAAAATATCACGAATATTCCATATTAGCGAATATTCGCGAATATTCTTCTATATATTCGCGCAATATCGCGAAATTGAATATGGCGTATTCCGCTCAACACTAGTCACCATATATATGTAGAAATTCATTTCATGAATTAAGAGGGGACTGAAAGGATATGAACTATTGTGACTCCATTTTAGAATAAGTATCCATTTTGTGCATACTTATATTTGTTACATATTCTCCCTCTCTCACTAATATCTCAGTAACCGCTTTGTTTTGGAACAAGCTATGTTCCTTGATTTCTATATTATTGACCTTTTAAAGCTTATCTTATTGTTTTATATTTTGTAGACAGGATTCTGTCTTAAGGGACGCATTTCAGTATATTGTTATGAGAAGCATGCCTTCAAATCTTATTGATGTACTCTGACATGTTATCTTTGCACCTGTTTAAATGACCAGTATTATGCGTTATGATGCTTAATATACTTGAAGTAATGTTATATAAAGCCATGAATAAAGATATATCATTAGATCTCTCTCTGAATTTGCCTATGCATACATTCATTGACCAAAGAGGGGTCTCCGACGCTGTACTGAGTAGGACGAACAACGGGGGTCACATCGTGGTCGTACTGAGCCCCAATTTCTTTCAGTTGCCTATTACTGCCCATCTGTAATGCCTGTCAGTGCCTCCTCATCAGTGCTGCCTATTGGAGGGGGCACCTCCTCTGTTGCCTATAAAAAGTTCTTGGAGTGAATCTGCGGTCACTTTTATCGGAAATCCATCCGCCTAACAAAAAAAAAAAAAGATACCGGGGTTGGGTGATGGTATCTGCAGCCATGACCTCTGTATTTAACATCAATTACATGACGTACATTTACAGTTAGATGGGTGGCAAATGAAATCAGAATCCACTTTCGACATTTTAAAAAAAAAATGAGGGGGGGGGGATTTTATATGCATCTTTAGAGGTGTGCCTTCGTTGCGAGACAAAATAGCTCCGAATGTAGTTGATCCTCCTACCAAAAAGGTCTCATTTTTTCAAAGAGGTTTCGCAGGGTACCATCAATGTCGGAGATGTCAAATATGCAAGATAAATAAAGTGACCTCCAAGAAAACCCTTAAGTTTGTTTCAACCAGCACTTCTAGGGAACACCTAATAGAACCTTTTATTACTTGTAGTTCTACGGGTGTAGTGTATTTATTACAGTGCCCGTGTGGACTACAGTATATAGGCCGGACTAAAAGGCAGATGCAAGTAAGACTGGGAGAACACCTGACAAATATTAGGTCAGGTTTCTCTCAGCATTCTGTGTCACTCCATTATGATTTACATCATAACCGCAACCCAGAGGGGACCCTCTTCTTTGGCATCGATAAATTTGATGCCCATTGGAGAGGAGGATCACTTGTAAGGGAACTGTCCAGGCTAGAAATGGCCTGGATTCACAAAGTACGAACTTATACCCCGTATGGAATGAATGTTGATGTAGACGTAAATGCGTTCATAGACAACAGTTAAGACATCTACTTCACATTTTGATTGAATTAGACTACATTTTGTTTGAATTAGACTTTAATTATTTATTGTTATAAGGCTGTCAATATTAGTGTGAACCAGTTCTGAGATCCGGGACTCATACTGTATATATATAACCTTTATGATGCTCTAAGCATCAGAATGTGGTAGGTAGATTACAATAGCACCACCACCAATAGACTTTGCTTCCTTTCTAGAAAACCAAAGGGATATATAGGGACTGCCATATATTGGTCTTATCAATATATTTTTCCTTACGTATTCATTCTAGAAATATTCTGTTCCTTTTCCTGCTTGCTGCCACAAGCTTCTAAGTAAGTTTTATATTCTGATTGAATTAGTTTACTAGCAGATAAAATAATTTTTAAGATAATTTTTATATGTTTTTATTAAGTTGCGGAAGCATTAGTATAACCTCCTATCATTTTGACATTGGAAGCTGTACCTACATGAAAGAGATATTTGCAGTTATCAACTAAATGGCTTCTCATCAATATGTATGTCCTTCTTAATATTCACCCAGTTGATACGCTATGATATCGAGTACCGACAGTGATTTAATCATGTCGCTCTCATTTTAACTTTAGAATTTAATTTTTATCGTTCATACTTAACCCTCACTATAAAGTCCCTGCTATTTTAAAGCCTGGTGCTTTAGACTGGCTTACATTTAATGCCAATGTGGCCGTAGTCTACGAATAGTAAGGGCAAGGATCCCACTTTCAAGATGGAGGATCAGTGCCAAGGACTCCCGGATGTCAGAACTGGGCGGTCTGAATGACACGCAGAATGTATAATTAGCGGTGTATCAGACGTCACCACTTACGGACAATCCGGAAGGACGAGCGAAAACATTGAGCCGGCCGACTTTTTACCAAATACGCTTATTTTACAAGAATCATGTGAGTGATATTTTTTATCTTAATAAATGCGATTGCCTACAATACTACTCTATGAGTTTCCTTCTCTCCATACCCTCGGATGTGGCATTGATCGGTATCTGGATCATCTGTATGAGGAGGTGGACGGCTGAGGACTAATAGGAGCAGCACATTTTACAAACAAATGCAGTTTTTTAAGTTGGAGCTGGTAAGCAGGCATTTTAATTAGAGGTGGAGGTGCCTTTGACTGACTTTACCGGAAGATTCTTCTTCTTACACTTTTCGGGTGTTTATAGGATCCATATGGACTCTTGCTTCACAGATTTGATTGTGATCTTGTTTGGACTTTTTGTTTCACCTCACCAGTGGTTCATTATAAGTTTTTATCACTAATGAAGGAACTTGTTGTTCATACATGTATATAGATTCACATATTTACAATTTTTTATTTGCAGCGCAGCATACCTTTAGGCTGCATTCACACCTAGACGTAGACAATAGCGGCGTTTTTCCGGCATTTTTTCCGGCGTTTTTTTTGGCGTTTTGTCGCGCGTATATGCGCGTTTGCGCGCGTTTGCATACCGCGTCTTCCGACGTTTTGGTACATGGTCCTTTTTCACATAATCCAATAGGAAAAAATATCATTCCTGACATCACTTGTTGCTATCCTAGGAAAAATTTTTTCCCCTTCCTGTGTGAATATACCTCTTCCGGGTCATCATTGTGCTTTCGACTCCACACTGAAAATGAGCAATGATGAGATGGCATGTTTGCTGGCAGCAGCCACTGCCACCACATATATGCTATACCAGGGACAGAGGAGAAGGAAGAGGGCACGGAGATATTGGATCCACCCTGTTATTGCCGGTCGGGAAGAGACAGGCCAGTTTTGGGTCCTTTTTAAAGATCTCCGAGAGCATGAGGATAAATTTCTGGACTACACTAGGATGTCAATGAAAAGGTTAGTAAAAAGTAACTCTATTCATTGTTTTTGACATTGTACCTTTCTTTGTCCGCTAAAAACCCCATTTATTTTTATTACAACAGCTTCGATGAGTTGCTTGAACTACTCAGCGGTCGATTACAGATGATGGACACCTTTTTCCGCAATAGCATACCACCTGTGGAGCGACTTATCATCACACTGAGGTAAGTTAAAAAATCTTTGCCAAATTTGTGCTGATATACTTTTTTTTTTTTTTTACAAAATGATGCTCTAGTGCCCATAAAATAAATCTAAATCAAAATTGTAGAAAACACAAAAGAAAGCTACCGTATTTGCAGTGGTATAAGACCACTGTGTGCAAGACGACCCCCTATTTTTACATCCAAAAAGTTTGTTTTGTGATATACTCACCATATAAAAGACTACCCCCTTCCTACTATTCATGACACGCCTCACGGTGCCACCATTACATGACAGACTGTGCCCCATTACATGACAGACTGTGCCCCATTACATGACAGACTGTGCCCCATTACATGACAGACTGTGCCCCATTACATGACAGACTGTGCCCCATTACATGACAGACTGTGCACTTACCTTTGAGAATTTTGGCCGTACGTTTCTTCAAAAGCCGTGCCTCCTACATCTTCTGTTCCATGATAGGCGTAACATTCAGCATCCTATATGTTCAGTGTTCGTCCATCACGGAGGCCCCCTCGTCCGATGACGAGAGGGCCTCCGTGATAGGCGGAAACCTAACACACGAAACACTATTGCATACACTACCCAATAATAATATATTTGTATATGCATGTAATATTAAAAAACACACGTTTTCGAAGGTCCAAATTTTTTTATTTTTTTAGAAAGAATATCATAAACTTTATTCAACAAATAATATAACTTTTTTTTTTTTTTTTTGAAAAAACGAACTGAAGCAAACGTTGCTCATAGAAAAGAACAGTTTAAATATTCTGAAAACTTCTAGGGGATTCCCCTGTGTCATCCACTGACATGCCAGAATGTATGGCTTGGCCAAAACCTGACCAATCGGAAGTGGATTGAGTAGAATACTGCCAACGGGAAGGTGGTGTTGCTGGTGGTGGTGGTGGTGTTGGTGTAGGTTGGTGATTGTAAGGTGGGAGTGTAGGCTGGTGTGGGAAATCAGAATACGTCAATGTCGTCCGAGAAGGGTAAGGAGGTTGTGTCGGCAGATGAAGTGTTTGGGAAGTCGAAGGATGGTAGGCAGAAGGTGTCGTCTGTGGGTGTGTGTAAGTTGAAAGTTTTGAAGTTTGCGTATGCAGGTGCGTGACAGCAGGAAGTGTTGTGGAAGTGTATGCAGAAGGTGGTGTTGGTAGATGAGGGTGGGTAGAAACTGTTGTCGTCTGAGTCGGGTTAGGTGGTGTTGGTTGAGGTAGGTGGCTGGGAAAAGGTGGTGCTGTGAAATGAGGAAGTGCTGGTGCTGATTGATGTTGCGGGGTGTGTCTAGCATAGGGACCATAGGCTGGTGGTTCTGGGGTTTGGAAGGGTTCTTCTGGTGGAATAAAGGTGGCAATGTAACGTATTGTCCCAGCCAACATTTCTGCCTGTAGGCTTTTAGGAACCCTGTCGATTAGTTCTGCTAGACATTGGGTAGACTTGTTTCCATATGAAAGTTGATTACTACCCATTTTGTCTTTCATTTCTGCCATTATCTCCAGCATTAGTTTTAAATTTGGGTCTGGATCCGGAGGCTTTCTTTTGGTCCCCCTCGCAGCTACACGCGGTAACGGCCTTGGTCTTGACTCCTCCTCTCCCAGAGGTGTTGGCGTCGTCGATTGCGAACAACTGGCCAACTGGCTTTCCGGCTCCAGACCCTCCAGTGGCTGATCGCTGGAGTTTCTGCTGCCTGTATCCATCCCGACAGGGGCGGTTGGAGCTACTTCCTCCCAGCTATTTTCAGTCCTGAAAATATAAATGAGTTATTATATACCCATATTATATATTATATACGTATACCCATTTCGTTTACTGTCCTTAGTACAGATAATAGTTTACCTCGCCAAAGTCATTGAATCTCGAAGGAATTCCAATTCCTTTGCATGTATGTACTCCTTCGTGGCACATGCCGCCGATCCACTCCTGGTATTCTTTTTTATCTGTCTCAGGTAGCGTATGTAGGCGTCACGTATATGCTTCCATTTTTCCTTTATCTGTTTAACTGTCAAAAACAAAATAAAATAATATATATTATTTTCTTTGTAGGTATTTATCGACTGGACAGTCTCTAGGAAGTCTACATTATGCCTTCCGTATAGGCAAGTCTACAGCGAGTTACATCATACGTGACACCTGCTCTGCTATATGGGAGGTTCTCCAGGAGGTAGTTTTCAAGAAACCTACTGCACAGGAATGGGCACAGATTGCGGAGGTATTCTGGCAACGCTGCAACTTTCCCAATTGTGTCGGAGCAATAGATGGGAAGCACATCAGGATTGTGAAGCCCATGACAAGTGGAAGCGAATTCTTTAACTATAAGAAATATTTCTCATTTGTATTGATGGCTGTGTCTGATGCAAACTATTGTTTTACATATATAGACATTGCGTCATATGGCAGCAGCGCGGACTCAACTATCTTTGGGAACTCTTCTTTTGGTCAAATGCTGCGAACAAATGATCTTGACCTACCAGAATGCAGTCCACTCCCAGGCACAAATGGCCCTCCCCTACCCAGTGTATTTGTGGGTGATGAGGCCTTTTCTTTGGGGACAAATCTCCTACGGCCTTATTCGGGTCATAGTTTAACAGAGGAGAGGAGCGTGTTCAACTACCGCCTAACCAGAGCACGGCGAGTAGTTGAATGCGCTTTTGGTATACTTGCCAATAAGTGGCGGCTCCTGCACACTCCGATAGTGCTAAACATGCAGAATGCCGTCACTGCTGTCAAAGCTGCGTGTGCCTTGCACAACTTTGTGAGGCAGCGCGATGGCTTTGATTTTGAAGAGCCTGTTTCTGAGACTATGGAAAGAGCTCAGTGGACTGGTGTCCGTGGGAACAGGCAGGGTTCATATGTCCGCGATCAGTATGCCGCATATTTCATGTCTCCTGCAGGACAGGTACCATGGCAGCTGGATAGTATTTAATTATTAACATTATATTTTTTTGGGGAAACTATAATGCTTGCTGTACTTTTTTTGTACAATAAATCATATGCTGTTGTGATACAATAAAAATATTTCATTGATGTATTAAGAAGTCTCATGTTTATTTTATTTTGAGATTTTTTTACTTTTGGTGCATTATCCCTATGCTATCAAATTGGGGTCAGAGTGTCAGGATGGGAAGAACAACTCACGGGTCCTGCCTCAGTCCTGCCTACTAGGTCCCGCCTCATTCCTGCCTACTTGGTCCCGGGTCCTGCCTACTAGGAAGGGGAGTACCCCCTCAATGGGGCCCTGTACTGTATTATTCACTGATAACAATGATGGTATACTAATCCTCCTAGGTGGAATAGTATACCATTATTGTTATCAGTGAATACTACAGTACAGTGCCCCATTGTTGTTGTCAAGGTGGGGGATAGTGTGTCATGAACTGTGGAAGGTGTTGTGTCTAGGGCCGGATAAAAGGCTAGCAAACGGCCAAATCTGTGCTCGTGCAGCAGCATAGGTGCTTTCCAACGGTGGTGGCAATAGATATTTTATTTAACCACTTCAAGACGGCCGTCAGCACATATACGGCCACAGGGTGTTTCTACTTCTGTTGTGGTCCGTATTTGTAAAAGGCTGAACCTTCACGCGCTCCAGAGCGCCCAGTGGGGAACTTCTGTGCTGGCCATGGACATTGGACACATCAAATTACAGAACACTGTGAAAGACACATTTCAGTGACCGTTTGATAGAAAATCTGTGCGGCCCATTAGAGATGATCTCATATGTACACAGATGAGATCATTTCTCATTGGCGGCTAACAAAATGACAGCATCATGTGAGGGAGAGAGGAGACCGATCTGTGTCTCTTGCAAATAGTGACACAGTTCTGTCACCTCCCCCAGTCTACACCCTTCCGCCACTTTTAAAAACACTATGGGCCAGATTCTCATAGAATTCCGGCGGCGTAGCGTAAGCCAGTTACACTACGCCGCCGCTGCTTGCTGGAGCAAGTGCTTGATTCTCTATGCACTTGCTCCCGAGGTTTCGCTTACGTCGCGTAAATCGCGCAGCGTAAACCCGCGCAATTCAAATGGGGCGGCTTGTATTTAAATTAAGCGCGCCCCCGCGTCGAACGAACTGCGCATGCGCCGGCCGGGAGAAAAGCCCAGTGCGCATGCTCCAAAGGACGTCACATTTTCTCAATGTAAACGACGTAATCGCAGCGTACGCCAGCCCCATTGAGAATCGACGTACGCAAACGACGTAAACGACGCACAACACGACGCGGTCCCGAGGCCATACTTAACATGGCATCCGACGGGACACGACGGCATCCGACGGGACCTCGTAAGGTTATTCCACATAGAAGCTGGGGTAACCTTACGCGGACGAAAACGACGTAGGCGACGACGGGGCGGCGTAAAAGCGATAGAGAATCGGCGTACTACTTCATTTGCATATGCAAATGAAAAAACAACGTAAAGGCCACCTAGTGGCCGGAGTTGTCATTACATCTACGATCCGAAAGTGTAATTGTATTACGCTTGTCGGATGTAGAAGCGTATCTATGCAAAAGTGATGCTCAGCATCACACGCATAGATACGAGCCAAAAAAAAAGGCGATACGACGGGGTATCTGAGATACTCCGTCGTAACGCCTCTGAGAATCTGGCCCTATATTGATTACACATTCCCTTCCTCAAACCCCCTAGCATTTCCCTGCTAGTCACATTAGAGCAAAAAATGCGAAAGGCGTTAAAATTTGTGTCAGAAGTGTACGATGTGTTCACCATATGTCACAGTCTTGAGAATATAATAACAAAATAGTCTTCTGTAGATAAAAGTAAAAAAACATGGGTTTACAATCATGGAATTTTTTAACTGCTTGCAGGAGTTTACCTTTTTTATCCTTTTCTGTGATGTCACTCCAGTTCAGAAAAATCTGAGAGGCAATTTGGTTCCATGCCCTCTTTCGAACTGTACGCAGACTGTATGCTGGGTCTTTAATATCATAGAGGCAGGGGTGCTCCTTGATCATACTAATAAATTTTTCTGGGTCTAGGAGGGAGAGGGTTTCACTCATCTCTGCATCCATATCCATGCTGCTGTGAAAATACTGCTATGGAAAATGGTGGTTTTTGGACTTCCTGTTTGAGATATGTATATTTTATTTCACATTTCCTGTATAATTTGAGCAACAGTGGCGTCAAAACGCTCGTTCAAACGCTTGTTGTCGCGCAATACACGCGTATCGGGCGATTTACATGTATTTCAATGGGAAAAAAAAACGCTCAAATACGCGCAAATCGCGCGATTTGCGCGACAAAAAAGGGTCCGGAACTTTTTTTGACTACAGGCGACGGGCGATATGCGCGACAGCGTTCAGATGTGAACCATCCCCATTGCCTTTAATGTATTTTCATCCCTCTGGCGTTTGTAAGCGTCGCGCTACAGGCGACAAAACGCCAAGGTGTGAATGGGCCCTTAGAGTTCTCGATACACATCCCCTGCTATTATTTCTAGAATTTCGAAGCATGGGATGATGGAATAAAGATGATCTTTAAATACAAATGGCTCCTCAGTGGTCAACACTTCTTCTGATATGGGGACCAGGTTGTTACTTGCACTCTCTTCCTTCTCTAGATTGTGTTCTCCATACATTTCTATGAGGAATCCACTAGTAGGCTGTTGGTACCGGCATAGTATTCTATAGAGAAATGTTTTGCAAACATGCATTGCAATATATGTGCACTAAAAATCCCTGTTTTTTTTTTATTGCAAAGCTTAAAAGTTTCCTAGAAAAGATAAATAGCTGTAATAGGGGTCATCCAGAATTTTTAGTGTCATGGCGCCCGTGCACCCATTATAGACGCACCACCACTGCCACTAGATATTCCATGTGGGGCACTGTATCCACTAGATATTCCATGGGGCCACTATATCTACTAGATATTCCATAGGGTGCACTATATCCACTAGATATTCCATTGGGTGCCACTATATACACTAGATATTACATTTAAATAATCCCTGTTTACCCAAATGGGAACTCACTGTAAACAAGGGATTGTGGCTTAGTGTATTAAAAAGGAAGATAAGGGAAGAAAGAAGAGGTAGGGAGATGGTTGGAAGTTACCTTATTCATCAGAAAACCTTGGAGAAGATAGTGGTTCAGGAACAAATTTAATGGTGCTTAGAAGTTTTCAGAAAATTTGAAGCCCTAGGATGTAAGATCTATTCATTCCAGCGTTTAAGGAATTTATGAAAAGTTGGGGGGCAAGAAGTGTGGGACTATGAGCGAAGCACTGGGCTGAACAAATAGGTAGAGATACATAATAAACACAGTATCGATTTCTACAACAGTGGTAACTGGTGATAACGTGGTTATAAATTAATAATAGAAGTACACGGTCCACCAATGATCATAAAAGGGCACATATATAATACAAGATAACAACTGCATGACCAATGACCTTCCTGATCATGTCACCCCTTACATGGCTGTCCACCTTCACTCCTGTCTAATTCTCTGCACTAGCCTTTCCTTCCCCCCCACTCACCCCATTCCCACCACTCAGCCTTGTCCTTACTCTCACTATATCCCCCCATCCCCACACATAATTTCCCTACCTATTTTCAAATGGTTGTCACTTAATTTGTTGTTACACATTCATTTTAGGGGTGCTTTGTGTGACGGCCCCTGTCTGGGTTGCAGCTGCAAATGCGCGCCGCCACTGGACATGCTACCTCAGCTCCTGTGCCTGATGCACCTTGCATGGCTAGCGACCTCTGATACCGCGCCTACAACTGCACCTACGGCGCACTGCATCATTGATTTGATTGACAGCAGCGGGAGCCAATGGCTGCACTGCTATCAATCTCCAATGAAGAGCTGCCTTAAGCTGGGAGAAACCGTTGCGGGATTGCGCCCACGGAGAATTTTTATTTAACCACTTGCCGACAGCCGCCAGTACATATACGTTGGCAGAATGGCAAGGCTGTACAAAGCAATGTACAGGTACGTTGCTTTGGATTTGCCGCCGTGCGGGTGCGTGCGTGCGTGCCACCAGCGGTAGCAGACACTCCCTTATTTAAGTTATGAATCACTCTAGTGGTTGTCCAGGGGTGGTCCACTTGAAACCATGACACTTTTAGAGGGACACACAATAGCAGCTTGTTTATATCCATAGAAGTAAATATGTTAAATTAAGCACCTCACTGCCCAAAAATTTCAGTCTTGCTGTATTTTTTACACAACTAGTGGAAATTTTGAAAAGTACAATCATTGGTGTCTGTAGTAGTAAAGAGTGGGGACACAGATGTGTCTGATGTAGTTCCTCTTTATGTCACAAGATGGCACCAAAGTAATAGAATAGTGTAGTTTCAGGACAACTTGAATTTCATAGTGTACCTTAGGAGTCATTATAAGTCCCCATGGGTAGGGTTATCAATGATCAAGTGTTAATGCTAGCCCTGCTGTCGCCAGCTGTGGGGTACCCTGGATAAGAGGCTAGCATATAGTTTTGTCAAGGAGCTGCAAGTGTTCAGTAATGAAGGGAAATACTGAGGACCAAGGTAAAGCAAGATGTAGGATTTATTGATAATCTCAGAACTCCCCCTGGGGCAGAAGCAAGCTAAGAGACAAGCAGGACATTATGAACTATGCACATCCCTGGCTAGGGAGGCAGAACTCTCTGCAACCCTTGTAAGGTAGGGTTTGCACCTGGACCCAACTAGTAACTCATTCTGCTTGTCACTGAAGATGTGTGTCATTTCATGGGATGACTTAAAGGATCGCTAAAGGAATTTTTTTTTTTTTTAGCTAAATAGCTTCCTTTACCTTACTGCAGTCCTGGTTTCATGTCCTTATTATTCGTTTTTGCTTTGAAGTTGCTGTAATTCTGCTCTGATCTCCACACTTCCTGCTTGTCTGGCTCCTTATGAAAAATCTCAAAGCAGCTTTTCACTGTGGTCCAAGCTGTCATTACTGTGTGTCTAAAACTCCTCAGAACCATTCAGATTAATTTTAAAAACAAAACACTGCCCTGGATTTGTTTGTTTTTGTTCTGTGTGTCTCTCTACTTCACAGAAATATGAAACCAGTTTAAAAGTGAAACTAAACTGCAGGCACATTATATGATTGATTTTTATCTATTTTTAAAAGGAATCAGTTAACTTTTATGTCTCTATACCCTGTAAACAGTCATTTTAGCAAAAAAAAATTTTTTCCTTTAGTGACCCTTTAAGTTGCTACTGGAAAACTGTTTAGGTAAGTCCTTCTACTAACAACTTTTGGAAACATCTCCTGTTAATGGGCTTGGGTGAGTGTGGGCTGCTATGGAGACCCATGTCTGTATGATTTGCAGCACAAATGTGGAAACGTGCATTAAAGAGGTAACAACCACAATAATAACCACCAGTATTGTTATCAGTGCCCACAATAATAACCCCCAAGCATTGGTGTCAGTGGATGCAGTAATAACCCCCATATTGGTGATCAGTGGCAGTGCTATAAAACACCCACATTCATTATTGGTCATAACAATGCTATTTGTACTCAGAGTCTCAGGTAATCGTGCTAGGGAAAGGTCTAAGGGGAAACAGGGAAATTGACCTGAGGTGGGAAAGTGACCTGAGGTGTGACAGGGTCACAAGGTCAGTATGCCTAAAAGGGGGTATACCCAAGTAGAAGTAAAAGAAGAAATAGCAATAAAAGGGGATGGGTGGGTGGAACACAAGAAAAACTTCGCCCAAAAGGAGGAAGGAGGGCGGGTTTAAATACCTCCCGACTTCTCCTACAAACACAGGCTGACCTGCGGTCAGCCTTTCACTTGTACTCAGAGTCTCAGGTAATTGTGCTAGGGAAAGGTCTGAGGGGAAACAGGGAAATTGACCTGAGGTGGGAAAGTGACCTGAGGTGTGCCGGGGTCACGTGGTCAGTATGCCTAAAAGGGGGCAAAAATAAAACAGTAGGATGAGCTAGCAAAGAGATTGAAATGACAGTAACTGTATGTAACCATAAGCCTCCAACGCAAGAATGCCTGTGACAGACATGTGGAACTGGGATATGTCTGGAAAAGAAAGCCGATTACCACCAATCTAACTTCTCAACAACGAGAATACAGACCCCCCGACAAAAGGCAGCAGAAACTGCACCTGTACTGCAAGCACGGCCCGGAGTGAATATTAAAGTGCTATCCTAGTTAGGCAGCAGGGAATGGCTACGTGTCATGCCCTGTGCTGGCCGAGAAGGGAGTACTAGGGAAAGGAAAGTGGCCTATCTCTGAGTACATCCGCAAAAGTCTGGTGCCCAGACTGTACTGGGCACCAGCTTGAAACCCGTTTGAGCTGAAAGTAGCAAAAGAAAACAAAACGCAAGTAGGTGCTAAATGTTTGTGAGAAAAGAACCCAGGATACCAAGATAGAAACGCCTGGAAGATGCCAGGCCGAGTCAAGAGCTTTGTAGGCTGAAATTGAAAAAGGACTTGAAGATCAAGCTTCGTCTGAAACAAAAGAGAAGGCTGTATCGGGAGGTTCAAGGGCTACCGTGTATAGAACCCGAAACCAGTGAAGGACGGATGGCAGCAAAATCTTCGATATCTGTTGCCCATGACATGAAATCTGCAAACAAGAACAACGTCGTTAAAAACAAAACATGACCAACGAGCCCCAACTTACCTTAGGAAAAGGAAAAGTCCCTACCTTCCCTAACTCCTGCCTACGCAGGTGTCCATGATTGACACACGCAGGAACGTAGAGCAGGAACGAATACGTAGCACAGGACTGAAACCGTGTCAGTCTCAAGAAACTAGCGAGGCTGAGCAACCTGAGGCAAATCAGGCCAATTAAAAACGTAACACTCAAGCCTATTAACCTGAAGATGTGTCAGGCAAGTGATGTAAGTAATGAGAGAACATGGCGTATGAAATGTAATGAAAGCCGTGAGAAGCGGATGAGGGGACTTGCCATCGCACAAGCCAATTAGAAATGAACATCTCAATCCGACAGTACCCGTAATCGTGACAGGTAACCAGCAGTGGAGAATGGCCATGAACTAACGTAAGGATATGAACGTGACATGTATGCCCAGACTATGAAAATAAAATGTAGGTAAGTGTGACTAGTGCATCTGGACTGACAATGTGATAACCCATAAATTGCAACGGCCGAGCAACCTGAGGTGTAGCAGGAAAATTAAAAACGTACACTCAGGTCTGATGAACCTGAAAACGTGACATAGACATGATGGGTGACCCCCCCATCAGTGAAACGCCATGAATCAAAATGAACATGCCAATGCTACCAACTAGAAAACATCCCAACTGAAACATGCATGAGAAACGTAAGTTGCATGAAACGTACACACCCGAGAACATGAATTATATGGTAAGCAAAAAACATGAGAAACATAAATACCTGAGAACATAAAAATACCATGAGAAACGTAAACATGTGAAAAAGCGTATTCGCGTGAAAACGTGAGAAACATAATGGCATCACGACTAAAACCTGTATGAGAAACTTAACCACTTGAGAACATGAAAAGCTTGAGAAACGCAACGTAAAACGAAAAGTAGAAACGTGAAATAACATGAGAAACGGAAAACATGACAACATAAATAGCATGAGCAACGTGGGCACCCAAGAACATGAATAGCAAGAGAAATGTGTACACTCGACAACCATGATCGCATGAGAACATGAATCGCAACCACACAAGAACATGACTAGCATGAGCCACGCGATTTCACGAGAACATGAAAACATGAGAACAAGCAAAGATTGGTATATGCTATTGGGGCAAAAGTGTGTGCAAAACATAGGTTTGTGTTAAGTATGAAAGTTAACCCACCCATTAAATCCAGCGCTATCCTATGATCAGCTAATGTCAGGTTCCACACCAATTCTTTGTTTCTGACACCATCCGGAGCAGGCTGCTTCTTCCTGGTTCAGACAGCCATCCACCTAATGACGCGCTGCCAGGTCCACCTTCCTCCGCTGGCTCTATGAAACTGGAAGCATCCTTGCCCTTTTTCACCTAGGCAAGAATGGTGAAATAAAGGGAAAATAAGGTAAGCAAAAATGTTTTTTCCATTTTAGATTTCAGAGGTGGGAGGAGTGCAATGATGTCTAGTGCCAGGGTTAGGTTTTAGTTAGTTAAATGTTAGGTGAAAGCAGAACTAAACCTACTGATTTAACTCTTTTCCAAAACAGTGATATTCAAGGGATGTCATGAATGATAACTGTCACAGTTTTACATTTTAGGATGATGCAAAGTCCTTACGTTGCCCAAGTTCCTGCTTTCCGAACTGATGGTAGGGAAACGGCCAAGTCATTAAATCATTAAATGGCCAATGATATAAATTGATCACATGTGCAACACCATGGCAACTACGGATCAAACAGAGGCTAAGATGGCAGCGTACACACGATCAGTTTTCCTGATGGGAAAACTGTAAAGGAGAGCATTTGCCCGGGAATACCGGCTGTGTGTATGCTCCTCACAGTTTTTACTTACGGGAAAACTGCCCAAAAACCGCCGCCGGACAAAACTGGGAAAAACTGCGATGGAGCATACACGAGACCGGGATTCCCGGCCAAAGCTCCATTGCAGTTTTCCTGTCGGGAAAACCAGCCGTGTGTAGGGGAAAGACTGAACCGAGCAGGTTGTCGAATGTCCCCTCTGGAAATCCCTCACGTGTGTACAGGGCATAAGAGTTATCCTAACATTTACAGTAGTTCCACTTTCACACATACGTTTAGTTATAAAAAGATCAACCAAAGCGACTTTACCTAATATTACTTCCATTTGTCTGTATATATGAAAAGTGGACAGGCAGATAAATTAAAGGTCTGCCCTAGGGATGAGCCGAACATACCCAGGTTCGGTTCGCACCAGAACGTTCGAACAGACCGCAAGTTTTTAGAACCCCATTGAAGTCTAAGGGACTCGAACGTTCGAATTCAAACACGCTCATTTTAAAGACCAATATTCAATTTAATGTTGGAAAACGTCTTTCAGAACCCGGGTCTTGCCCCAGGGAACATGTATCAATGGAAAAAAAAGTTTTAAAAACTGCAGTTTTTTCCGGAGCAGCCATTTTAATGATGCTTAAAGTAAAAAAAAAAAAAATGAAAAATGTCTTTAAATATCACACCTGCTGGGTGTCTATAGTAGTGGCACATGTTTATAAATGTCCCTGCACAACATGAGTACTATAAGAAAAAAGTAATTTAATACTGCTTGCGCACGTGCAGTGTGGCAACAATATGTCAAATATTTTAGCGGTGGTGGGGGGCCATTATTGTTTTGTGAAAGAAAAATGGTAGAAAAAAGGGCACCCCTCAAACATACTGTAATTGGAGCGCAACTAAGAGCCACGTGCAAAGTATTGCATCAAAAATAGTTATTGGGTGCCCCTGTTAAACAGGGGCAGAAAAATTGGGCCTTAGGCCCAACCCAACACTGCAACCCCTCCCAATAACTGTAATTGGAGCGCAATAAAGAGCCACGTGCAAAATGTTGCATCAAAAATTGTTATTAGACACCCCTGCTAAACAAGGGCACAAAAATTTGGCCTGGTGGCAAAACCCAGAAACACAACATTTCTTACTAGCTATCAGCAAGGAGGAGAAGGATATTCCATCAGCAGCATAACAGGACAGTCACTCAGCATCAGCATAAGCAGTCTCAAAGGGATCTGACATTTCAACAAAAAATTGTTCAGTAACATCAGCATCAGGTGCTTGGTAGCTGGTGTTGATCCAAGCCTGATTCATTTTGATGAAGGTCAGTCGATCAACAGAGTCGGTGAAGAGGCGCACCCTGTGATCAGTCAAAAAGCCTCCAGCAGCACTGAATGTCCGTTCTGAAAGAACACTGGATGCAGGGCAAGCCAGTAGCTCAATTGCGTACTGTGCAAGCTCTGGCCAGTGATCCATCCTCAAGACCCAGTAAGCCAGAGGATTTTCGGTGGGGAAGGTGTCCAAGTCGGATCTTGCCCCTAGGTAATTCCGGACCATGTAAACCAGACGCTGGCGATGGTTGCTGGAACCGGTCAGACCTTGGGGCTGCGGACTAAAAAATTGTCTGAACGCATCGGTCAGACAGCCACCTTCTCCACCGTTTCTTCTGTGACTCACCGAAGCCTCAGCAAGATGTTGTCCAGAGCCAAGTTTTGGTAATCCCCCGGTTCTGGGAACGCATTGCACAGACCCTTCCGCAAGGCCTCCCGCAGAAGTTTCATCTTCTGCTTCCTCTGCGATGGCAACATAAGGTCCGCAACCTTACTCTTGTAACGTGGATCAAGGAGCGTTGCCAGCCAGTAATGATCCCTCTCCTTGATAGCACGTACACGAGGATCCTTAAACAGACTTTGAAGGATCAGGGAGGCCATGCAGCGTAGGTTTGCAGAGGCATTCGGGGCACAGTCCGCTGGGTCACTGAGGATGACAGGATCCACAGGCACCTCATCCCAGCCACATAAAAGTCCACGTGTTCCTTGGGACTGTAAATGATCCCTTAAAGACTGCTGATGCTGAGTGCTAGGCTCCACCTCCATGCTACTGATACAATCATCCTCCTCCTCCTCCTCCTCTTCCTGTGTGCTAGGTGGGCAAGCAGGACCACTGTCTGGGTAAAGGGGGCCTTGAGAGGTAAGGAAGTCCTCCTCTTCCTCCCTCTGTTCTGCCTCAAGGGCCCTGTCCATTTTTCCACGTAGCGTGTGCTTCAACATGTGAATAAGGGGGACAGTCCCACTGATGCATGCACTGTCACTGCTCACCATCCTCGTGGCCTCCTCAAATGGTGACAGGACAGTGCATGCATCCCTGATCAAGGCCCACTGGCGTGGGGAAAAAAAAACAAGCTCCCCTGACCCAGTTCTGCTGCCATATTGGCACAGGTACTCATTAATGGCCCGCTGCTGCGTGTGCAGCTGCTGCAGCATGGCCAACATAGAGTTCCATCTGGTGGGCATGTCACAGATTAGGCGGTTCTTGGGCAGGTTGTATTCCCTTTGGAGGTCTGTCAGCCGATCAGTGGCATTATATGACCTCCGGAAATGCACACAGACTTTCCTGGCCTGCTTCAGGACATCCTGTAAGCCCGGGTACCTGCCCAAGAACCGCTGCACCACCAAATTCAGGACATGTGCAAAACAGGGCACATGGGTGAGAGGAGGTTGGTGCCATTATCACTGACCACCATTCCAGGCTTCAGCTGGCGTGGCGTCAACCACCTCTGTGCCTGCCCCTGCAGAGCTGACAAAACCTCTTCCCCAGTGTGGCTCCTCTCTCTCAAGCACACCAGCTCTAGCACCGCATGGCATCTCTTGGCCTGCATTTCTGCGTAGCCCCTCGTACGCCTACGGAGCACAGCTGGTTCTGAGGAAACATCACCACAGGAAGAGGCCACAGAGGAAGAAGAAGAGGGGGTAGAGAAGAGAGGTGTATCACAAGCAGTAGTAGTGCTTTGGAGCCATGGTGGCGGAACAACCTCCAAAACTACTGTACCCAGCAGAGTCACCCAATGCTTCGTAAAAGACAGGTAACGTCCCTGCCCATGTCTGCTGGACCATGAGTCAGCGGTAAGATGCACCTTACCACTGACTGCCCTGTCCAGCGAGGCATGGACATTGCCTTCCACATGCCGGTAGAGAGCCGGAATCGCCTTCCGTGAGAAAAAGTGGCGTTTGGGTACTTGCCACTGAGGTACCGCACATTCCACAAACTCACGAAAGGGGGCAGAATCTACCAACTGAAAAGGTAGCAGTTGAAGTGCTAGAAATTTCACTAAGCTAGCATTCAACTGTTGGGCATGTGGATGGCTGGGAGAGTACTTCTTTCGGCGATGCAGCAGCTGGGCTAGGGAAATTTGTCTGGTACTATCAGTAGATTGCCCGCATGTACTACTACTACTAGGTTGTGACACGCCTATTTCTACACCTTCACTGCAGGCTTCAGAGAGGACTGGGGGTCTAGTGGGGTTGGAGGTCCCAGAAGGGCAAGGGGAGGTACGCTTTGGTCTTTGGTGTGGGTCTTTCTGGTGTGCTTGCCAACGAGCTGCATGGCAGGTCAACATATGTCTGGACAAGCATGTGGTACCCAGGCAGGTGATGTTTTGGCCACGCGAGATACACTTGCGACATAGGTTGCAAATAGCAAAGGTAGACATGTTTCAAAAAAGGCCCACACCAAAGAACTTTTGGTGTACCGTTCAGACACAGCAGCGCCATGCACAAGCGTAGATGTGTGCTGTAATGCAGTTGGTGGGCCCTTAAGCTGACCCCTGGAGGGCATCTTGCCTCTTTGGAGATGTGCCTGTGCCTCGTCCTCCTCCTCCTCCTCCTCTCTCCTATCAGGCACCCAGGTAGAGTCATTGACCTCATCATCCCCTCCCTCCTCATCACTGTCAAAAACCTGGCAGTATGCTCCAGCTGGGGGAACATCACTGCCAGATTGCTGTCCCTCTCGGCCACACCCTCTCCCTGGACTCACATCAATGCCTTCCTCTATCTGTTGCATCATCGGAGCCTTCAAAACGCTGCACATCTTCATGTAGCATGTACCCAACACTGTGTTGAAACAGTTCGGGGGACTCCTCAGGAGGACATGGTGGGACTAGGGAAAGATTGTGTGATGCCATTGTGCACAAGGAAGAGGACGCCTTGGCAGCTGCTTTGCCAGATAAACTAAGGTCAGCCTGGGTGAGAGAGGATGAGGAGGATGAGGACGGCTTGGTCATCCACTCTACTAATTTCTCTGCATGTTGAGGCTCAACACGGCCAGCTCCCGAAAACAATGACGAGCGTGTCAGACGGCCACGTCCTGAAGAGGATGCACCGTGTCCACCACCAGCACTGCCTCTAGATGCAGAGCCTGCTTGCCCTTGTGACTCTCTGCCTTTCTTTGTTGTCCTTCCAGACATTTTAATAGCCTGCACAGGACAAAATCAGAAATAAACAGCACCTGTCCAGTAAGAACAACTGCGTTTATGGGCAAAAACACAGCAAACATGCAGTAAGATCGACTGCGTTTATGGGCAAAAACACAGGAAACGTGCAGTATGATCGACTGCGTTTATGGGCAAAAACACAGCAAACTTATAGTAAGATCGACTGAGTTTATGAGCAAAAACACAGCAAACGTGCAACGTGCAGTATGATCGACTGTGTTCATGGCCAAAAACACAGCAAATGTGCAGTATGATCGACTGCGTTTATGGGCAAAAACAGAAAACGTGCAGTATGATCGACTGCGTTTATGGGCAAAAACAGCAAACGTATAGTAAGATTGACTGAGTTTATGGGCAAAAACACAGCAAACTTATAGTAAGATCGACTGAGTTTATGGGCAAAAACACAGCAAACGTGCAGTATGATCGACTGCGTTTATGGGCAAAAGCACAGGAAACGTGCAACGTGCAGTATTATCGACTGCGTTTATGGGCAAAAACACAGCAAATGTATAGCAAGATCAACTGAGTTTATGGGAAAAAACACAGCAAACGTCTAGTAAGATTGACTGAGTTTATGGGCAAAAACACAGCAAACTTATAGTAAGATCGACTGAGTTTATGGGCAAAATCACAGCAAACGTGCAGTATGATCGACTACGTTTATGGGCAAAAGCACAGCAAATGTATAGTAAGATTATGGGCAAAAACACAGGAAACGTGCAGTAAGATCGACTGAGTTTATGGGCAAAAACACAGGAAACGTGCAGTAAGATTGACTGCGTTTATGGGCAAAAACACAGCAAACGTATAGTAAGATCGACTGAGTTTATGGGCAAAAACACAGAAAACGTGCAACGTGCAGTATGATCGACTGCGTTTATGGGCAAAAACACAGCAAACTTATAGTAAGATCGACTGAGTTTATGGCCAAAAACACAGTAAACATGCAGTATGATCGACTGCGTTTATGGGCAAAAACAGCAAACGTATAGTAAGATCGACTGAGTTTATGGCCAAAAACACAGCAAATGTGCAGTATGATCGACTGCGTTTATGGGCAAAAACACAGAAAATGTATGGTATGATCGACTGAGTTTATGAGCAAAAACACAGCAAATGTGCAGTATGATCGACTGCGTTTATGGGCAAAAACACAGCAAACGTGCAGTAAGATCGACTGCGTTTATGGGCAAAAACACAGCAAACGTATAGTAAGATCGACTGCGTTTATGGGCAAAAACAGCAAACGTGCAGTATGATCGACTGCGTTTATGGGCAAAAACACAGCAAACGTGCAGTAAGATCGACTGAGTTTATGGGCAAAAACACAGCAAACGTGCAGAATGATCGACTGCGTTTATGGGCAAAAACAGAAAACGTATAGTAAGATCGACTGAGTTTATGGCCAAAAACACAGCAAATGTGCAGTATGATCGACTGCGTTTATGGGCAAAAACAGCAAAACGTGCAGTATGATCGACTGCGTTTATGGGCAAAAACACAGCAAACGTATAGTAAGATCGACTGAGTTTATGGGCAAAAACACAGCAAACGTGCAACGTGCAGTATGATCGACTGCGTTTATGGGCAAAAACACAGAAAATGTATAGTATGATCGACTGAGTTTATGAGCAAAAACACAGCAAATGTGCAGTATGATCGACTGCGTTTATGAGCAAAAACACAGCAAACGTATAGTAAGATCGACTGAGTTTATGGGCAAAAACAGGAAACGTGCAGTATGATCGACTGAGTGTATGGGCAAAAATACAGCAAACATAGTAAGATCGACTGCGTTTATGGGCAAAAACCCAGCAAATGTATAGTAAGATCAACTGAGTTTATGGGCAAAACCCAGCAAACGTGCAGTATGATTGACTGCGTTTATGGGCAAAACAGCAAACGTGCAGTATGATCGACTGTGTTTATGGGCAAAAACACATCAAACGTGCAGTAAGATTGACTGAGTTTATGGGCAAAAACACAGCAAACGTGCAGTATGATCGACTGCGTTTATGGGCAAAACACAGCAAACGTATAGTAAGATCGACTGAGTTTATGGCCAAAAACACAGCACACGTGCTTTAACAGCACTGTTTGTGTGCAAATAAATAACACAGCTAATGCATGTATGTGCAATTATATAGTATGTGAAATAAACAGCACCTGTCCAGTAAGAACAACTGCGTTTATGGGCAAAAACACAGCAAACATGCAGTAAGATCGACTGCGTTTATGGGCAAAAACACAGGAAACGTGCAGTATGATCGACTGCGTTTATGGGCAAAAACACAGCAAACTTATAGTAAGATCGACTGAGTTTATGAGCAAAAACAGCAAATGTGCAGTATGATCGACTGCGTTTATGGGCAAAAACACAGCAAACGTGCAGTAAGATCGACTGCGTTTATGGACAAAAACACAGCAAACGTATAGTAAGATTGACTGAGTTTATGGGCAAAAACACAGCAAACGTGCAATGTGCAGTATGATCGACTGTGTTTATGGGCAAAAACACAGCAAACGTGCCGTATGATCGACTGCGTTTATGGGCAAAAACAGCAAACGTATAGTAAGATCGACTGAGTTCATGGCCAAAAACACAGCAAATGTGCAGTATGATCGACTGCGTTTATGGGCAAAAACAGAAAACGTGCAGTATGATCGACTGCGTTTATGGGCAAAAACAGCAAACGTATAGTAAGATCGACTGAGTTTATGGGCAAAACACAGCAAACGTGCAGTATGATCGACTGCGTTTATGGGCAAAAGCACAGGAAACGTGCAACGTGCAGTATTATCGACTGCGTTTATGGGCAAAAACACAGCAAATGTATAGTAAGATTATGGGCAAAAACACAGGAAACGTGCAGTAAGATCGACTGAGTTTATGGGCAAAAACACATGAAAACATGCAGTAAGATTGACTGCGTTTATAGGCAAAAACACAGCAAACGTATAGTAAGATCGACTGAGTTTATGGGCAAAAACACAGCAAACGTGCAACGTGCAGTATGATCGACTGCGTTTATGGGCAAAAACACAGCAAACTTATAGTAAGATCGACTGAGTTTATGGCCAAAAACACAGTAAACATGCAGTATGATCGACTGCGTTTATGGGCAAAAACAGCAAACGTATAGTAAGATCGACTGAGTTTATGGCCAAAAACACAGCAAATGTGCAGTATGATCGACTGCGTTTATGGGCAAAAACACAGAAAATGTATGGTATGATCAACTGAGTTTATGAGCAAAAACACAGCAAATGTGCAGTATGATCGACTGCGTTTATGGGCAAAAACACAGCAAACGTGCAGTAAGATCGACTGCGTTTATGGGCAAAAACATAGCAAACGTATAGTAAGATCGACTGAGTTTATGGGCAAAAACAGCAAACGTGCAGTATGATCGACTGAGTTTATGGGCAAAAACACAGCAAACGTGCAGAATGATCGACTGCGTTTATGGGCAAAAACAGAAAACGTATAGTAAGATCGACTGAGTTTATGGCCAAAAACACAGCAAATGTGCAGTATGATCGACTGCGTTTATGGGCAAAAACACAGCAAACGTATAGTAAGATCGACTGAGTTTATGGGCAAAAACACAGCAAACGTGCAACGTGCAGTATGATAGACTGCGTTTATGGGCAAAAACACAGAAAATGTATAGTATGATCGACTGAGTTTATGAGCAAAAACACAGCAAATGTGCAGTATGATCGACTGCGTTTATGGGCAAAAACACAGCAAACGTGCAGTAAGATCGACTGCGTTTATGAGCAAAAACACAGCAAACGTATAGTAAGATCGACTGAGTTTATGGGCAAAAACAGGAAACGTGCAGTATGATCGACTGAGTTTATGGGCAAAAACACATCAAACATAGTAAGATCGACTGCGTTTATGGGCAAAAACCCAGCAAATGTATAGTAAGATCGACTGAGTTTATGGGCAAAAACACAGCAAACGTGCAGTATGATCGACTGAGTTTATGGGCAAAAACACATCAAACGTGCAGTAAGATTGACTGTGTTTATGGGCAAAAACCCAGCAAATGTATAGTAAGATTGACTGAGTTTATGGGCAAAAACACAGCAAACGTGCAGTATGATCGACTGCGTTTATGGGCAAAACACAGCAAACGTATAGTAAGATCGACTGAGTTTATGGCCAAAAACACAGCACACGTGCTTTAACAGCGACTGCGTTTGTGTGCAAATAAATAACACAGCTAATGCATGTATGTGCAATTATATAGCACACATGTCATGCAGTAACAGCAACTGCATGTATGTGTGCAATTAAATAGCACACGTCCACTAACACTGAGTACTATGGGGCAGATTCACGTAGATCGGCGCATTATCATTCCGGCGTAGCGCACCACTTTTCCGTTAGACTTGCGCAATCTAGCCGCGTAATCCGGCGATTCACGTAGCTTTTACGCAAGAGCTTGCGCAAACGTAAGGTTTTTTCCGTAGGCGTAAGGAGGAGTAATACAAATTGGGAGGGACGTGGGCGTGTTACATTGAAATGAGCCGTGACCCCATGCAAATGAAGGGCCGGCCGACTCGCGCATGCGCGCGTGAAGGAAACCATGTCAGCTCCGTTGTGCGCATGCTCACAACTCGGGAGCGGCGCAATCATTGAAATTGGAAATGGACTAGGGCAATGTTGTGAACTACGCAGACAGCATAAATAGACACACACAAACGCCCTTCCATTGCAAAAGTACATCCCTTTGTGTCCCTTCCCATTGAATCAAGTGCTTTTGCTCTGTTGTTCGTTAGAGTGTGTTTTGTAGTTGTGAGATTAGTGTTCTGTGTGATCTTGTGCTTGTTGGTAGTTTTGTGAAAGTGTATTTTGATAAGTGTTTGAGACTGTTTGTTTGATTGATAGATTTCTGAGCGTTTGTTTTCTTGCTTTTTTTTTTCATCTGATTTTTTTGTGTGTGTTTCTTGCTGAGTGCTAGTGTGATTTTTGGCTGTTCTTTTTCTCTTTGTGTGTGTTCTTGTCTGATTGGTTGTGCTTGTATTTGTGACAGATTTTTGGTGACTGCTAGTGAGTTTGTTTGGAAGTATGACTGAGAGAAAAAGAAAGCTCAATTTTACTGTGGGGGAAAAAAGAATTCTTGCCCGGGCCATTACCGACTATGGGCGTTTTCTCCACGGCCCGCAGAGTGCCACCACCACCCCGGCCAGGAGGAGGGAGATATTGGATATAATCACGGAGCAGGTCAATTCATCGGGGGAGGGGGAGACACGGACCCGCTCTGGGATAGAAAAGAAAATAAATGACCTCCGGCGTGAGGTGAAAAAAAAACTGGCCGCAATAAATGCCCATGCCAGGGGCACAGGAGGGGGCCCACCATGCCGGGTTAGATTTTCAGAGACGGAGCGTGTGGTGGCCCTGACCTTTCACCGGCATGAAGTGGAGGGCCTGCCAGGCTTTGACACAAGTCCGGTCCCCGCGGTGCCAGGTAAGGTTTTTATTTCTCTCAGGTGTGTAGCATGTGTGGGGGAGGGGGTGAAAGGGAATATGTGGCAAGTGTGTGGATCCTCCAACCTGTGAATGTTTTGTGTCATCCACAGCTGTGCAGGAGGGTGCAGGGCCATCTGGACTGACCGCTCCAACCCCAGGACAGCAGCCTAATGAGGCCCCCCCAACAAGGCCAGAGTCCGCAGAGGAGGAACAAGAGGAGGGGGAGGATCATGCGGAGGACGATCATGAGGAGGAGGAGTCCATGGAAGGCACTGGCCCTTTGGTTTCTGCGGACTCTTCCCCTCTGGCTGCAAGAAGCCTGCCCTCCCTAAGGGTCAGCCCCCCCCCCCTCCTCCCCCAACATGGCTCCCCTCACAAGGGCCTCCCCTTCTCCCCGGCCACAACCATCAGCTGGAGCCAGGAGGTCATCCCCAAGCACCAGGGGGGCGCCCAATCTCATGCCCGCCTGTCTGAGAAGGAACCTGGCCACCCAGACCCGCCTTCTGAGACAGCTCTGCCAGACTATGGGGCGGGTGGATCAGAGCCTGTCCTCCATTAATGATAGCCTGGGTAACCTGGACTCCCACTCCCGGGCCTCCACAACCTGCCTAAATGACCTGCAAACTACAGCAGCAGGCGTTGGGCAGGATGTGAGGGCCCTTACCCAGGCTATCCAGGGCAACACGGCAACACTTGGTGCTGCCCTGGACAGAATAGCCGTGGCCTTGGAGGGCAGGCCGCCAGGTGGGCAGATCTCAGGGGCTGCTCCTCCTTCCCCGGCTTTTCCCCTCCCCCATGCGTCTCCCCTGAGGGTCCGGGGCCGTGGCCGGGGCGCCCCAGGCGTGGCTCAGGCAGAGGGCAATAATTTTTTTTTTCCACCTTTTGTTTGTTTTGAAAGCTTTTTTATTTTTGTTCTCTGCTTTTTTTTGTTTTTTCTAAGCATTTTTTTTTTACTATGCATTTTTTGTTTCTATGCATTTTTGTTTGTTTGACTTTTTTGGCATATTTTGGGTTGTGAATGATGTTTGAATGTGGGGGTGACATTCCTGCTGGAAAAGGGGTGTCACCCTCAATTTTGGTGGAGAAGGGTTCCCCAGGACCAGGGAGAAGTGATTCCCAGGTCCGTGTGAATGGTGTATGAATGTACAGTGACATAATTGGAGCCTTGACGTGGCGTTACTGCTCACCAGTCTTGCATGGTGGACTGGTGCCAATCCAATTTGATGAGGATGTGGGGTGTGTGTGCTAGGGACCATAGTGGTGTGCATGCATGCATTCTCATTGTGCCATGATTAATGTGTGTGTTTAACGTGCAAAGATGCCCAATATGAGCTGCCTCCTGACTGCTCTTCCCTCAGAAGACGGGGTATCCTCGGTTAGGGGTTGATTTTCTGGTTGGGGGGTCAGATCATCACGTAGCTCAACCTGCAGGCCCTTCCTCACTGCGAGATTGTGTAGCATGCAACATGCAGCGATGATATGGCACACGAAGTTTGGGGAATACAACAGTGTACCCCCAGACTTATCCAGGCATCGGAAACGTGACTTCAGGAGGCCAAAGGTGCGCTCCACCACTGCACGGGTTTTGATGTGTGCTTCATTGTATCGTTCCTCTCCTGGGGTTTGGGGTTCCGGATAGGAGTCATGAGATGGGGTCCCAGTGCATATGCAGAGTCACCTGTAAAGAAAAAGACAGGAGAATGTTAGTCATGCATGTGCCACTTCTGTTGTGCATCACGGGAGGGAATAGTCATGCCTGACTCCCATGTCACTCACCAACCAGCCAGGTGTTCCCATACACGTTCTGTTCGAATTCTGTTCGGATGTGGCTTTGATTGTAGATGTAGCTGTCATGGCTGGACCCTGGGTGTTTGGCACGGACGTGCCATATGAGGCCTTGGGCATCAACTATCACCTGTACGTTGATGGAGTGCCAATTCTTCCGATTGCGGTACATGTGCTCGGTCTCATGGGGGGGCTGGAGTGCCACATGTGTGCAATCTATGGCCCCGATGGTGCGTGGGAATCTGGCAATTCGGTAGAAATCTGCCATTGCCTTGATTCGAAGCTCCTCAGTGGTGGGTTTGATGATTTGGTTGGCCAAGCGTGTGAGGATTGCAGGGACAACCTGGTGCACACATCTGCTCATGGAGGATTGTGACATCCCAGCCACCACTCCACTTGTACGCTGAAAAGAGCCACTGGCAAGGACATGGAGTGTTGCCAGGACCTTCACCAGTGGCTGCACTGCATGTGAGCGTTGTGTTGGGCTGGTGATGTCCTCCTGCAAGGTTGTGGTTAATTCCAGGATGGCATGAGGGGGGAATCTGAAGATGCGAAAGACCTCTGAATCATTCATGCCAAACAGGTGTATGCGGGTGCGGTATACCCTCTCCCGTGCCATCCTCCGTGCCCTCCTCCTTCTTTGGTCATCTATATTCACTAGTGCAGCTATGAGCGACGATGCCCCTAGCATGTTGGCAGTCAAATTGTAGTGCAACACGTGTGTGTGGTCTGCTCCTCAATAACGGTGTTGCTTTATCTGACAATTAGACTTTTTTTCAAAAGTTAGATCAGCTTTTATGTGCTCTAACTTTAGACAGAACATTTTGCAGTTGCGCACATCGCGTAGCCTGCGCAGCAACTGCGTTTTTTTGTGGATCCCCGTAACTCCCTCATTAGCATATTTGACTAGCAAATCAATGGTGTGTCTAGCGCAGTTTTGCGCGAAGGGAAGCGAATGTCTAACTCAATTACGCCGGACCAAAAAACGTAGATTTCTGGCGTATATTGTTTTGTGAATCGCGTCCAACTATACGCACGCGCACATTTAGACTTACGCACGCGCAACAGCAGTTGCGCACGCGTAATCGCTCTGTGAATCTGGCCCTATGTTTCAGTTAAAACTAAACTGCTTGCAGGCAATTCAACACGTTAGAGCACTGCAGCTAGCACAAAGCAATTGCCTAACAATAGGAATAGCTGATCTAGCTAAGCTATACAGTGTATAAATATATGTACAACGCTACTAAGGATTAGGGATGAGCCGAACACCCCTGGGTTCGGTACGCACCAGAACCTGCGAACAGACCAAAAGTGTGAACTTTAGAACCCTGTTAAAGTCTATGGGACTCGAACGTTTGAAATCTAAAGTACTCATTTTAAAGGCTAATATGCAAGTTATTGTCCTAAAAAGTGTTTGGGGACCGGGTCCTGCCCCAGGGGAGTTTTTGGGGACCTGGGTTCTGCCCCAGGGGACATGTATCAATGCAAAAAAGTTTTCAAAAAACTGTTGTTTTTTCAGGAGCAGTGATTTTAATAATGCTTAAAGTGAAACAGTAAAATTGAAATATTCCTTTAAATTTCGTACCTAGGGGGGTGTATAGTATGCCTGTAAAGTAGCGCTTGTTTCCTGTGCTTAGAACTGTCCCTGCACAAAATGTAATTTCTGAAGGAAAAAAGTCATTTAAAATCACTCGTGGCTATAATGCCTTGTCGGATACCAGCCCTTTGGGTCTGGTATGGATATTAAGGGGAACCCTGTGTCAAATTAAAAAAAAATGATGTGAGTTCCCCCCA
Organism: Rana kukunoris; assembly: GCA_029574335.1. Classification (NCBI taxonomy): domain Eukaryota; kingdom Metazoa; phylum Chordata; class Amphibia; order Anura; family Ranidae; genus Rana; species Rana kukunoris. Next base: position 276,496,556 of record CM056052.1, read on the forward strand.
AATATCCATTCCAGACCCTTCAGGTCTGGTATGGATTTAAGGGGAACTCCACCCCAAAAAAAAAAAAAAATGCTGTGGACCCCCACACATTTTTTTTTATGAATCACTTTTCTCTGTATTCCTGGGAGCCGACAATTCATTATAGCCGCGAGTGATTTTAAATTACTTATTTTTCTTCAGAAATTACACTTTGTGCAGGGACAGTTCTAAGCATGGGACACAGGCGCTACTTTACAGGCATACTATACACCCCCCCTTAGGTACGAAATTTAAAGGAATATTTCACTTTTATTGTTTCTTATTGTTTTTTATTGTTTGAATTATTAAAATCACTGCTGCCAAAAAAACTGCAGTTTTTAAAACTTTTTTTTGCATTAATACATGTCCCCTGGGGCAGGATCCAGCCTCCCAAACACTTTTTATTACAATAACTTGCATATTAGCCTTTAAAACTAGCACTTTAGATTTCAAACGTTCGAGTCCCATAGACTTTAACAGGGTTCTAAAGTTCACACAAACTTGCCGCGAACACCCTAAATAGTTCGCTGTTCGGCGAACAGGCAATGTTCGAGTCGAACATGAGTTCTACTCAAACTCGAAGCTCATCCCTACTAAGGATGTATATATATTCTCTACACACTGCAAATTTAACTATACTGACTAGCCTTCCTGCTCTATCTATGTATGTATCTATCTATCTATCTATCTATCTAACTGGTAGAAAAGACACTGTGGGCTAGATTCACATAGATCAGCGGATCTTTTGATCCGCGTGATCTATCTTTTTTACGATCCGCCTGCGCCAGTTTTTGAGGCAAGTGCTGTATTCAGAAAGCACTTGCCTCGTAAGTAGCCCTGGCGGATCGTAAATCCCCCGGCGGAATGCAAATTCCACGGCTAGGGGGAGTTTACTATTTAAATCACGTCCCCGCGCCGATCGTACTGCGCATGCGCCGCCGGCTAAATTTCCCAGCGTGCATTGCTTTAAATGACGTCGCAAGGACGTCATTGTTTTCGTCGTTAACGCTATTAACGTATGGCCGTATTCCCGAACGACTTACGTAAACGACGTAAAAAATTCAAAACGCGACGCGGGAACGATGGCCATACTTAACATAGGATACGCCGCACTTACCCCGCATATAACAGGGGTAACTATCCGCCGGAAAAAGCCGAACGCAAACAACGTAAAAAAAAAAACGACGGCCGGGCATTCGATTCTGAATCGGCGGTTCTCCTCATTTGCATATTCGTCGCATATAATAACTGAAGCGCCACCTAGCGGACGGCGGGAGATTGCAGCCTAAGATCCGACAGTGTAACTCACTTACACCTGTCGGCTCTAAGGGAGATCTATGCGGAACCTGATTCGAGGAATCAGCCACATAGATCCGAGCGTCGGATCACACAGATACGACGGTGTATCAGTAGATACACCGTCGGATCTCTACATGAATCTACCCCTGTGTCTCTATCTATCTCTCTCTCTAACTGACTGTCTGTCTGACTTGTCTTTAACCACTTCCCGCCCGGCCAATAGCCGATTTACGGCCGGGAAGTGGTTATGAAATCGTGACAGGCCGTTCTCAAACGGCCTGCACGATTTCATGCCGCACGCGCCCGTGTGGGCGCGCAGCGCGGCGATCGGTGATGCGGGGTGTCAGTCTGACACCCTGCACCTCCGATCTCGGTAACGAGTCTCCGGCGGAGCCTCGTTACCACGTGATCAGCCGTGTCCAATCACGGCTGATCACGATGTAAACAGGAAGAGCCGCCGACGGCTCTTCCTCACTCGCGTCTGACAGACGCATGTAGAGGAGAGCCGATCAGCGGCTCTCCTGACAGGGGGGGTTCGCGCTGATTGTTTATCAGCGCAGCCCCCCCCTCGGATCGCCACACTAGACCACCAGGGAAATAAAAAAAATACAAAAAAAAAGACCAAAAAAATGACAAAAAAAAAAAAAAAAAAAATGACCAAAAAAAAAAGGGGGGCAGTAAAAAAAAAATGATGCCAATCAGTGCCCACACATGGGCACTGATTGGCAACATTGATCCAGCAGTGCCACCCCTCAGTGATCATCAGTGCCACCCCAGTGTCTGTCAGTGCCACCCCACAGTGCCAATCCATGCCCAGTGCCCACCTACCAGTGCCCACCTGTGCCACCTATCAGTGCCCACCTGTGCCGCCTATCAGTGCCCACCTGTGCCGCCTATGAGTGCCCACCTGTGCCGCCTATGAGTGCCCACCTGTGCCGCCTATGAGTGCCCACCTGTGCCGCCTATGAGTGCCCATCTGTGCTGCCTATGAGTGCCCAGTGCTGCCTATGAGTGCCCATCAGTGCCGCCCATGAGTGCCCATCAGTGCCGCCCATGAGTGCCCATCAGTGCCCAATACCAGCGCCGCCTATCAGTGCCCATCAGTGCTACCTAATCGGTGCCCATCAGAACTACCTCATCGGTGCCCATCAGTGCCACCTCATCGGTGCCCATCAGTGCCACCATATCAGTGCCCATAATTGAAAGAGAAAACATACTCATTTACAAAAAAATTAACAGAAAAAAATAAAAACTTTATTTTTTTTTCAAAATCTTCGCTCTATTTTTAGTTGTTGCACAAAAAAAAAAAACCGCAGAGGTGATCAAATACCACCAAAAGAAAGCTCTATTTGTGGGGAAAAAAGGACGCCAATTTTGTTTGGGTGCAGTGTAGCATGACCGCGCAATTGTCATTCAAATTGCGACAGTGCTGAAAGCTGAAAATTGGCTTGGGCGGGAAGGTGCGTAAGTGCCTGGTATGGAAGTGGTTAACAAAGCCGGAACACACTACACAAGGCCGCCCGGAAGGCGGCCTTTTATAGTGTGGGGTGTGTGCTAAAGCCCTGAGCCATAATTGGCTTTGGCCAATTATGGCTCTTCATTTTTTGGGCGCTGTGATTGGCCAAACATGCGGAGTCATGGTGCATGCTTGGCCAATCATCAGTGCGCAACGCCGCAGTGAATTATGGGCCGGCGCGCGTCATTCGAATTTGGCACGAACGACCCGTTTTGTTTGATTTTCGACGAACGATCGAACAGGCAATGTTCGAGTCGAACATGCGTTTGTATCGAATGCGAAGCTCATCCCTAGTCTGCCCCCTTCATTCATAGATTATGTTAGGCTTAGAGTTAAGGTATATATTAAAGTATAAGTATATGCACGCCAAGCACGACACAGAGATCATACACCGCTCCTCTGCTCCCCCCGGACCCGGTTTCAAGCCTGGTTGGCTACTAAGCCTACAAGCTAACCAGCCACCTAAGCTATATTAATATCTGAGACTTGATTGGGGGACCTGAGTCGCTGTCTTCTTTGTCAATCGTTGACCACTAGTTCTATATACCGTGCATTAGCCCTAAGCCTTTTTATCTCTATATACTATGGTGTTCTAAACAGCCTGTCCTATGCCTACTTGGCGAGTCAGGTAACAGCACTGTATATGGTATATATCGATTTCAATAGTCCGTTCCACATATTTATGTGGAGTCCTATTGTACCTACCATTTATGCTCCTGATGAAGCGTTCTGAATGCGAAACATGTTGAGTTAAAGTGAGTAAAAGCAACATTCATGGAGGGCGTGTACAAGATGGCGACTGGACTGGACGCATAGTAGAGGAGCTCCGCTGCCATACCTGCTAAATACCCTGTTTCCCTGCGGATTATCCTGCCTCAGACGGTTTGGGAGTGTAGCTGATCGCCCCCTGGACTGGTGTGTCCTATAAGCGGAGGTAACATACTTACCAGAAGCCATCCCCAGGCCGTACTCATCCTAGTGGCGGGAGGGCCAGTTCCCTCATGGTGTCTAACATGGCGTCTCAGACTGAAGACGCGGACCCGGTGGTACAAGACCAGGATCACTTTGCTGCCTTGATGCAAGCCATCTCGACCTGCCAGACTACGCTGACTGAGAACATAGACTCCATGCAGCAGCTGGAGATGGGTTTTATCTGGAAGGATATGGACAAGTTCAGGACCCGGCTGACGGAGGCCGAGCGCCGGGTGGGTGACACGGAGGATATGCTTAGGGACCATACCTCCTCCCTCCGCACCCTCACCACCAAGGTTAGAGCCCTTGAACATCGCGCGGAAGACGCGAAAAACCGCAACAGGAGGAATAACCTTCGTATCATTGGTCTGCCGGAACGAGCAGAGGACCCTGACCCCACTGCCTTTTCAGTTGCTCCCGCAGGCTGCCTTCTCCCCCTACTTTACTGTGGGGCAAGCACACAGGATGCCGGCTGCTCGGGGTCCTCCAGGGGGCCCCCCCGTGCACGTTCATCCTTCGCCTCCTAAATTTCCGAGACAGGGATGTGGTGCTACGGGAAAGCAGGAAGATCGAGTCCTTGCGTTTCGAGGGAGCCTGCCTGATGGTTTTCCCTGACTTCTCCGTGGAAACGCAGAAGCAACGCAAGTTATTCGACCAGGTGAAGCAGGCTTTGCTCCAGAGAGGCTTGAAATAGAGTATGCTGTTCCCCGCCCGGCTATGGGTCCAGGACGGGGAGTCCCTCCGCTTCTTTACAGTCCCTGAGGAAGCTGCTAACTGGTTGGAGACCCTCCCACAGCACTGAGCCCTGGAGAGCGGATCCTGATGTTTTCACTATCCTGTTGGATGACCCTCCATCTCTATCCTTCCCGATTCGTGCCTCCTGCCTCCCTGCCGGCATCCGTTGGCCTACCTCCTCTTTCTCATCAGGTGAGAGCTGCTATCGCTATCATTTTTGTTGCAAATGGGCGTAGCGATTCCCGCTGCACTTTCCCGGGAAGTCGGTAGATGACACGTAACATAGCATGAACTCGGAGTCCCCTTCTGGGATGGAGGCACCCCCTCCACCCTTGAGGCACTTACTGAAGACTCTCCCGTGCATGAAGAGGTAGCCTCTATGACAGCTCTTCCCCCCCTGGGCTGGAGGACGGAGAAGGTTTCATCCACTTTCAGGTACTTCCACTGTTCAGTTTTACATGGTTGCCATACCGTCACATGCTTCACTGTTATAAGAATGTGCCCACAGTACTGGCTGGGTGTTTTTCTTTTCTTACAATTTTTTCTTTCATTCTGGGTTTTTGTATATTTTTTTTTTCCTACCCTGGACTCCCTTAATTAGCAGAGCAGGTGTGCAAGGATGCTGGTTCGTTCTGTGGGCACACTCTCTTGGGCTTCCTAGGCGCCCTGTTGGTGCATTGCCTCCCAGAGACTATTAGTCTTGAGAGAGTGGGTGCAATCCACACCTTCAACGGAATTTCTTTACAGTGAATAGCCAACACCTTAAGATATTCCAATAGCATATTATACAAAGGTATGACTCACTCTGGTCTTGTAGACCTGAATTAACACCTTTCCAAATCATGTGTGCCCAGATTGCATAGCTAACAGCTTTTGATATTTGAAGACATCCTGCAAACATGAATTATTATTAATGTCCCTTATTAATGTCTTCTGTAATATATGAATTATGATTCTTTGTCACCCTATGGCCCTAGTGGACATAAGGTGACCCTAGACATAGGAATATCTCAGTCTGTCACGGGCCATTCCGTTACACTGCTCTATGGGTCCCCTGTGGCCAGAGTACACACTGGTGGTAACATCTCCCCCCCTTTCATTTGTGCAGGGGGACGCGACAGGGTTGCCCACTGTCTCCGAGACTTTTTGCCCTCGCCATCAAGCCCATGGCTATTATGCTCCGCTCGACGCCTGATGTGAGGGGCCTGGAGATGGGAACGTTGATTGAAAGGGTGTCGCTTTACGCTGATGACACCCTTTTGTATCTCGGAGATGACTCTCAATCCCTGGTGGCGGCCCTCGAGATCATTGACAGGTTCGGTAGGTTCTTTGGGGTTCAAATCAACTGGGGTAAATCTAGTCTATTTCGTTTGTCTAACCTTACTTCCCCTTCAGTGGATTTGACGCCACCAAGTAGAGTCTCTAAATTTCGATATCTTGGGATTGAAATAAGCAACAATTTAGAACACTATTTGACTGACAACCTATACCCGGTGCTACAAGCCCTGATTGTAAAGTGCCAGGCCTGGAGAGGGCTCCCCCTGACACCTGTGGGAAGGGTGAATTTGTTGAAGATGGTGTTCCTTCCTAAATTGCTATATATATTTCGGAATACCCTGGTCCTTATCCCTGCCTCCTTTTTCCACAAGCTAGATGGCGTAGTCTCCTCATTTATTTGGGGTGGGGGGGGGGGGCACAGCGCAAGCTTCAACTTCCTCTGTCTTTGGGGGGGCTAGCTCTACCCTCCTTTAAGAAATATTACTGGGCAGCAGTCTTGGTCACAGTACGCTGGTGGTTCCAGCAGACTAGGTCCAACCCTGCAGTAAACCTTGAAGCTGCTGTTGTGGGCTCCTATTCAGCTCTTACTAACTTAGTTTATAGAGGACCCAGAGCTGCTCCACAAGCAACCTTTCCAATGCGTACCACGCTACAAGTGTGGGAGGAGGTCGCTGGGATTGTTGCAGCCCCCGACTCCATCTCGCTTCATACCCCACTGTGGGGAAACCCAAGGCTTTCGCACTTCAGATCTATCCCAGACCCCGGTGTCTGGGCCAGGTTTGGAATAGTGAAAATACAACACATTATGCCAGCTGGGACGCTGCTCCCTTTCCCAGAACTGCGCGCAACATTTCGGCTCCCCTCATGGATGCCGTTTAGGTATCTGCAGCTGAAACATGCGGCGCATGCGCAATTTCCCAGAGCAACTTCAGTCGAGTCACATAGGATAGAGAGGTTCCTTATCTCATGTGGGGTAGATAGATTGGTATCCTCCATTTACCTTCGCCTTGCATGTGAAGACTCAGGAGGGGAGTCCCCCCTTCATCGGGTTTCAGAAGGCAGACGTCCCTGACCTCTCGGGGGAAGACTGGGAGGTGGCACTGTGCCGCTACATACCGACAGTAATATCTGCTAGGGATAGATTTATTCAACAAAATTTTATTCATAGGGCCTACTACACCCCTCAGCGGCTTGCCAGGATATTCCGCACTCAATCAGACCTGTGCCCAAAGTGCCAGGGAGCAGTGGGAACATTCTACCATGTCGTTTGGGATTGCCCAGTCATTCAGGGCTACTGGGATGGAGTGGTAGCGGAAATCAATGCCGCTACTGGGCTTCAGGTACCACTGGACCCTAAAATTCTCCTTCTGGGCATCACGAAATGTGTGACTTAATCTACACATGCCGGACTTTTCTACCTCTGTTTCTACGCCAGGAAGGTGCTGTTGCGCCAGTGGAAGTTGGCTGCTCCCCCTTTGGTGGCTCAGTGGCTTGCGTTGGTTGACTCCGTACTGCCTCTTTACAAACTGACGTATATGGGCCGTAAATGCCCTCAGAAGTTTGATAGGATCTGGAAGTCATGAATGACAGCTAGAGCGACCCCTGCTTAGTGACATATCTTAAGATAGCCTTGGACTCTGTGATGATCCTTATAAATAGGTGACAACTCTCTGACACAACTTGATCTACCCACCACCTCCCAGGTGTTTAGCTTGTTGCCCACTCGGGCTGTGATCTTCTGTCACTGTAAAACTAAAAGCCATCTGTCAATAAACCAGGATAGACCGTGGATGCCCAATGCACCTTCTAGGCCTTCACAGCTTCCCACATTCCCCCCCCCCCCTATCAGGAATAGTGCTTATTGCCCTGACACCTGCGGAGTTCCTTATTGTACTGAATCTTTGCTGTACCACGGTTTTGTTGATTTAACTTCTGTATCGCTTTTTTTTTTTTTTCTTAATAAAAACTTTTCTGTTGTGGGAGATGCTGTGGCTCAACGTGACTGGCACTGCACTGACAAGCCGTTCACCTCTGCAGCCAAGGGTTCGCATCCCGGTCTCGGGTACATGTGAATTGAGTTTGGTGGTCTCAGCCCGCCTCCCGGTGGGTGTGCTATGCAAGGTACGCCTGTGCTTAGTATGCCCACCCCCCCCCCCCCCCCAAAAAACACCATACTTGCACACACACGAAATTGGTTTAACACACACGCACTTTGGCCATGAGGTCTCCTAAAATAAAGAGAGGCGAAGGACCTACGGGCTGGCTGGGTGGGCTAGACCCCCTCACTCCCTCATAGGGGGAGTCCCTCTGCCCCATTGGGGTCCTGTTGGGCCCCAGTCGGGCTCCCAAGTGGAGCAGGTAGGGCGGGGTGAGTGGGAGGGGTGAGTGGGAGGCCCCCCTCACACCCACCATTGCCACCGGGGGCATGGAGAAGCATGGCGATTGCCTCCGGGGGGAGGGTCTGCCTACTCCCAACTCCTGCAGTCCGGCTCCTCTCTCTCTCTCTCAAGTTCACGCACAAAATACACTTAAAAAAATTCAAAGATCCAAAGTTTCTGTATATCCCTTGGTGCTGTATGGTCTTATTTACAGTATATGAATATATGCGCATCAGTAGAAGCTTTTATGCATTATTTCCTTATTTATGTACTGTCATAATATGCTGTTATTGTATTATTCTATTCACAAAGTTTTGTATATTATACAACCTTTTTGTACAATCTCTTGTTTATGAATACATCTATAGATTTTCTACTATACCTATTTGTTCCGTTTAAAGTCCATTCCATTAGTCTAATTCTATTTCCAATTACAAAGTATAAGTATCTGTAAATGTTTTTTTTTTTTTTTTTACTTTGGATAGAGTGGAAAGAGATTAGTTCACCTGTCAGTTTTTTTTTATTATTGCTATTTGTGTCCCCACTAGGGAGATTCACCCTCTCTATTTGCCCTCTTTGGGCTGTTACCAGAACAGGAATAGAGAAGAAATCTTCCAATGGGGACAGTTCTGGTGATCCTAGAGACAACCAGGCATTCCTTTGCTTGGGAGGGATTTCCTCTATCATTCTGTTTTGGCTATGGGATAGGAAGTGAAATAAAATCTCCCCAATGGGACATAGATGGCCAAAAAAAATAAACCGACAGGGGTTATAACCCTTCAATATTTTATCCAAAATAAGAAAAAAAAGTTTTGCCTTTAGTTCTATTTGAAGAGCTTGTGTAAGGGAAAGGAAATATATATAGTCTAGCTTATCAGTCAAATGGTCTAGAGCAGGGGTCCCCAAACTTTCTAAACAAAGAGACTGCGACTGCAAAGAGTTTTTTTGTTTCTTCAGACTTTAGGGGGGCCGGACTGTAGCCAGCAGGCGTGGAAATTGTCCTGGCATCAGCGGGAGTAAACATCACATTTCGTATTAGGTGGAGGAACAGTGCCCTATAGTTGGTCTCATTGGGAATAATAGTGACCCATTGCCACTGTTAGTGAGAGGAATAGTGCTTCAAGGGCCAGATAAAGGAAAGCAAAGGGCCACATCCGGCCCCCAGCCTACAGTTTGGAAACCACTGGTCTATAGGATTACTTTTTCACACTAATAGAAAAGAAAATTACTTGATTTGGTTGTCGATAGAGATTAATAAATTGATTGTTTTTATTTTTGCAGTTTGCATGAAATACCTACCTAATGCCACTAGGTAGAGCACTGATACAACTTTTCAAACTGTTAACATTTTCAAACCTCCAATGCATTACCAGTGACTAATGAGATGTGTTTTTTTCTTTTACACAGCCTCATAATTCTTATGTCTTGGTTCCACTGAGTGGATCGGTTCCAGTCGGTACAGTTTGGAAGGGTTGGAATAGTCCGGCCTATTCAGGTGAGCGTTTCCACTGCAATTCGGACCTATTATCTGGACTGAACGGCGACGTGGTGTTTGTTTTGCTTTCCTTTGACGAGAGCATTGACATTTTTCTGTCCACCAATCAGTGGAATGTATCGTGTGACACCAGTAGCTCTGCCCTAACCGTACCATACCATTTTCTATGGCCCCACATCTGAAGCAGAACCATCAGGGCTGTCTTAATGAGAGGGCACACCTGGGCACTGCCCAGGGGCCCCAGCTGCATGTGGGGCCCCTGCACCTTCCCCAAAGCAGCTGGTCCTTGAGCCCACATTGCCCTGAAATTGGGGGCCCCATGGTGGCACTGAGAGTGATAGATGCAAAGCGGAGGCAGTCTGCCTCCTACCTACTTAGGGCCAGATTCAGGTAGATGGGAGCATCTTTGCTCCAGAGTAACGCTTCTCATTTGCGTTACGCTGCAGAAATTTTAGGAGCAAGTGCTGTCATTCACGAAGCACTTGCTCCTAAAGTTGCGGCAGCGCATCGCAAATGAGCCGGCGGAATTCAAATTGGGCGGGTACGGGGCGTGTAGTATTAAAACGAAGCGCGTTCCTGCCGCGAACGTACTGCGCATGCGTCGAGTGTCAAAACATCCCCGTGCGCATGCTCCAAATTCTGTGAATGAACGTCAATGACGTCACATTCCCATTCATGAACGTTTTACGCAAGCGACGTTTTTTTTTTTTTTTTTCAACGCGATGACGACGCCTATACCTAACATAGGATATTCCAACCCCATGTAGGTATAACTATGCGCCGCGTATCCCGTCCGGAAACGTCGTAACGTCACTGCGTCGCGCCGGAATGCGATCGTGAATTGCCGATTTCCGCTCATTAACATATTTTTTGAGCGGAAATCGGCGGGAACGCCCCCGGCGCCATTTTTAAGTTGAAGTAACGATGCGATGGCGAAACTCAGTTACGCTGCTCGCATCGGAGCTTCAACCCGGCGTTTCTTGTTTTCTGGTTATAGAAAACAGAAACGCCGGCTTAAAGTGACAGTTAGGCTGGCGGATCACTGTATCCGCCAGCCTAACTCTTCATGAATCTGGCCCTTAATGTCTGTTTACCTGCACTGTCATCATTGTAGGGGCCCCAGATCATTACTTTGCCCAGGGGCCCATGATGCTATTAAGACGGCCCTGAGAACCATGAATGGTGCCGTATGGTTCGGTTGTATGGGCCGCTTTCATAATGTAAACACTCAAAATTGCGTACCGTACCGACCCGAAACGATCCGCCAGAAACTAGATTTATTGATATTGTAGACCCTTACTTTGTTCCACCTCAATTCCACCCGTTGTGCTAAAGGTTAGCTTTTGTACATAAACATTCATGGCTATTTCACACCTATGAACATGTTAATGCACTCATTGACAAGCATTGTTTTACATGGGAAAGTATAACAGTTCATGATAAAACGAAATGAAAAAACGCTATCTAAATAAAATATTTTTTTACTCTCAGATCCTACTATACTGCACGCCTCCATTAAAAGCATGCAAAAATGTATTTACCCCCTCCAATATTTTTTTTGGACACCTTTCTAGATTTTAGTTCACAAAAAGTTAACTTCCTAGAAAGTTAACAGAATTTTTTTTTTTTTACAGCTTTCTCATAAAATAATATAAAAACAAATCATATAAAAGCCAGTAGTGTTAAAATGTGTGAATCACAGAGAGTATTTACACAATAAACTATAATGCACTAGGCATTTATCAGTACAACAGAGTTTAATAAGCCTTTTATTTCTACATCTGGTCATTATGTAGATTCATATGTTTTTTCTTCCAGATGCAGACTATATTACTGTATCTCAATGGTGTAGTATAAGACAGAAAAACTAATCTCCTTATATTTAGAAGTTAGAAATAAAACTTTACTATTCCTGGAAATACAGAGGTTAAATTAGGGCTTGATTAAACTCATTCAAAATAGTATCGGTATTTTTTGTAGTTCAGTAACTCTTTCATGTGTGCCCAAACTACATCCATTTTGTACTGAAGATGCAGCAAGTTCAACTAGTGTAAGTACTTGGAATTTAACTTTGTATAAAGGAATTCCCTTATACAGCAACACTCTGAATGGTAGAGGGATGGGCAGGACTGGCAGCCAATCTTGTTTTCCCTCAGTTTAGGCCGATACGTATTGTTCTACATATTTTTGTTAAACAAATTGCAATAAGCCTTTATTGATTGGTTTGTGCAAAAGTTGTAGCATCTACAAAATAGGGGATAGTTTTATGGCATTTTTTATTAATCAATTTTTTTTTTACTAGTAATGGCGGCGATCAGTGATTATGGCGGACATATTGGACACTTTTGATGCTATTTTGGGCACCATTTACATTTATACAGCAATCAGTGCTATAAAAATACACTGATTACTGTATAAATGGGACTGCCAGTAAAGGGGTTAACCACTAGGGGGCTAAGAAGGGGTTAAGTGTGTCCTAGGGAGTTCTAACTGTTAGGGGCGTGGCTACGAGTGACACACCACTGATCGCTGCTCCCGATGAGAGAGAGCATACGATCAGTGACAGTATCACTAGGCAGAATGGGGAGATGCTTGTTTACACTTGCCTCTCCCCGTTCTGCAGCTCTGTGACCCATTCGCGGGACACCGGCGAACATCGAGTTTGCGGGTCCTGTGGGAACGGTCACGGAGCTCGCGGCCTGGGTGCACGGCAGGAAATTCAAAGTGACATATATACACTTTGCCCAGCCATGCAATTCTGCTGACGTATATAGTCGTGAGCCGGTCATTAACCGGTTAAACATCTCACAGAGCACTATTCAATCCATCATTTGAAAATGGAAAGAGCCTACCAAGACATGGCCGTCCACCCAAACTGACAGGCCGGGCAAGGAGAGCATTAATCAGAGAAGCAACCAAGAGGCCCATGGTAACTCTGGAGGAGCTACAGAGATCCACAGCTCAGGTGGGAGAATCTGTCCACAGGACAACTATTAGTCATGCACAAATCTCACCTTTATGGAAGAGTGGTAAAAAGAAAGCAATTGTTGAAAAAAATTGTACTTGTTGGCCAAAAATCAAAATGCTTTGTGTGGCAAAAAGCTAAAACTGCACATATGCCTGAACACATCATCCCCATCATGAAACATGGTGGTGGCAGCCTCATGTTGTGGGGATGCTTTTCTTCAGCAGGAACAGGGAAGCTGGTCAGAGTTGATGGGAAGATGGATGGAGGCAAATACAGGGCAATCTTAGAAGAAAACCTGTTATGCCCTGTACACACGATCGGTTCGTCTAATGAAAACTGACTGATGGACTGTTTTCATCAGACGAACCAATCGTGTGTGGGCCCCATCATTTTTTTTCCCCATCAGTGAAAAAAAATAGAACCTGTTTTAAATTTGTCCTATGGGTTAAAAAAAGATAGAAAAAAAATGCTCGTCTGTGGGGAAATCTATCGGTCAAAAGTCGCATGCTCAGAATCAAGTCGACGCATGCTCGGAAGCATTGAACTTAATTTTTCTCAGCACGTCGTAGTTTTTTACATCACCGCGTTGGACACGATCAGATTTTTAACCGATGGTATGTAGGCAAGACTGATGAAAGCCAGCTTCATCATCCGATATCCGATTTTTAAAACAGGTTCTATTTTTTTTTCACTGATGGGGAAAAAAATGATGGGGCCCAGGTAAAATGCGATAATAGGACTATAACTTCCCATGGAGCCCATAGCTGTTTGCACCCCTGCTATACAACAGTTAATTTCTTAAAGTGAACCTTCACCCGTGATAATATTTTTTGCTATCCTGGTTCCTCATCCTCCTCTTACATATACACATTTATTACATTCACGCTGGGTTCACACATATGCAAATTGGATATTGTTTTCTCTGCATCCAATTCGCATGACAGGAGAGTGGGACCGGCTCTCAAAGGAGACGGTTCACACACGTGCGGGACCGCTACGGCCAGATTGAAAAATGGTCCAATTCGTGTTTGGTGCTGGTTCAGGTACGAGTTTAGGCAGAAATTCGGACTTGAATCACACCTGAACCGGTGAACAGACAGGCACCCGACCCTAGGCACGAACCTGTGTGCACACATGTGTGAACCCGGCCTCTGTTTTACTGCTGCAGGCCAGTACCTAGGCAAGAATGACACTCCGTGTCATTTCCCAGGGGCATTTCGCAAGATTCTCTGCATGCGCAGATATGACACCGCTTTTTGCCAGGTATTTGGCAACTGACAGAGACTCATGCTATGTGTCTGCATGAGTAGGAGGATTTCCACACCAGTGCATGCATAACACACAGGGCCGGCGCTACCACTAGGCGAATCAGGCAGCCGCCTAGAGCGCACTGCCGCCAGGAGCGCAGCCACGGCCACTGGTTCCCCCACAGTAGTAGTTGTCACCGCTGCGCAGTTCTGTGGACGGAGAGGAGGCGCTGTGAGCTTGTCACTACCTCGCGCATCCAGTCAGTGGGTGGATCCATGTGCTCCCCCTCCCCCTACTCCTCCCAGGCTCCCCTTCTCCCGCTCTGCGGATCTCCTACCATGTGCTGTGCAGAGCGCAGATCATAACTGCCGCCGCCGCCGAGCAGCTCCTTGACCTTCTCTCCTCCTGGATGGGCTGGACGGCCGTAGTGTGGAAGACCTGTCACCTGTCACTGCGATCATCAGAGAGGTACTGTGATGACAGTCCGCGGCGCTGCCTGACATCCTGTGACGTCACTGCCTAATGGAGGGTGCCCCGAACATCCCTGCTGACCACACACACAGACCTCCTGTCATCATCATGCTCCTCGTCATCCCCCTGTTCCTGGCATTCCACCATCACACCTCCAAGGCCTGTCATACATTTTATCACCTCCCTGTCACTTCCTACCACCCTCCCCTGTCATCTCCATCCTCCATGTCACCTCCCTACCACCCACCCCTGTCATCTCCATCCTCCCTGTCATCTCCATCCTCCCTGTCACCTCCATCCTCCCTGTCATCTCCCTACCACCCACCCCTGTCACCTCCATCCTCCCTGTCACCTCCATCCTCCCTGTCACCTCCATCCTCCCTGTCATCTCCATCCTCCCTGTCACCTCCCTACCACCCACCCCTGTCATCTCCATCCTCCCTGTCACTTCCATCCTCCCTGTCACCTCCATCCTCCCTGTCATCTCCATCCTCCCTGTCACCTCCCTACCACCCACCCCTGTCATCTCCATCCTCCCTGTCACTTCCATCCTCCCTGTCACCTCCATCCTCCCTGTCACCTCCATCCTCCCTGTCACCTCCATCCTCCCTGTCACCTCCCTACCACCCACCCCTGTCATCTCCATCCTCCCTGTCATCTCCCTACCACCCACCCCTGTCACCTCCATCCTCCCTGTCACCTCCATCCTCCCTGTCACCTCCATCCTCCCTGTCACCTCCATCCTCCCTGTCACTTCCTACCACCCACCCCTGTCATCTCCATCCTCCCTGTCATCTCCCTACCACCCACCCCTGTCATCTCCATCCTCCCTGTCACCTCCCTACCACCCACCCCTGTCATCTCCATCCTCCCTGTCATCTCCCTATCACCCACCCCTGTCATCTCCATCCTCCCTGTCACCTCCATCCTCCCTGTCACCTCCCCACCACCCACCCCTGTCATCTCCATCCTCCCTGTCACCTTCTTACCACCCACCCCTGTCATCTCCCTACCACTTACCAGGGACAATTTTTCTCTTCACAACACAGACAGAAGGACATTCGTCCTTCCAGTGAAATCACAAATAAAGGGACTTTTTTTTATTTCAGCGACACCAAGGAGGGACATTCTTTTTTTTTTGGGGGGGGGGGCGCACATAACTGGTCTTGCCTAGGGCGCCAAATTGCCTAGCACCGGCCCTGATAACACAGGTATCTACAAGGTCCCAAATACCAAAACCCAGCAGCACTGGTGCTCATGAGTGAAAATCTTCCACATGTGTGCAGATGTAGATCTGTGCCAGGTCCCTAAGAAGAGGAGACAATATCATCCTGTGAGTGAAGTTCCTCTTTCATATAAAGAAATGTATGAAATGTAAATGTTATTGTGTATCTTTGAGCAGAACCAGAGAAAAGAACTTCACTGCAGCTACTAAAGTACCAAAGAGGTACATACAAATGGTAGCATGTATCACTTGTTGGGGCTTGAAGTATTGTAAAAAGAAGCACATTTTATAGCTAAATTGTTCACAGCCAGCCTGATGAATTTCCAGATAACTTTACTATAATTGTAAATTTTGGAATAATTTAAACAAACAATTCACAAGCCTATAAAATGTCCTAAACTACAAGCAATATGCGTTTTTATACTAACAAACCATACACCATGAAATGACTGTCAAACAAAAGAATGCCGTTTGTTCTCGGTTATAATACAATTCGTACGCATAGTAGTTAGTAAGCATTATCTGCAGATCTGTTTACAGAAAGGAACTGTGCAAACGTTTACTATATTGATAATCCCTAAGGCCTTGAAGCATGGCTGTAGTTGAGCCATGAGCTAGATACATGTCAGGATTTTTTAAACATATTACATAAAGGCATTAGTATTGCAAAAATGTAACCGTTTATGGTTAACTGTATCCCGAGCACTAACCTTCCATTGCGTGTTAGCTACCAAACAAAATATTGTTATAAATACTGTATATGCAGGAACGGTTATTGAATTAAAATTCATAGAGGTCTATAAAGGAAAAAAAAGAAACACAGTTTGGAACTGTGCATTGACAAATAACCAATCTTTCTTAAAGGGTCACTAAAGGAAATTTTTCTTTTAGCTAAATAGCTTACTTTACCTTACTGCAGTCCTGGTTTCATGTCCTCGTTGTTCGTTTTTGCTTTGAAGTTGCTGTAATTCTGCTCTGATCTCCACACTTCCTGCTTGTCTGGCTCCTTATGAAAAATCTCATGGCAGCTTTTCACTGTGGTCCAAGCTGTCATTACTGTGTGTCTAAAACTCCTCAGAACCAATCAGATTCATTTTAAAAACAAAACACTGCCCTGGATTTGTTTGTTTTTGTTCTGTGTGTCTCTCTACTTCACAGAAACATGAAACCAGTATAAAAGTGAAACTAAACTGCAGGCACGTTATATGATTGATTTTTATCTATTTTTAATCATTTTTAAAAGGAATCAATTAACTTTTATGTCTCTATACCCTGTAAACAGTCATTTCAGCAAATAAATTGTTTTCCTTTAGTGACCCTTTAAGGCCAGTTTCATCGTACAAAACCGATCGTGTGTACGCGGCCTAATACATTATTCAGGCACATTTTCTTCCTCTATACATAACCCCTATAGGGAAATGTCATCTGTACATTGCAAGAAATGAGGATAACAGATATCTCTTGGATTTTATAATCTTCCCTAGTTCACTGGAAAAAAAATGTGTTTTGCTGCAGTTTGTCCCCACCAGAGAGATTACCCATCTGTTCCTGTTTTAAAAGTGAAGCAAATCTTTTAAATGAGCAAACTTGAAAAACTCAAAATAGTTATTTCCAGAAAGGCTCCATGGCAGCATACATTTGGGTAGCCCTGTCCTCGCTCCTACCTCATAGGAACCCAATCCCATACATTTTCAGGCTGAGCCAGATTCCTTTTTTGTTCTTCCCACTCATAGGACCATTTTGTATGAAGTTTCCTACCTTTTGGAAGAAGTAGCAACTTGGTCTCTTGCGGGACAACCGTGTGAATATTGGGAGCATCCTGTGGTGTCCAGAAGTTTCCGGGATGGCTCCAGTAGTCACGGCTGCGGGACAGGCCCCACGGCTGCGGGGCAGCCACGTAATTATTGGGAGCATTCTGTGGTGTCCTGTGGTGTCCAGAAGTTTTCCGGGATGGCTCCAGTAGTCAACAAAGTTAACAGTGGGTGGTGAATGGCACACATGCTCAGAAGATTGACACCTGTAAAAATTCCTTAAATATATTAATAGTAAAAAGGTCAGGTCTGAGCATCTGAGTGTATAAGTAAAATACTTTAATAGTAAAACACTATATCAACTCACATGGGAGCAGGTATAGTAGAGTACATCTCTGGGCTGAATGGTGTCCAGGAGCAGGATGGGTGACCAGTCCAGGTCACAGTAGTTCCACTTCTCCCTGGCGATGTGGAGCATGTAAGATCCCATGAAGGATGAAGTGGTGAGCTGTCAAAGCCTGTAGTGCTAAAGCTGTGACTCCTAGTGTCCTCTCTTGTAACTGCCAAAGATAGAAGACGGACGTGCAGTGTGTATTTCCAAAGCGAGGCTTAGAGAGCATGGAACAGAGTGACACAGGGCAGTGACGTCACAATAATGTGACGCGTTTCTGAGCATGTGTGCTACAAATCCCTCATCTCCCCTCTCACACCCCCCCCCCCCTCCCCAATCACCACTCTCCCCAAATTTCCCCTCCTAGAACAATTCTGAACTCCTGCCGCATCCCTTCCCAAATTAATCCTCACAAAACAAATTCCCCCCAATCTCCTTGTGGTGCCCGCAAACCTCACATGATACCACAGTGCCCAGGATAGCCGTCCCTGGTCAAGACACTAAAGTTACAACTTTCCATGTGCAAGGATTCTCTACTCTGACAACGTCAAGCTTTTCCCTTGCAGGACCAGTTAACTGGCTAATTTAACCCTCTTCAAATCAAATTATGTCATACATCCCAGGGGTCTTCAGGAGGGGAAGAGGGGTTTCTCGGTTAGGTAAACCTTCCTGCAATGCCTAAGCTAAGTGCAGATGGATTCCAGGAAATAAATGTTATAAAAATCATCTATCCTTACTCAAAATGGCCACCCCCAGAAATGCCAGGACGTTGTTTTTCAAAGTGATATCTCAACAAAATAAAGCATGAAGACATGGATGGATGGGGGTTTGCTTAACTTAAAGTGGATGTAAACCCACTCTCATCCTTTCTAAACTACTGCCATAGTGCTGATCTATAAGGATATTCATGCCTCCTGCATGTATCCTTACCTGTCAAATGTCTCCCCTCTGTCTGTTATAAGAACTGAAAAACTGCAGATTCTGTAGGTGGGTCTATTGCCTGAAGCTCTGTGGGTGGATTCACAATGTCAGTAGACTCCCCGCCCTCCTCTACACTCCTCTTGTCAATATGCATTTTTTCCTGTGTATTCCTTACACTGAATTCTGCTATGATCACTAACATCCAGTCAAAATCCAGAAAAGTAACCACATGACTTCAGAAAAGGAGTGGGGGTGGGAATTAAAAAATAATTCCTGTCTCCAGGCTAGTGCATGAGATATGTAAATAACCTGTCACTCACAGCACAGGGGCCGGAACGGACTAATGTTTTTCTCTGTAAGTCTGTTAGAAAACTGAACAATAAAAGAGGATTGCTCAGAGCTGAATTAACTCTGTGTGGCAAGACTGGGCACAGATGATAGGAAATCCTATGTAGCACTACCCCGAAGGAGCAGCTGGTTAAATAGTGGGATTGGCACACCAAGTTACCCTGGTGATGTCTAGGGGTGAAATGCCAGTGGCGGAGCAATGAGCGAATGTCCAGACAGTCAAGAAAGCTCCTCCTCTCTGGGATCTTCTCAAAAGAACTGGGAACCCAGTAGACTACTGGGGTCCCCTTTGACCTCCGGTTAAGGTCCAGCATAGTCTGTGGAATTGGCCAGGTGGGCCACGCTGGCGGGGTCTATGGATGCACGCACCCTGAAGGTGGATGCCGCTGATTGCCATGAAATGAGTGCCAGCCTCCATCCCATTCTAGCTCACTCAACGTGAAACGTCTGACGCAAACCTCACAGCTCTCATAGGGAGAGGATCTCCTCTCCCTGTGATAGCCTGAAGCGCTGTCAGCAGCGTGCCTCCCACCAGCGCTACACCCCACGCCCGCAGAACTCGCAGCTCTTCCCCGTCCTAGCTCTACGTTAAGAATAGTCTACGCTATTAGCGTAGATCTAGCGTTGGCCGTTAGTGTAAACCTGCGCATGCGCAGTATTTACAACACCAGCCCACATAACCTGGAGCAGCTGCAGCTCGTGAGTGACCACTGCGTAGAGTTCCCTGATTCTTAACGGGGGAGTAGAGCTGCGGGCGCGGAGGACGGGGAAGAGTACTTAGCGCTGGCGGGAGGCATGCTGCTGACAGCGCTATCGGGCAATCACAGGGAGAGGAGATCCTCTCCCTATGATAGCCTAGCTGTGACTGATGTTTGCGTCAATACTTGACGTTTAAATATGTCACGTGACATGAGTGAGCCAATAGAATGGGATGGAGGCGGACCATCTCATTCTATGGCAAATCTCATTTCATGGCAATGCACCGCAACTGGAACCGGGACCCTGCAGAACTGTCTTGAGCACATGACACCTGTCCAGATGTATCCCTCCCCAGCATGCCCCGCAAGGGAAAACTCCTCCAATCGGCTGCTGGGGAAAGCTTGCTCTGTCAGAACCCCCTCTGCCGTCAACTGCCAACCAGGGATGACAACACATCCCTAGAGTGCAGACTGGCCCAGAGAACACTTCTGAAATAACAGGGGTCACCATCTAATAATTGTGTGAATGGGAGCAAAGTAACTCTCCTATTCTTGCTAAATTTAGACTAGTGCCCGCACTTAAAGTAAAAGGGGTGCTACACTTATACTGTACATTTTGGCATCAAAAAAATAAATTTAAAAAATTGGGTTTACATCCACTTTAATTTTTTTGGGTTTGTGGTGCTCAGATGTACTGTAGTTCCGCTTTAATTATCTCCACTTTCATTATTTATGGACTGGAGGTAATTACTTTTTAATTTATAACTAACTATCGTAATCTGCTACACATTTTAGTAATGGTCTTTTGTTTAAAGGGCCATACCACCAGATAAGTGTCACGTTTTATTGAATTCCCCCTTTCCAGCTTCATGTTGGAAAGGTTTCTATTCACTCTTGAATATTCACTCTTGAATATCCTTACCTATTTCTTCAGATAAAGGTCAGTTAGATTAGAAAAATCTATTCTCAAAAACATAGCACAGAGAGAACCTATAACTTGCGTATCAGATTGGCAGCAGATGTTTTTTGTTCTCCTTGCTCTCAACCAATACTGGATGTAATGGGCATAAAATGAAAACAACGTGTTCTTGCACCATGGTGAGACACATCGAAGAAAGCGGACTCTTTCTGGGTCGCAGCAGCTGTAACTGTACAAATTATAATTTCGCACATAGGAAACTAAGTATTCTAAGAAGAATCCAAGTCAAAAAGTGTGCTTTCCAGCCTCTGGAAGGAAAGAGGGAAACATTTTAGCATCAAACGTTACAGTAACACTGGCCATACAAAGACAAATACCACTAAAACAAAGCTGAAGTTTACCCTACCTATTATTTATCATGCCTGGTTCCTGCTTATGACATCATAAAACATTTCAATTTTTCATTGCATATTTTTTTTAAACCCTATTGTCATTACTGGGACTCTGTGCTTTTCTATGCAACCCAGACAGATATTATCTGGTGGGAGGGGCCAGAAGGGTGCTGTGCATAGCACCCTGAAAGCTTCATAGCATCTCAGTTCTACTCTTAAAGGCCCCCAGCACTGGATTTGCATGCAGACTGCTCTAGACAACCTACTTGTGACGCTGAGCTTCCATGAAAGAGCTAAATTACAATGATTTAAAGTGGTGGGCCAGAGACTTGAAAGTGATTTGTAAATGCATTTTTTTAAATGAAAAAAACAGGTTTATACTTACCTGCCCTGTGCAATGTAAACCCAATTTTCTCGTGCCACATACCGACACTTCTGGCTCCTCCTCTCTGGTGAGTGTGCATGTGCCCAGTACTTCCCCAGTGGGCATATGCCCTTGGGTGTAGATGCAGGGACCTGCTCTTGGTTTGTCAGCTAACTTCCTAATCTGTGTAGTAGTTCTGTCCACACCAATTGCCTAAAGCCAAACTTTAAACTTAAAGTGATACTAAAGTCTAAAAATAATAAACACATTATACAGTGTTTTTTCACAGAGCAGCCCAGATCCTCCTTTTCTCGGGTCCCTCGCCGGGACTCCTGGTCCCTTCCTCCTGCCGAGTGCCGTCATAGCAAGCAGTTCGCTTTGGAGGCCCCCCTGAGCTGAGCCGCTGCTCTGTGCGTCCATTCAGACATTGAGCTTCAGTTCGGCTCCACAATCTCTCTCCTCATTGGCTCACTGACTTTGATTGACAGCAATGGGAGCCAGTGGCGCGCAACTGCTGTCTCAGCCAATGGGGAGGGAGAATCCCGGACAGCCAAGGCTTTCGTGCAACATCCCTGGATCGAGATGGGGCTCAGGTAAGTATTAGGGGGAGCTGGGGGCTGCACACAGAAGTTTTTTTTCTTTTTATCCTATTGCATATAATGCATTTAGATTAAAAAAACAAAAACAAAAAAAAACCTTCTGCCTTTAGAACCACTTTAATCCCCCCTCTATGGGGCCTCAAACAGGTATAGTATACTTTAAAAAATTACTTTTTTGAAGACATCTTTAGCAAAGCCTTTGTGGTGTTAATGCTGCTTTTTGCATAATTACACCGAAAGTGTACATGACATGACCATAAGAATCCTAAAATACAGAGGACAGCTCTGGAGCGGATGTAAGAATTGCAGTCTGAGCGTTTTTTTAATAAGAGTACTATTTAAGAAAAAATATATACTGTATGTTCCGGAGTTGGACTTGAAAAGGTCGCTACATCTGTGTAACACCTTCCGTCTTTGGGCTATTTTAAAGTGGTTGTAAACCCTAATGCCCCGTACACACGATCGTGTGTAGCCCTATCTGATTTTTTTCTTCGGAAATTCGGATGAATTCCATCGGAGTTTAGATATAGAACATGTTCTATTTTTTTTTCGATGGAATTCTGTCGGAATTCCGATGTGATTTGGCCAGGCAAAAGCCGATTGTGTGTAAGCGGCATTACAGACCACTTTTACCTACAGGTCAACCTATATTAAAGCGGATGTAAACCCACTCTCATCCTTTCTAAACTACTGCCATGGTGCTGATCTATAAGGATATACATGAATCCTGCATGTATCCTTACCTGTCAAATATCTCCCCTCTGTCTGTTATAAGAACTGAAAAACTGCAGATTCTGTGGGTGAATCTGTTGTCTGGAGCTCGGTGGGTGGAGTCACGATGTCAGTAGACTTCCCTGCCCACCTCTACACTTCCCTTACACTGAATTCTGCTATGATCACTAACATCCAGTCAAAATCCAGAAAAGTAACCACATGACTTCAGAAAAGGAGTGGGGGTGGGAATTAAAAAAAAAATTCCTGTCTCCAAGCTAGTGCATGAGATTTGTAAATAACCTATCACTCACAGCAAGGGGGCGGAACGGACTAAGGTTTTTCTCTGTAAGTCTGTTTTATTTCACTGAACAATAAAAGAGGATTGCTCAGAGCTGTATTAACTCTGTGTGGCAAGACTGGGCATAGATGAAAGGAAATCTTATACTGTACATTGTGACATCAAAAAAATAAAAATAACATTTTGGGTTTACATCCACTTTAAGTCTTACCTGTAGGTGCAAGAAATATGTCCTAAACCTACACAGTTTAGGAGATATTTACACTAGAGTCTTGCGCCGATGTCTACGGCGCAAACGGCGCAGGTGCACTTTAGAAATGGCATCATGCCGTTTCTAAAGGAGAATGTGCTGTGACTGGCGGCTCCCGCACGCTTGTTCAGGAGTGACATCATCACGGCTCTGGCAAATCAAAGCGTGATTTCCGGGAGAAACGGCAGCAACGGAGGAGGGGAACGAGGACCGCTGCGGGGGCTTCGATCTCAGGTAAGTAATTCATTGTGAGCTAGTATGCTATGCATACTAGCTCATTATGCCTTTGTCTTGCAGGGTGTTTTTATTTTTTGCAGAGGGTTTACTTCCTCTTTAAACATATGGGGCCAGATTCACAACAAAGTTACGTTGGTGTATCTCGAGATACGCCGCGTAACTTCTAGGATACGCCGGCGTATCTTTTTTCTGTATTCAGAAAGCAAGATACGCCGGAATTTTGCTAAGATCTGACCGGCGGAAGTCTCTTACGCCGTCGTATCTTAGTTGCATATTTATAGGTGGCGCTTCCGTCGATTTACTAGTCGAATATGCAATTAAGCTAGATACGCCGATTCACGAACGTACTTGCACCCTGTCGCATTTGCGTAAGCGTAAGTCCGGCGTAAAGTTACCCCTGCTATATGAGGCGTACGCAATGTTAAGTATGGACGTCGGGACAGCGTCAAATTTTCCGTCTTTTACGTCGTTTGCGTAAAACGTTCGCGAATAGGGCTTTGCATAAGTTACATTCACGTCGAAACCAATCGGTATTTGCGGCGTAATTTTGAGCATGTGCACTAGCATACGTCCACGGACGGTGCATGCGCCGTTCTTTAGAAACATTATTTACGTGAGGTCATGCCCACTCCAAGCCTAATTACGCAGGCTTACGCCGATCAATTTACGCTATGCCGCCATAACTTAGGACGCAAGTGCTTTATGAATACGGCACTTGCCTCTCTAATTTGCGGCAGCGTAAAGAGGATACGTTACGCCCGCACAAAGATACGCCTCTGTACGTGAATATACCCCTCGTGTTCTCTAAGAAACGTTCTGCAGTGACTCATATTTCAGAGAATGGAGCAGGTGCAGTTGACAGACATTGAAAAGGGGGCACTACCACCTCCTGAATACATGATTTATTTATTTTTTCAATGCGATTACTGCGCCACAGCTACTTTACATGATTGGGTCACGTTCAGCAGCAGTACTACTCACCAAACACAAGCGGAAAGATAAACCATCAAGGCATCAGGGTGTTTACAACCCTGCTAGGCTGACTTTGCAGCTTAAGGGAATGGTAAAACCACAGCTTAACTGCCTGTTTTTGGCCATTCCCCCAACTCCAACTGTAAACTAAGCCTTAGGATGGCTATGCTCCCTTTTCCCTTCTATCTATGGAGGCACAGAAGAGCCACCCTTGGAGAGCAGCATTTTAAACCTGTGAAGAGTGTAGCGCTAGATCGATTAACCAGTTAAGGACCGCCGCATGTACATTTACGTCGGCAGAATGGCACCGACAGGCACATCAACGTATATATACGTTGGTGCCTTAAAGGGGTTCATACGGCGGGGGTACATACGGCGGTCTGTTTTGCTGACCGAGCGATCCGGGATGAGGGGGCGGCTATTCGTTTTTGTCCGCCCCCTCCGGATCGCTCTCAGCCAATCCGCACGCCCCCCCACCCTGTCACTTCCTCCTCCTGTGTAAACACAGGAAGGAGGAAGCGATGTGATCTCTCCTTCAGTGTTTTTTTCAACCACCGCTGAGGAGAGATCACATCGCACAGTAAGTCTGCACTAACACTACACTTACACACACTACACATAGGCACATTAACCACTTGCGATCGCCCCCTTCCCCCCTGTCACAGTGTCACTGAATGCAGTAATCATACATGTTTGATTACTGTATTTAGTGTCAGTGTGACAGGCAGTGTGACAGTCAGTTAGTGTTAGGTTCAGGGTAGCCCCCGTACCCCCCCTAATAAAGTTTTAACCCCTTGATCACCACCCTAGTTAACCCTTTCACTCCCTATTGCCAGCGTCACTAAGCGATAATTTTTCTGATCGCTGTATTAGTGTCGCTGTTCCCACTAGGTAGCTATTTTTGTTTTTATTGCGATTTTTTTTTTAAAAAGACATATGGCTAAATACATTTTGGCCTAAATGATTGACTAAAATTTAGTTTATTTGATTTTTCTTATAACAAAAAGTAAAAAATATTGATTTTTTTTCAAAAATGTCACTCTATTTTTGTATATAGCGCAAAAAATTTAAATCGCAGAGGCGATCAAATACCACCAAAAGAAAGCTCTATTTGTGGGAAGAAAAGGACGCAAATTTTGTTTGGGAGCCACGTCGCACGACCGCGCAATTGTCAGTTAAAGCGACGCAGTGCCGAATCCCAAAAAGGGGCAAGGTCATTTAGCAGCATTTTGGTCCGGGTCTTAAGTGGTTAATAGATCTATATGGATTTTACAAAATTGACTCACAAATTAAAGCCCAACTCCAGCTAACACCTTTACTGGAAACAATGCCTCCTCTCCCGCAAAGCAGTTTCCAGGAGCTCCTTTACCAACCGCTACCCATGATTCTTCCATATTTTAATCTTCAACAGTTTTGATTGGCCAAGCCAAGATGACTCCTGCGCATCTTGGCAGATGCCAAAATTGTACACAGAGCTGAGTGTGCAGGCTGGTAGTAAACAATAAAGCATAAGAGAAATAATATGTCTTAAAAAAAAGGCCTTCCTGGTTGCCATTTTTTTTTCTTCTTCTTTGGAATAAAGTTCAATTTTAAGAAGTTACAGAAACTGTTTTTTTTTCCTTTGGGATAAAAGTTACGTATATAAATGAAAGCTAAGCATTGTAACCCTATCAGTGTTAAAGTGAAACTGACGTAAAAATAATGAAAAAACTGTGGACAGGCCGGTTCTTTTTTGCAGAAGGGACACCCTGGGGGTAATTTATGAAAGGCAAATCTACTTTGCACTGAAAGTGCACTTGAAAGTGCAGTCACTGTAGATCCGAAGGGGATATGTAAGGAAAATGAACAGCATTTTACACATGATTGGATGATAAAATCAGCAGAGCTTCCCCTCATTTCAGAGCTTCCCCTCAAATCTGCAGTGACTGCACTTCCCAAGTGCACTTTCAGTGCATTTGTAGTGGAAAGTGGATTTGCCTTTCGTAATTAACCCCCACTGGGGTTGATTTACTAGAACTGGAGAGTGCACAATCTAGTGCAGCTGTGCATTGTAACCAATCAGCTTCCATTTTTTTTGTGAAAACTTAATTGAACAAGCTGAAGTTCACGTTTTAACAAAAAATAATGAATGCACGCGGGTAAAAAAAATGGTGTATTTTTTGTTTGTTTTTGGAGCCTCTAAACTAGGGTGACCAGACATCCCCAGTTTCAGGGGACAGTCCCCTGATTGAGGACACTGTCCCTGGACCAAGTCTGTCCCTGGTTTTGTCCCCAGATTGGATTTAATAGGGGGCAGGGGCAATTTCAAAGACAGTCAGTGCAGAATTAAAATAAAAAAATAGAATTACACCCCCCCTCTCCGCCGTGCCTACTAGCATAGGGGGGTTGTATTTTTCCCATTATCTGTGCCCCTTTCTGATGATCATGTATTGGTCGGAGTGGAGGGAATATTTCTTTAGTTTCGGGCGCATGCCCATTTAGCTTCGCTCACATGTTCTTCTGCCTTGGCACAAATCTTGGCCAGCCACCTGCTTATCTCCTTGCCTTCCCTGGGGGAGTGATCTTCCTCCGCTCCTCACCCAGTAGTAGCCGGGGCACGAAGAGTAAGACTTGAGAGTCTGTGAAGCGGGCGGCAATGGGCAGAGAGTCGCTGATTGTTGCCATTACTAGTAAACAAAAAATATGTCCCCGGATTTCATTTTAAAAATCTGGTCACCTTACTCTAAACCCATTGCACCAGCGATCAGCAGATGATTGCCATGCATGTTTCCTTCAGGCCTGTCAGTTTATCAGTGTGCCAGTACATCATATGGGCAAGCAAATATAATCTAATAGAAAGACTCAATGAACTACAACAGCGCTCCACAGCACCGTGGTAAGTCATTAAAAACTATAAGCTGACAGTCACAAAGGAATTGTAGTTTTCCATTTACAGGGGGCTTTTGAATAAGTGACTTGGCCGGGCAGGTACAGCATATTTTTAAATTGTGACAGCTAGCTATCAGATCAGGTGATCGGGGGGTGGTCTGGTCATAACATGAATATGGGTGTAACATGTTACAAAAGATGAACTTATTTTTGAAGTTAGAAGCTAATTGGCTACTATGCACAGCTGCACCAGATTTTGCACTCTGCAGTATTAGTAAATCAATCCCACAATGTCTCTTCTGCAATAAAATCAACTTATCTGCTTGTTCACAATCCCCTGTATAATTTACGAGATGTGCTTGCACAGAACACTCCTAAGCATACACTGTCATGGCCCTCCAGCTGTTGCAGAACTTTAAGTCCCATCATGCCTCTGCCTATAGGAGTCATGCTTGTAACTGTCAGAGACTTGCAATGCATTATGGGACTTGTAAATCTGCAACAGCTGGAGGGCCACAGGTTGAGCACCCATGTGCTAGAGTGACATCATTCTGCACCAGTCAAACAAGACAGTGGAAGAGGTAGAAGATGCTGGCCCTGGAAAGGGACCTCACAAGTGCATTACCGCTTTAACTACAGTATTTATTGGCGTATGACGGTATAACACTTTTTTACCCTGAAAATAGAGGGTAAACTGTGCCTGCGTGTTATACGCATTGGGCTGTGGAAAGTTTTTTCCCTGAAACAACCCTCTTTAAGTTAGGGTGTGAGTTATACGCCTGCGCGTGTTATACGCCGATAAAAAAAAAATTGCTTTAATTTACCGTATTTAACAGTGTAGCTGCTGACTTTTAATAAGGACACTTACCTGTCCTACTTGCCCACGCTGATGGGGCCCCCCCCCCCCCGATGCCGATCCCAGGACTGATGCAGGTCCCGCGCCGCCATTCACACCAGGGGAAACAGGCAGTGAAGCCTTCCGGCTTTACTGCCCATTTCCTACTGCGTCTGCGTGAGTCACGTGCCGGCTTGTGAATGGGCGGCTGCTCTCTGAGAACACAGTTCCCAGAAAGCAGTGCGCCCCATTCACTAGGAGAAAGAGAAGAAGAAAACACACCGCGGTGCGGATGAGGCAGATTACGGACTTCCGCATAGCAACAGGTATTTCGGGTGAGTATAAAAAAAAAAAATCCCTTTTTTTATTTTTTTAGGACTTTTGACCAAATGTTTTTTTCCTGGGTGTAACTCCGCTTTAAGAATTCAGCAGGATTAGTCCTGCTTTAAATGGTTTGTCCCAACCCACCAACTGCCTACTTTTTTTGCTGGACACTTTGGTCTGTTAAAGGAGGTTGAAAATAACACTTATTGGCCAGAAAAACAGCTAATTAGATTAGGTTATGCCGGGGAACTAAAAAAATACAAGACTGCTGGCCATACTGTATACAATTTTCTTAAATTTTCTTTACCTTCAACTATGTAGTGCAAGGGCCTGCCTGACTGCATACACATTGAAAGTGTTTAGGTTTGACCTCATATTATATGATTTCGGTAAATCTAAAAGAAAAATGGAATAAGAAAATTGTATAATGAATGGCCAGCCTTAAAGTGGAACTTATTCTTCCCAAAACAGTTGCATTTAAGGCATGCCGTGAATTATAACTGCCATATTTACTTGTACTTTCAAACAAACTGTCAAACCATCAAACCTCTGGTGTCATAACTGATCACTGCAGCACCATGGCAGCTGCGGAACAACAGAGACCAAGATGGCAGCTTCCTTGGAGGAAGTAGAGGGGGTTTTAGTTCTGCTTAGTGCTAGTTAAAAAACTGCAAAGTGCTTTTTTATTTTGCCTACAGTTACACTTTTTGTTCATTTCCTTGTTTTTGTGCAAACAAGACTTGTGTTTATCCAAAAAACGCACTTCTGTCTCATAAGTGATAAAAAAAAGTGCCAGTAGCTGATGTGGTTCTGGTGTTTAAAGCAAAATTGTGACAGCCTACAATTTACGTTATTAACACTGCCTTACTTCATAAACTGATAACACATTTTAATAAATGTGCATTAGTTAAAAAAGTAAGCCTTAAAGCAATTAAACCATAAGTAATGCAATATGTTCTCAGTGGCGCTTATCCTTGGAACTGTTATACTGAATGTGAACAGCATTGGGAAAAAATGTGAAGTTTTTCCATTAAGTTTCCTGTGTTTTATCAGATGCATAAAGAGATGTCTGTACTTGTGTGTAAAACAGATGTTCTTTCTACAGCAAAGGAAAAAAAAACTTTTTGCAATTAAAATGTATGTCACTGTAATTTTTATAAATGCAGCATATTTTTTTAGGGTTTCTGTGTTGTCCTCAATTTGTGGGTCAGTGATGGTGTACTGATCCCTCTCATCTAATGCCGCGTACACACGGTCGTTTTTTGCGATGAAAAAAAACATTGTTTTTTTAAAACGTCATTTAAATTGATCGTGTGTGGGCAAAACGTCGTTTTTTGTCTTCAAAAAAACGACCAAAAAAAAATTCCAACATGCTTGAATTTTTTGTGTCGTTTTTCAAAACGTTGTTTTTGTGAAACACAAAAAGTCAAAAACGTCGCTTAAAACAACGTTTTTCAACCCGCGCATGCCCAGAAGCTAGTTATGAAGCGAGCTTCAATGGAAAAGAGTGGTGAACGTAACCTCGCTTTTTGTGGAAAAAAAACGATGGTGTGTAAGCAACATCGTCTTTGAAAAGTGACGTTTCAAAAACATCGTTTTTTACTTCACAGAAAACGTCGTTTTTTTTCATCACAAAAAATGACCGTGTGTACGCGGCATTAGTGTTCTGTCTAAAGAGGCGCTGGCAACTTTCAAACTTGTATGCGCAATCTGATGAACAAAAACTTCAAACAAGCGCAACAGCTCTAGAGAGGCAGCTCCCATGCTGCAATTCTCCCCTCAATGGGTACCTGACATTAGCACAAACCAAAGAGATACAATTTACAAAGGTGCACCAGACCAAAAACAAATGAAAAAGTCCAAGATCATTTTAATTGTTGGTAAATACATTTTACTGTATAAAAATAGCCATGGTGTTGCTACACCGTTCCCACTTTATCAGGGCTCAACACAGAATAAAACTTAGATGAACTGAGAAAAACAGTGTCCTCACAGATGTAAATTAGGACCAGTATTACATTCTCCTTGTGGAGTAACAATGTGATAGTTACCTTAGGGCTGTCTGTTGCTTGGTTATGTGAGGAGGGTGCTATTGTACCAGTGCAGTAAGCCCTGTCCCCCTTGCCCTGATGCTGAGTGCCATCACAGGGTGCAGTCATTTAAGGAGGACGAAGCACACACTATGTGGCTTTTATGTCATATAGAGAAAAAGAACAGCACATTATACCGTAATACATTGATTCGCTATGCACTGTCCAATGTATAAATATCAGGTCACTTCTTGTGGGGAGTACCTTCTTCTTATTGCGGAACTAAATTCTCCTATTCTTTTCAGAATAGCTGCCACCTTATCCTCTGATCTGCAACTGTCATGGTGCTATACATGTAGCATCCTCACAAATAGGCTGCTAGATAGGATTGCTTTGGTCTGCTCAGGACTCTACAGGCTGCAATCTTGATTGCTTCCCCCTGTTTTCTGGAGATTTCCAGTATAGTGGGTGAGAGAAGTAAATGAGCAGCACTATAAATAGTCATGAGCCCCAGGAAAAGAGGTTCCCAGCCAGAAAGGCTGCTGCCCTTCCTGGTCGCCCTGCTGGACGTTCTGCCTGTCTTCTCAAAGTCCCAGCTGTGCTCAGCTGGGGGGGGGGGGAGCTATCACTACAAGTTCTTTGGGAGCCAAAACAGGGGTTCCACTAATGATCACAGTGACTGCTGATGCTGTTAACCCCAGACACACTGGGCCGGATTCAGATACATCCGTGTATCTTTACGGCGGCGTAGCGTATGCTATTTACGCTACGCCTCCGCAACTTTTACAGGCAAGTGCCTTATTCAGAAAGCACTTGCTCCGTAAGTTGAGGCAGCGTAGCGTAAATTGGCCGGTGTAAGGGCGCCTAATTCAAAATAGGCAGATAGGGGACGTGATCAATGTAAATGAATCATGACCCCACGTAATTTACGTTTTTTCTGAACGGCGCATGCGCCGTCCGTGGACGTATCCCAGTGCGCATGCGCAAAATCACGTTGCAAGTAGTCAATGAAAACAACGTGAACGTAACTTACGCCCAGCCCCATTCCCAAACTATTTACGCAAACGACGTACAATTCGACGCTGTCCCGACGTCCATACTTAACATTGGCTGCACCTCATATAGCAGGGGTAACTTTACGCCGGACAAACACTTACGCAAACTACGTAAAATACAAGTACTTTCGTGAATCGGCGTGTCTAGCTCATTTGCATATTGGACACGTAAATCGACGGAAGCGCCACCTAGTGTCCAGCGTAAATATGCAACTATGATACAACGGTGTAACAGACTCGTATCTTAGCTGAATTCCGGCGTATCTTGTTTTCTGAATACAGAAAAAAGATACGCCGGCTATTCTTAGTAGTTACGCGGCGTATCTCCAGATACACCGACGTAACTACGTTCTGAATCCGGCCCACTAAGTTTAAGTCTTACCTGGCTTGGAACATTGCTAATGGTTACACAGTGCTATCCACTTTATATATCCTACTGCTCAAAGGACTCCAAGGGGAAGCATGTCCTCACATTCCTGTGTAGTACTCAGGACAGTATCCACAGCTCCCCAAACCCCATCCAAGTCAATCTACAATTAACTTTTAAAAAGGCAACACCTTTTCTGAGTCAGGGGAGTGAATGTTGCTGTTGCTGCCGCTACAGAGTTGGAAAAGAACCTGGGACACAATTCAGAGGCCCTTGGGGGGGGGGGGGGTAGCGCACAAGCAACTTTGACAGTTATCATGCCTTAAATGTAACTGTTTTTTTCACACAGTTAAATCCAGTGGCGACATTGAGGGGTGATCAAGCTAGCCACCCCGCCTATCCTGGTCCTTGGACAGCACTGCCAGCAAAGTTTATCATTAGGAGAAAATCATTGCCAGCCTCTTCTCCTATACTGCTGCTCCTCCTGTGTCACTCATTGTAAGGTGAAGCTTCTATCCTAAATAGCTTCATTCTCTTGTTGGCCACTCTCCTCATCTTGCTCTTCCTCTTTAGAGTGTT
Organism: Rana kukunoris; assembly: GCA_029574335.1. Taxonomy (NCBI): domain Eukaryota; kingdom Metazoa; phylum Chordata; class Amphibia; order Anura; family Ranidae; genus Rana; species Rana kukunoris. Next base: position 276,529,071 of record CM056052.1, read on the forward strand.
GCTTTAGATTGGAGGAGGAGAGCGGACACATGACCAATCATGAATCATCAGAGGAAAGCAGTCATGTGACAGGGTCCATGCAAGAACGAAGCTATAAGCGTATCAAAATTTCAAGCCGGCCAGCTTTCAACTATCCGCCCGTCCTTCCGGGATAGTAGCATTCTATAGTTGGTGACTTCAGCACGCCGCTCCTCCCCACGCCGTTTCGTCAAATGGTGACATCTTCCAGGGGCACCTTTTCCACTTTATATAATTATGCACTTCGGCACTGCCCAAGGGCCACCGGGTCAGTAGGGGGCCCCTTGTGATATTAAAGTGGTAGTAAACTTTGCTAATATTACCACTTTTTAGAGGCCCTGAGGTAGGTTATGCCACAATGTAAAAGTATGCACAGCATATAAGCATATTAGGGTACACTTAAATTGCCAGACTGAGCCCTCCAGTGCTGTGCTGTGATCAATCCGGCAGGGCCCAGGTGCTTTCCATCTTCATCCGGTCTTCCTTCTGGGTTCTGTGCCTTGGCTGGGCTGTGTTGATGTCATTTCCATGCATGCTCATGCGCATTCTCTCTCTCTCTCTCTCTCTCTCATCCTCCCCCCCCCCTCTCTCTCTCTCTATCTCTCTCTCTCTAATTTAATTTGTTATAACAAAAAAAAATATGCATTTTTATTTATTATTTATAAAAGGCCCGACCAAAATCCTCAGCACCAGGCCCATAATGTTCTTAATCTGGCCCTGGTGCTTGGCACAGAGAGCTGGATAGGGACAGAATGCTGTGATGTTACTGGACTGTAATCCATCACTGACTAGCTTATTAATTGTTTTCCTATTAAGAATCATATGCTTATTTCCCCTCTCAGCTAATCAGCATCAAACCTGTCCTAAAGGATTCAATCGAATTCCTTGTTTACATTGCATGTACTAAAGTGTACACCAGTGCGAAAGGCTGTGTATGTCCTCATGAAATGCACAGGTGTTCCGTGTATGCCCATGCAGGCAGTCCCATCCATGTCTATTGGGATGCAGCAGCTGCATGAATACAACCACTGCTTCCAATATGACTTTCAAGGGGGTGCATGTCCCCAAACTCACTCTATCTGCATTCAAGGACAGGCACCTGCACTTGCCCGCACCCAAACAGATGTCAAGTTGGGAGCAGGGCTGTGCCTGTGCAGCCACTGTGTCCCAATGGATATGAATGAGATTGCTTGCACTCAGATGCGTGGAATACCTGTGCATCTCCTGCATGGATGTAAACTTAAAGCGGAGCTCCAGGCTCCTTCAGAAAACAATACTGTAGCTGATGACTTTTATTATTAGGACACTTACCTGTCCATGAATCCAGCGGGGTCTTCACCCCAGCCGATTATTCAATCGGCTTTTGGGTGCTGCCACCACCATCTCTCGGGTAAGGGAAACCGGTAACGAAGCCTTGCAGTCTCACTGCGCTTTGTGGTGGCAAGGGAAGGAGGAGGGGCCGAACTCCTGAATGAGTTCACGTGGCGAAGTCAGCCGGAAGTGCGAGCAGGTACCTGTCAAAACCAGGTCCCCCACCCCTCTCAACCCTGAAAGGTGACAAAATGTGTCAGCGGAGAGGGGAGGAGGAGAACGCGTTTTCTAGAGATGAACGTTGTATCTCTGTTTCCACCAAGTAATCTGATCAATTGAAATACGATCGTATTCATTAAAAAAAGTCTCTCAGTGCTACTGACTGATGCATTATATACCTCTCTGGCCTGTCAATTCAGTTTGTTCAATGTGATCAAAACGGAGTCCAAATTATTGGAGGGGAAGTTATAAATACTACAGTAGATAGTTTTCAGATTTAAATGTTTTGTTAAAACTGCATATCAATTCAATAAAAAATTAAAACATATGTGGCCACAATAAGTTGCAATTTTAACTACAGAGCTACAATTTTGTCTGATTGTATTACTTTTTGTACCCCCTCTAGGGAGTTTTCCCCCTTTACATGTCATGCTGACCATGGCAAAAAGTGATAAAAAATTGATAAAGTTTTACAGGAGCAGAGGGGAAATGTTCCATTGGTCACACCTGTTGAAGTGACAACTGTATAAGTGGGTAATTCCACTTGGGAGAATTCCTCTCACTTCTTGTCTGTGTTTTGCCTTGGTGTCGTTTTTTCCTCAGCATGTAGGAGCATGTAGGGGCTGGAAAGGCCTAAACCTGAAACACCAAAAATAACTGCTAAGTAGGAGTTTTCCTTCCTGTGCATCATGCGTTAGCCATGGTGATGAAATTATGTGGACTAGTACAGACACTGGAAACTTTCCACTCACTGCCAGTCATCTTTAATAACATGAAGGCACAGGCAACTGATTCTTCTGGTTGTCAGGTTTAGATTGTATTGAATATCAGCAGACGCCCTAGGCTTTAGAATCTGGACAAAATTCTTCATAGGTTAACATTTAAAAAATCTAAACCGCTATGTCATAGGATGCTGAAAAACAGTAGCCTTACACTACTACTGATTATTGCTTGAGATGAACAAATGAGCCACATTGCTGGTGTTCTTAAGCTACTGTATGGCCACCATATTCAATGTAATCCCAATGGGGTCATGGCATGGTCTATATCATTTTCTTACCATAATCATGGCGTGTTTTTATTTACTATGCTGGACCATTACCAATATATTCTGCACTGTACAAAAGAGTGTCACACAACCAACAGTGATTCTTTGTTTCCTTGCATGCCACATTGATTTCTGCATACCTTTTCAGCAATGAATGCCTTATTCATTAATACTACAACATGTTTGATGGAAAAATAAGGCTTTAATCCATCCATGAGAAACAGCCCCAGGGCTCAATGAATAAAGTAAGTTTACAAGCTTAACCACTTAAGACCCGGACCTTTAGGCAGCTAAAGGACCCGGCCAGTTTTTGCGATTCAGCAATGCGTTGCTTTAACTGACAATTGCGCGGTCGTGCGACGTGGCTCCCAAACAAAATTGGCGTCCTTTTTTTCCCCACAAATAGAGCTTTCTTTTGGTGGTATTTGATTACCTCTGCGGTTTTTATTTTTTGCGCTATAAACAAAAATAGAGAGACAATTTAAAAAAAAATGCAATATTTTTTACTTTTTGCTATAATAAATATACCCCAAAAATACATAAAAAAAAAAAAAAAATTATTTTTTCCTCAGTTTATACCGATACGAATTCTTCTTCTACCTATTTTTGGTAAAAAAAAAAAAAAAAAAAAATCGCAAAAAGCGTTTATCGGTTGGTTTTCGCTAAATGTATAGCGTTTACAAAGTAGGGGATAGTTTTATTGCATTTTTATTAATTATTATTTTGTTTTACTACTAATGGCGGCGATCAGCGATTTTTGTAGTTCTAACTCTCCACAGTGGAAACAGATGCATTTTAATGCATAGGCAGGGGGCAGGTGAGCCTGGAAGGAGGCCCACCTCTCCTTAACCACTTAAGACCCGGACCAAAATTCAAGTAAAGGACCAGGCCCCTTTTTGCGATTCAGCACTACGTAGCTTTAACTGACAATTGTGCAGTCGTGCGACGTGGCTCCCAAACTAAATTAGTGTCAGTTTATTCCCACAAATAGAGCTTTCTTTTGGTGGTATTTGATCACCTCTGCGGTTTTTATTTTTTGCGCTATAAACAAAAATAGAGCGACAATTTTGCTATAAAAAATATCTTCCAAAAATATCTAAAAAAAAAAAAAATATGTTTTTCTCAGTTTATGCCGATAAGTATTCTTCTACCTATTTTTGGTAAAAAAATCTCAATAAGCGTTTGCGCAAAATTTATAGCAATTACAAAATAGGGGATGGTTTTATTGCATTTTTATAAAAAATATTTTTTTTACTACTAATGGCAGCGCTCAGCAATGACAGCCCCACAGTAAAGAACGGGGAAGCTGTGTTTACACACAGCTCTCGCCGTTCTTCAGCTCCGGGGACTGATCACGAGACTCCGGTGGCGATCGGGTCCGTGGGTCCCGCGGTCATGAAGCTTCGGACCGGGTCGCGGGGGGCACAGTTTGTTTTTAAATACAAGTGCCCCTTACCTGTGTAGGCAGTTTTTTGATAAAGGTGAGCTAACCCTTTCTTAGTTTTCCATACAAATATACCAGTTAACTTTCATGTAGTTATACGGTATATTAAAGTGGGTGTAAACCCAATTCATGAAATTTGAGCTGGGCACATATATCTGCAGTATTTTGTTATCTCTTTTCAATAAGCCAAGCCTTATAGCTCTCTTCTGAACGATTCCTCTGTTATCAGCCTGAGAATTCCTGACATATTTTTTTACTTTTTAGACAAAAGCAGCCTGAATCTTTTGTCAAAGAAGGTTGCTAAAATAGATTAGCAGAGAGCAGCTCCTATTACAAAACAGCTGTGAGAGTCTCTGCCTATGATTAGAGGGGGTGTGTGCCTTTCTTCCAATTAGCAATGTTAGCTATCTTGGCTGTATGCCCAGATATCACACCAGGAAGAGAAAATCTCCTAATAGGATCTCAACTTTCTAAACAGTATATAAATGTGAAGACAGCAGATATACATGTAAAACCTATATAGGGAGATTTGGTTAAGCCCTGTGTAACATCCAAGGCTGTTCACTTCACTGGGTGTATGGAGTGTTACATCCACTTTAATTAAAACATCATAAATATCTCTTCAGGGTAACTGTACTGCTAGAACAGTTAGGGCTCATTCACACTAAATACCTCAACTTGACGTGTTTTTTCTGCACAAGGACACCACAAATTACCACTAGGGCACATAGGAAACAATAGTGACCTCATCAATAGTGTCTCCTTCACACCACAGCAGTAAAGTGCAGTGCAGAAAATTCAGACATGCTGCCTTTTTTCACAGAGAAACCAATTGCCCCTCATGCCACCACTTGTCAAGGCACCACAGCTCATTTAATTTAGTATAATTTTGCGACACTTTGATTTTTTTAGACCAGTTTATGGAGAGGATCACAAGAGGCAATTGCAAATATTTATTTTCATCAAATAAGCAGGCTGAAGGTGACAAGGAGACACCCCCCCACCCCCAAAAAAAATACATTGTTACATTTTTGCTATATTGTGCAATATGGATGAGTGAATAACAAGTGTGACTGATGAAAATCTTAAATATTTTTGTAGGCAAAATAGTTTGCATATAAAGATGTTGAAATACACCTACCTCTGTGTCATACAGTAGCTCTACATTTAAAGTGACACTAAACTCTGGTGTAAAAAATTATCTATTCAGGTATGTATTCTTAACTCACTAGTACGATCTACTACTCAGCCTTCCCCAAATTCTTTTTTTTTTCTTGCTGTGATCCTACTTCCAGTTATAGGGTGGCACTGGCTATGTTCATTCTCAATGATCCTACTGTATGTATGAACATAGTCAATTTCTCATGCTCATTCCTGAGATGCACCATGGATTATGAGATTAGTAGTGAGAATAGAGCATTGTACAAGACTGCAACTAACGTACACTGTTCTTTCCAAACAAATGGAAGTAAATTCAAAGGGAGAGGCTTGGGAGCTCACAGAGGATCTTATAAGGAAGCAGAAAAACACAGTAAGAAAGAATTTCATTACAGGGCCATTAAGTCGTGGATGTGTATGAATTATTTTTGGATAATTTGTATATTGTTTAGTGTTAACCTCTTAAGGACCGCCTACTGCACATTTACGTCGGCAGAATGGCACGGCTGGGCACAACCACGTATATATACGTTGGTTCTAGTACCCAGCCGTGGGTCATGGGCGCGCGCCCGTGACCCGGTCCGAAGGTCCGGGACCGTGGGACTCGCGGACCTGATCGCCGCTGGAGTGCGGTGATCGGTCCCCGGAGCTGAAGAACGGGGAGAGCCGTGTGTAAACACGGCTTCCCCATGCTTCACTGTGGCCGCAACATCGATCACGTCATCCCTGTTATAGGGGGACGTGATCGATGACGTCACACCTACAGCCACACCCCCCTACAGTTGTAAACACACACAGGGAACACTCAAATCCTACAGCGCCCCCTTGTGGTTAACTCCCAAACTGCAACTGTCATTTTCACAGTAAACAATGCAATTGAAATGCATTTTTTGCTGTGAAATGACAATTGTCCCAAAAATGTGTCAAAATTGTCCGAAGTGTCCGCCATAATGTCGCAGTCACGAAAAAAAATTGCCGATCGCCACTATTAGTAGTAAAAAAAAAAAAAAATTATAAAAATGCAATAAAACTATCCCTTATTTTGTAAACGCTATAAATTTTGAGAAAACCAACCGATAAACGCTTATTGCGATTTTTTTTTTACCAAAAATAGGTAGAAGAATACGTATCGGCCTAAACTGAGGAAAAAAAATATATATATTTTGGGGGGATATTTATTATAGAAAAAAGTAAAAAATATTGAATTTTTTTCAAAATTGTCGCTCTATTTTTGTTTATAGCGCAAAAAAACGCAGAGGTGATTAAATACCACCAAAAGAAAGCTCTATTTGTGGGGGAAAAAAGTACGCCAGTTTTGTTTGGGAGCCACGGCGCACAACCGCGCAATTGTCAGTTAAAGTGACGCAGTGCCGAATCACAAAAAGGGGCAAGGTCATTTACCTGCATTTTGGTCCGGGTCTTAAGTGGTTAATGTAACTGTTCACTGTGGATATTTGATTATAATATTTGTAAGTTGGTTAATTTTTAAGTCTTTCTATAGAATAGCATGGGTGCTCAACCTGTGGCCCCCCAGCTGTTGCAGAACTACAAGTCTCATCATGCCTCTGCCTTTGGGAGTCATGCTTGTAACTGTCAGCCTTGCAATGTGTCATGGAACTTGTAGTTCAGCAACAGTTGGAGGGCCACAGATTAACCACTTCAGGTCGGCGCTATCGTCAAAAGACCTCTACAGCGCCGACCTGAGGTGCCAGGTGGACGTCTTTGGACGGCTTTTGTGTGCATTACCCGCGCGCGCCGCTGGGTGGCGCGCAGCGGGTAAACACTGTGCCGTTGCATCGCTGGGAAGCCGATGCGTGTGCCTGGCGGCCGCGATGTCCACGGGTGCACGCGATCGGCAGTCCCAGCAGGTGACAGCAGGGACGTGGAGCTCTGTGTGTAAACACAGAGCTCCACGTGCTGTCAGGGTGAGAGGAGACCGATCTGTGTCCCTTGTACATAGGGACACAGCTTCTGTCACCTCCCCCAGTCACCCCCTCCCCCCACACAGTTAGAACACACCCAGGATACACACTTAACCCCTTCCTCACCCCCTAGTGTTAACCCCTTCCCTGCCAGTCACATTTATACAGTAATTAGTGCATTTTTATAGCACTGATCGCTGTATGAATGTGAATGGTCCCAAAATTGTGTCAAAAGTGTCCGATATGTCCGCCGCAATATCGCAGACCTGACAACAACAAAAAAAAAAAAAAAAAAAAAAATCGCAGATCTCCGCCATTACTAGTAAAAAATAAATCATAAATCTATCCCCTATTTTGTAGGCGGTATAACTTTTGCGCAAACCAATCAATAAATTATTGCAAGTTTTTTTTAACAAAAATATGTAGAAGAATACGTATCAGCTTAAACTAAGCGAAAAATATATTTTTTAAAAAAAAATGGGATATTATTATAACAAAAAGTAAAAAATATTGTGGGTTTTTTCTTAAAAATTTCCTGTCTTTTTCTTTTTATAGCTCAAAAAATAAAATCGCAGAGACGATTAAATACCACCAAAAGAAAGCTCTATTTGTGGGGAAAAAATGATAAAAATATAATTTTGGTACAGTGTTGTATGACCGCGCAATTGTCATTCGAAATGCGTCAGCGCTGAAAGCTGAAAATTGGTCTGGGCACGAAGGGGGTTTAAGTGCCCAGTAATGAAGTGGTTAAGCACCCATGGAGGGTGTATAATTTGTATTGTTTTACATTTACGTTTGTAGGTGTGCAGCAATTTGTTTGCTGCACCTGCTGGTCTTCTCAGTTAACTGGCACTGATCTCCTCACAAACTGGCCTTTAACTGGACCTTTTAGAATAATCCTTTAACCTGCCAGCTGACCCCACTAACCAATCCCAGATTGACCCTTCCAGAAACCTCTAAGCCCACCTCACCTAATTAACCAATCCTAACCTGCACTAGTCATTTTGAAAAAACTTCACCTCTGCTGACCTCTAATTGACCTGCCCCCCTCCAATTAACCTATACTGTTTAACCTAACCTAGCATAACCTAGCCAAACTATAACCTGTACCCTTATATCTTTAAACTTTGTGCCGATGCCATGACCCCATGAGGAAAGGGGGGACCTTAGCGCATGGGCGTCCGCTGAATTTTTTTCAGGGGGGGGGCATCATTTTAACCACTTAAGGACCGCCTACTGCACATTTACGTCGGCAGAATGGCACGGCTGGGCACATCAACGTATATATACGTTGATTTTAGTACCCAGCCGTGGGTTGCGGGCGCGCGCCCGTGACCCGGTCCGAAGCTCCAGGACCGGGACCGCGGGATTCGCGGACCCGATCGCCGCTGCAGTGCGGCGATCCGTCCCTGGAGCGGAAGAACGGGGAGAGCCGTGTGTACACACGGCTTCCCCGTGCTTCTCTGTGGCCGTAGCATCGATCGCGTCATCCCTGTAATAGGGGGATGCGATCGATGACGTCACACCTACAGCCACACCCCCCTACAGTTGTAAACACAACACATAGGTCACACATCCCCTACAGCGCCACCTGTGGTTAACTCCCAAACTGCAACTGTCATTTCCACAGTAAACAATGCAATTTAAATGCATTTTTTGCTGTGAAAATGACAATTGTCCCAAAAATGTGTCAAAATTGTCCGAAGTGTCCGCCGTAATGTCGCAGTCACGAAAAAAAATCGCTGATCGCCGCTATTAGTAGTAAAAAAAATTTTTTTATAAAAATGCAATAAAACTATCCCTTATTTTGTAAACGCTATAAATTTTGCGAAAACCAACCGATAAACGCTTATTGCGATTTTTTTACCAAAAATACGTAGAAGAATACGTATCGGCCTAAACTGAGGAAAAAATTTTTTTTTATATATTTTTGGGGGATATTATAGCAAAAAGTAAAAAATATTGCATTTTTTTTTAAACTGTCGCTCTATTTTTGTTTATAGCGCAAAAAATAAAAACTGCAGAGGTGATCAAATACCACCAAAAGAAAGCTCTATTTGTGGGGAAAAAAGGACGCCAATTTTGTTTGGGAGCCACGTCGCACGACCGCGCAATTGTCAGTTAAAACGATGCAGTGCCGAATCGCAAAAAGGGGCAAGGTCCTTTACCTGCATTTTGGTCCGGGTCTTAAGTGGTTAAGGTCATCCATGATCCGTCCCTTTTTGGCCGCTGTTTTTCTTTCCGAGGATCATGGCACTGGTTTCTAGGGGGGGCAAGCACCCTCCGTTGCCCTATGGAGCGGACGCCCATGCCTAATCGGCTACCCCCTTTGTTTCCCCGTTCTACAGTAACTTTTATTAAAGCTGCATGATTTTGTTAAAATATGCCCCAAAAAAAATGTATCCAGGGCCAGGACAAAGGCAGGGGGCACCTTCCCCCAGGTGCAATGGAAAGGAGGAGCACTAGAAGCTTATCACTACCCTTTTTTTAAGCAGAGACCACAATTGCTGATGGAGGGAGGAGTCAGCTCTTTATTAGTATGGCTCCACCTGCTCAGCGGCTGTCAGCTTGTAGTTCTCAATGAACTACCAGGGCACTGTTGAGCGCTCTCGGTAGTTCATTGAAGCTTCCTGTCATTGTGTAACGGCCTGCTCGTCCGAGGTACGAACAGACAGCTTATACAGACAGTGTGAAAGAGCCCTGCATTGCACCCATGATCTGCTGATCACAGGTGCAATATTTTTCAGGCTCCTAGTAAAAAAAAAAATTAAAAAGATGTGCACTTATTTATTTATTTTTCAAAAAGTGAACTTATCCTTTAATGGCGCTGTAATGTGTTTTGCCTCCTTGTAATGTCCTCTGTGAGCTTCAGAGCCTCTGATTTTCATCCTAACTTGTTTGTTTGGAATACATACATACAATAGAATAGAAGACCAGTGTTTAGTATGACTTTTATATGTTAGACCGTGCTTAATAATTTTCTTGTATATAAATATATTGCTGTTTGCCATACATGGGTCCTTTTTATATATACCAATACAATTCTGTTGTGGTGTTTGAGCTTTCCCTTAAGCACCTCAACCTTATTTTCAGGTTATATATGTGTGAATGTGGAGACTTATACAGCAGTCATATCTCTAGAAATATCACTTTGGGTAACAAGGACTATCTTCAGAAGTCTGATGGTACATATAGACATGGGGATTATTGGGACTGCGATCAGATCAGCAGCAGCGATACAGCAATGATCACCTTATAAAGGCTTCTGCCTTGTGGCACTGGGGCCTTTGGTTCTAGTCCCAATCGGGGCACTATCTGCATGGAGTTTGCAGGATACTAATGGCAAGCTGGAGCAGCAGCGCAGCACTCATGGTATAGGAAACAAGCAGGTGAAGCAGACCGGGTCAAACACAGACAGGCAAATCAGAAGCCAGAGCAAAATCAAAAGGGGTAGTCAAAGTCCAGGCCAGGTCGGTATAACAGGCGGGCAGAGATCAGAGCAAAGGGGCAGAGCAGGTGCGGTGGTCAGACGAACCTGGGATCAGGGACAGGTGGCAGGCAGGAGTAGTCGGAGGAAGCCGGGTCAGGTAATCAGCATACAAATGGGTATACGGATACAGGATACTCCAGGGACACGCTGTAGACTGGACAGCAAGATGGTGGGGGACCTGGCTGCTTTAAATAGAGAGTTTTGGCGCCAAATGTCGTCGCTGTGCGCTCCCACCAAGCGCCAACGCACGCCAACGCGCGCCATAGCGCACACTCCGGAACTGGATTCCACTGCCATTGTTACTGATGGCTACACTGCTGGAACACCTTCCATGACATTGCCCCCCTCTACGGGCAGCCTCTGGATGCCCAACTGGGCCAACCTACTTGGATGCGCTCTCTTAAAGGCCAGGATCAGTCTCTCAGCATGGATGTTAGTCTCTGGTTCCCAAGAATTCTCTTCCGGGTCGTAGCCCTTCCACTTCACCAGGTATTGAACATGGTTACGTCTCTTCCTGCAATCAAGGATGGACTCCACCTCGAATTCCTCTTCGCCATCGATAAGTACTGGTTTAGGAGGCCCGGTATTCCGGTTGGTGAAGGAGTCCGAGAATGTAGGTTTGAGTAATGCCACGTGGAAGACTGGGTGAATCCGGAAAGAGGCAGGTAATTTTAATTCTTAGGCCACTCTGTTACTCTTTCTAAGTATCTGGAAGGGACCCACAAACTTGGGACCCAATTTCTTGGATGGGCACGCTAATTTCAGGTTCAGGGTGGACAGCCAGTCTTGGTTCCCTGGCACTAGATTAAGTTCTCCTCTCCTCCTCCTCCTGTCAAACACCTCCTTATTATATTTTGGGGTTTTCGCCATTGTCTCCTGGAGTAATTTATTGTTAGCGGAAATTAAGTCATGGGCTTCTTGGGCAGCCGGTACTGTGCATTCTGGAATGTTGTTAGATAGGAGCAGAGAGTGAAAACCGTAGTTAGCAAAAAATGGAGACTGCTTGGTAGCAGAATGGACAGAGTCATTATAGGCAAATTCTGCTAGGGGTAATAGAGAGGCCCAATCATCCTGAGAAAAACCTGAAAAGCAACGCAGATATTGCTCAAGCGTTTGGTTGGTGCGCTCAGTCTGGCCGTTGGTCTGCGGGTGGTATGCAGACGAGAAGGAGAGATCAAATTTTCAGGGCTCCACATAGTGCTCTCCAAAATCTTGAGGTAAACTGCACCCCATGGTCAGATACAATATTTGCGGGTATGCCATGGAGTCTAACTATCTCCTTGATAAATACTTTCATTGTCTCAGAAGCAGAAGGTGTTCCCACCATAGGCAGAACGTGAGCTATCTTGGAAAGTCTATCTACCACCACGAAGATGGTGGTGTAATCTTCTGACGGAGGTAGCTCGACAATAAAATCCATGGATATCATCCTCCATGGTTTCTCTGGAACAGGTAATGGTTTCAATAAACCCCAAGCTCTGGTTCTGCTGCCCTTGTTTTGGATGCAGGTGGTGCAAGATTCCACATAGCTTCTGCAGTCCCGAAGTAACTGTGGCCACCAGAAGGTATGCTGGAGAAGCTCAGAAGTCTTGTGTACTCCAAAGTGGCCCGGCCAATTCATGGTCGTGACAGGATTTGAGGACTGCTACCCGTAGTTGCTGGGGCACAAAGATCCTATCCTTATTCCATAACAGGTTATCCCTTAAAGGGGAGGTTCACGTAAAAAAATATTTTGAACATTGCATTTATGAGCTTTATCACAATTAGAATCGGCTGTTTTTTTTTTAAACATATGTATTCTCTGGGTATGATGGTTGGGGTTGGAGCGTTCCTAATTGATTGACAGGCATCAGACCGACGCATACAGCGCGTCACCAGATGCCGAAAGAAGCCGAACATCGGTGCGCAGGCACCGTATAGAGCCGCACCGACGTTCGGTTTCTTTCAGCATCTCGTGACGCGCTGTATGCGTCGATCGGATGCCTGTCAATCAATTAGGAATGCCCAGCCTCGACGATCATACCCGGAAGCTGCGGTGAGAATACATATGGAACACGGTATGTACGGGACGTATTTAAAAAAAAAAACAGCCGATTCTAATTGTGATAAAGCGCATAAATGCAATGTTAAACATGTATTTTTAGGTGAACCTCCACTTTAACTGTAAGGCCGTCTAGAGACCAACCATCCGGAGAGAGACAAGACCAAGTGCCTCCAGTTTGTGTTGCCGAGAGACCGGAGACAACTCCCCAGCTGACGATTGTAGCAGTGAAGAATCGGGTACCGGAGACCGTGTGTTGCGGAGTGGTGGCTGATTGGCGCGTGTTCGTGAAACACTCAGGCGGACTAGGCCTGCTCTGGTGAGGGGGTACCTGCCCAAGCTCCAATATTACCCTAGCTTATAGATTAATAACACTCTATAGGCCTGGAGCCACGTATTGTTCATTAATTTAGCTGAGAGGCCCAACATCTGAAAGTTACGCTAGTAGATTTGACTGACACTGACTTGAGGATCTGCCCACTGATCTGAGTTTAACTTCTTCTTTTTGATTACAATTAAATTAAGTGCACCAACGCTTTCAACATAGACTTAATTTAGAGGAACAATCCCGAAGCTATTAGAGCCCGGCCTGGCCAAGGGTTTCTGCACTTGTGTTTTATGGAACTACCCACTAGGGGAAGTTCGCGAGCATAGATTACTTAGTTACTTATAGGCTCATTTGTGTTAACCTTTTAGGTTTGTTTTGCTGACTACTGCAGGGATGCTTGCAGAGTCATTCTCATACAAATATTTATGTATGTTTAACTTGTTGTTCAACCCCTTTTACCCTTTCTATCATAAGACAAGTAAAGTTACCCTTTTGATTTTACTAAATTGACTGTGTGAAGTGTGTTTCGGGAGCTGAAAGCTGAAGAAGGTAACAACATTGTTATACTGCCATTGCATATTTCATATGTGTTATTGTGGACCCAACCAAGTAGGGGACACAATACTATTACATTTGTCTCGTGTGCCAAGGGAGGGTTCGAGCCACTTGAAGGGGGTGAATAAATTGGTGAGAGTAGATCCCAAATCTAACCAGCGGCTCCTGCGGGGGTAGTGCTATATGTCTAGTAGTGTATTATTTTAAAGTAGTATTAAACCCTCAGCACTTTTAATTTAACACATTGAGCACAGCAAAATAAACATTTGACATAAACTGTAGTTAAAATGCTTACTCAACCACTTGCAGTTTACAACTTGCAATGCTGCATGCTCCTACTTTCTCCATGCTGCTCCCCTGAACTTCTGGTCTTCACAGGAAAGATTTAACAGTGGACAGTGCAGCCCAGTCAGTCTGTTAGCTTGGAGAAGAGAGGAGGAGGACCAGGAACATGGGAGTGCCTTTGCCATCATAGACTATGGCGATATGCATTTATATTGATGCACAGTGCATCAACTCTAGTCCCTGCATGTAAGTAGTCATGTCCTCCATGTTTCACCCCTCGTTGGGCACCAAACAAGGGTCACATGAGAGGCCTACCCCAGGGTGGATTCTTCTGGGCTACTGCACACAAGGTACCTTTACTTTTGTACCATTTTCATTAATGCCCTGGGACAAGGATCAGGCTGCCATGGAGGAAAACTCAACCTTAAGGTGGGCCTCTGCTGTTAGAGATGAATGTACACCACGTAAACTTACACCATAATGGTTTTCCACTTAACTCTCTGGTCCTTGTGACAATGTACACTTTTTGTGTAGCTTGCATTTAGGAGGGATACGCTGAGCCTTGTCCACAACAAGAGCACGCCTGCACATGCTCCATGTACCTCATGAGGACAGTGGATTCCATCTTGGAATAAGGCACGCTGAGCTGATGCCATAGAGACCAGACGAGTGGGTATTGCTACATACCCCCGAACAAGACCCAAGCAATTGATGCTGTTCCAGCCTTATCCCTGTGAGCCGCATGCACGAAGGAGCTGGTTCATCTAGGCTATCTGGGACATGGGATTTTCTCGTATATGGTCGGGTGAGCAGACCTGTCGGTCCCTGGTCTGTTTACAGCACTTTTGCACTATACAATCCATCACACAAACTGTGAATCATTTCATGACTACCTGCATTCCCTACTTCACTTAAACATTTTTTGGGCTAACCTCTGGTTATATTTACCAGATTTATCGGTGTATACCGCACACTTTTTTGCCCTGAAAATCAGGGCAAAATCGTGGGTGCGCGGTATATATGCCGATCCCCACTTCCCACGCTGTGTTTGAACCACTGCGCCAATATATACTGAGCGCAGTACACTCGGGTATAGTCGGGCAGGCTCGGCTCCACTCACAGTCCTGTCCGTCCTGTACATCCTTTACATGAGAGGAGCCGAGCCTACCCGACTATACCCGAGTGTACTGCGCTCAGTATATGTCGGCGGAGTAGTTCAAACACAGCACGGAAAGCGGGGATTGAGCAGGGAGGACACCACAATGGCCGCAGGACGCCGGACCGGACAAGGCCGCCGATGGATGCGATGGACGGTGGGCAAGACACCGACAAGGGGCATCCAAACTGTAAGTATTTTTTTTTTTTCTACAGGAATTCTCCTTCTAGGTTGGGGGTGCGCGCTATACGCCGGGGCGTGTTATAGCCAGATAAATACAGTATATCTATATCTCCTGAGATCTCTGACTACAGAGCCTTATACTGGTATCAGCCTACCATACTTTAAAGCGGAGCTCCACCCTAATTACAACAGGGGCTTAATAGTACTGCCGCTATCAATAATGTTAAAAACTGATCTTTTTGTTTTTGAAATATGTACAGTACCTTTTTAGTAGTCAGCCTTCCGGTTTTGAAGCTTGCGGGTTTTTCTCGGGCATTGCGTCACTTCCCGTTCGGTGCAGTGCGCTCTGGGAGCTTCTCTCCATAGCTCCATGTGTTCACTGCAAAGCTGTGATATCAAATCTCGTGCGATTTCTTAAGCAGGAAATGACCTGTATTGTTATATGAGCCTGGGTTTACATCAGGGGCATTTACCTGTAATTACGACACCTGCCGTTGTTACGGCAACACAGATGCGCGAGATTGAGTGGTGGATGCTGGGACAACAGCATCACCGCAACTAGGAAGTCCCTGCTCGTGGGATTGTAATGCCCACAGTTAAAATGGCAACGGCCGACAGAAAGGTTTATATTCCAAGCAGAAAGAGGGAGGAGCGGATGTTGGAGACGAGATATGTGAGTTTATTTATGCCCTGCAATTAACTATTTAACTACCCACAAAAAAAATACGTATTTGCATGGGAGATCCCCTTTTAAGTGGATGTAAACCCACTCTCATCGTTTCTAAACTACTGCCATAGTGCTGATCTATAAGGATATACATGTCTCCTGCATGTATCCTTACCTGTCAAATGTTTTTCCTCTGTCTGTTAATAGAACTGAAAAACTGCAGATTCTGTGGGTGGATCTGTTTTCTGGAACTCTGTGGGTGAAGTCGTGATGTCAGTAGTCTCTCCGCCCTCCTCTACACTCCCCTTGTCGACATGCATTTTTTCCTGTGTATTCCTTACACTAAATTCTGCTATGATCACGAACATCCAGTCAAAATCCAGAAAATTAACCACGTGACTTCAGAAAAGGAGTAGGGTGGGAATTAAAAAATAATCCCTGTCTCTAGGCTAGTGCATGAGATATGTAAATAACCTATCACTCACAGCAAGGGGGCGGACCAGACTAAGGTTTTTCTCTGTAAGTCCGTTTTATTTCACTGAACAATAAAAGAGGTCTGCTCAGAGCTGGATTAACTCTGTGTGGCAAGACTGGGCATAGATGATAGGAAATCTTATAATGTACATTGTGACATCAATTTTTTTTTTCGAGTTTACATCCACTTTACCTGCATCAAAGGGATTTTGTGCTTCACAGTGAGTGCAGCTAATAGATTCATCTGCTGCCTGGGATATGCCAACTGGTGTTTTAAGGGTCTTCTATTTCGTATAATTATCAAGTCACACATCCATGCATCTTTTTATGGGACTCCTTATGTGAACGCTGTCTGATACAGTCATCTGGTGTCCAGATATAGTTCATATAGTATCTGACTTGAAGATAACAATAGTTCACCACCAATTAACACATTGTTTAGTTTATACACCTATTCCTTATACCGATGGTTAACTAGATACTGTATCCCTGGTTATGTATGTGATGTGTGTGTACATGCGCTACGTGCAATGCATCTGCAACCACTTTAGACAACGTCGTCTTTTTTAATATACAGCTTAGGTGATGTTGGTGGGAATTTTTACCTAGACTTTATATTATTATTTTTGTAATAAAATCCCATGTTAAAGCTACATGGTCCTCTTGTAACTTCCTTTTTAAGGGGTTCCTCAATCCCAGTTAAATTAGTGAGAGTAGATCCCAAATCTAACCAGCGGCTCCTGCGGGAGTAGCGCTACATGTCTAGTAGTGTATTATTTTAGTGTTTTGTTGGTCCTTACATCTTTTTAGTGTTTTGTTGGTCCTTACAAAACCCCTGGCTGGCCCTTCTACTTTTCCAACCTCCGGACATCACTAAAAATCTGTTTAAACTGGCCCGGTTTGTCCTGCTGGCCTCGAAGCTAATGATCGCCATAGTGTGGAAAAAGCAATTCACCCATTACTCTGAAGTTGAAACCTGTCTTGATGTTTTTTTTTTTTTGTCAGTGCACAATTTAGTAGTATTCTTACCAAAAACCACAATAGGTTCCTTAAAATCTGGAACCCATGGCTCAAATACAGTATTATCATGTCCTTGCAGAGCTTAAATGCCTTGTGAGGAGCCTGGGTGATGGTTGGACACCTTCCGTGTCATCCCCCTCGATTCCCTTTATCTCATTCCCCCTCCTTTCTTTCCTCTCTTTTCTTCCACTTCTCTCTTCCAAGCTATTCCTCAGAATGTGTGTAGATGCCACGTTAGCCGTTATTATTGGCTTCCTGCTACACTCATGCTGTTGCTACTGTCTCATATCTTTACTTACTAACTGTGCAAAATGATGACACAACATTGTACTGTATATATTGACCTCAGTTTAGTTTATTGTCTGTTAACTTTTTATATGTTTGACTTGTGGACATCTATCCCTGTGTACTTTTTGTTACTATCGCCATGATAAAATCAATAAACACATTGAAAATAAAAGCCTAGGATTTTCCTATTTCTCGTCTCTAAATAGTAAATCATACTGCAATGCACAAAAACACTGAATAAATAAGACGAGTAAGCTAAATCAAATAGAAATTTTCTAACATCTGAGTAGTCAGAAATAAAACAGACTAATTTCCTCTCAGGCACAGACTGTTAGCTCCTGTGCACTGGAGCGCTGAAAGCAAAAGAAGGCTGGACAGAATGCATGCCAGATGAAACAGTGGAAAAAAATGTTCAAGGGGCCACCTTATGTCAACAAGGGCCTTCTACATATTTTTGAATAAGATTAGAGCACTTCTGTAATTATCACTGAAAGAAATGTAACAATCAGTGTAATAAATGTAATGCCGCGTACACACGATCACTTTATGTGATAAAAAAACAACGTTTTTAAAAATGTGAATTTAAATGACCGTGTGTGGGGGGAAAACGTTGTTTTATGTCTTGTGAAAAAACGACCAAAAAAAATTTTTGTGTCGTTTTTCAAAACGTCGTTTTTTGTTTTTTGTTTTCAGCAGCAAAAAAACGACGTTTAAAACAACGTTTTTCAACCCGCGCATGCCCAGAAGCTAGTTATGAAGCGAGCTTTAATGTAAAAGAGTGGTGAACGTGACCTCGCTTTGCTAGAGCATTGTGAAAAAAACGATGGTGTGTAGGCAACATCGTCTTTGAAAATTGAAGTTTCAAAAACGTTGTTAGGCTTCAAAATAGGGTGGTCTCAGGCGCAGAGAATGCAAATGAGCCCACCCAGGTGGGAGGAGAAGATGCCTAGGAGGAGAAGAGGAAGCCGGGGTGATAGAGAAGAGGACACAAGAGCCAGCTGCCTGACGCCTGCCACTTAGATGGGGGTAAGTGTTGGACCGACAGACAGACAGCAGGCGGGCGGGCAGGCAGGGGAGGTGCCGCTGCTTCTGAGTCACCACTTGTGTTCACCACCCAAAAACAACAATAGATCTCCCCAGCAATAATAGAGCCTCCTACAACAATAGATCCCCAACAGCCAGCTACAATAGACCCTCCAGCACAGGGGTGGACTGACAACCCATGGGGCCCCTGGGCTTACAGATGGCCACCACGCCAGGAGGCAGTGCAGAGGCAGGGCAGCTAAAATCTCAGGATTTTCACATCAAAAGCATGTCGGTTTAAGACATAGCAGGGACAGATGTAAAAAAAACACAGATTTTTACATACTGTCCCTGGTTTTTTTGAGCCTGGCAACCCCGATGGCATGGGGCCCTCGGGCAGTGCCAAAAAGTCCCAATGGTCAGTCCGCCCCTGCTCCAGCACACCCCACCCACCCTTGCCACTATATGCATTCAGTGCTGGAGGTAAATGTACATGGATTTACAAAAATTTAAATTTATTATATTTTACTTGGGAGCCTGCAAAGCATTGCACCCGCAGTCAGTGGATTGCAGGTGCATTGTCAGGTTCCTTCAGACACTGCCTACAGCTTTCTGCCTGTACCTTTCTATGGACAGACGGCTACTAACCTGCAGGAAGTTTTATGGACTATGAGGGTGCTGATCAGCATACTCATAGTCCATTGAGAACTGTAAGTCAATCTGCCACAGTGGATTATTCATTCATTCACAGATTGCTTGGAATTAATGGCTTGGCTGTGCAGGCAGAGCCCCGTACAGCCTCATAGGATTTAAAATGTGACAGAAGCTCTGCCCACTGTCACAGGGGAAGGAATTCTGGGGGTGAGTGAGGGGGTTGTGATTTAACATGTAAAGCCCCGTACACATGGTCATACTTTTGACCGGCCAAAATCACATCGGAATTCCGACAGAATTTCATTGGAGTACAAGAGAACATGTTCTCTATGTAAACTCAGACAAAATTCCTCAGAATGTAAAAAATTAGATGGGGCATACACACGGTCAGAATTTCCGATGGAAAAAGTCAGACGGACTTTTTCCATCGGAAATTCCGATCATGTGTACAAGGCATGACATGTTAGTAAATGTGAACCTATCATTTAAACTGGCTAAGAGCTGCAAAGGACAAGTGAAAGGGTGGCACTAAAAACACCAGTTTGACATAGATGGCTTAGAGCCTTTACCATCTTGGGCTTCAACTTTGAGTTTTGGATTTTCTATTTTACCCTACTGTAACAAACGTAAAGAATGCAGATAATACAAGTATATTAAAGCTGAACTCCAGCCTTCCTGTCTCTCGGATGTAAACATCCGGGAGTGCAGGTGGGCTTCCATGTTGGATAGAAAGGGCAGACATGGGGCGTCAGGAAGCAACAAAGAGAAAACATCACACATGAAGCGACATAACAACTTGGCCAGAATCCTCTATATATTGGATAGTTCTATCCAGAAAAGAGGCCATGACCATATATTTGGACAAAAACGACTGACACTGATTACCTCTGGGGGTAGAATAAACACCCCCTGAGGGAAAACAAAATCAGCCCCACATGTCCATCGGGCTAGGGGGCCCTTTTGTGCCGGGTAGAGGTATAAGAGCCTATAGGTGTAGGAAACCCACCACACCAGTACTCCAAGGAGGAGGTGGGGAAGAACTTCCCTTAGCCTGTTAAACATGGGAATGCCATTTTGCTGGCATTTCCCATTGGCATTGATGAAAAACAACACATGCCTGTAAACCCGTGTTTCTCAATTCCAGTCCTCGAAGCGCACCAACAGGTCAGGTTTTCAGTCTTTGCATTATTTTGCACAGGTGATTTGATCAGTTTCACTGCCTTAGAAATTACCACAGCTGTTTCATTTGAGGGAAATCCTGAAAACATGACCTGTTGGGGAGCGCCTTGAGGACTGGAATTGAGAAACACTGTTGTAAACTGTTTGAAACCCATTAACTGCTTCCCGACCGCCCACCGTCATATTACTGCGGGACGGTGGCTCGGTCTCGCGGGAGCACGTAGCTCTACGTCCTCTCCTTTTCGGCCACTAGGGGGCGCGCGCGCCGCCGGCGGCCGGCACGCGAACCCCCCCCCCGCACGCCCCTGAGTCCCGCGCGCGTGCCCGGCAGGTACGATAGCCACCGGGCACCCGCGATTGCTCGTTACAGAGCGGGGAATGGGAGGTATGTGTGTAAACACATACCTCTCGTTTCTGTCAGCGGGGGAAACACTGATTTTCTGTTGATACAATGTATGAACAGAAGATCAGTGATTTCCCCTAGTGAGTCCGACCCCCCATACAGTTAGAACACAAATAGGAACACACTTAACCCCTTCCCTGCCCCCTAGTGTTAACCCCTTCACTGCCAATGGCATTTTTATAGTAATCCAATGCATTTTTATAGCATTGATCGCTATAAAAATGCCAATGGTCCCAAAAATGTGTCAAAAGTGTCCGATGTGTCTGCCATAATATTGCAGTACCGAAAAAAACGCTGATCGCCGCCATTACTAGTAAAAAAAAAATATTAATAAAAATGCCATAAAACTACCCCCTTTTTTGTAAACGCTATACATTTTGCGCTAACCAATCAATAAACGCTAATTGCGATTTTTTTTAACGAAAAATATGTAGAAGAATACGTATCGGTCTAAACTGAGGAAAAAAAATGTTTTTTTTATATCTTTTTTGGGGATATTTATTATAGCAAAATGTAAAAAATATTGAATTTTTTTCAAAATAGCCGCTCTATTTTTGTTTATAGCGCAAAAAATTAAAACCGCAGAGATGATCAAATACCACCAAAAGAAAGCTCTATTTGTGGGAAAAAAAGGACGCCAATTTTGTTTGGGAGCCACGTCGCACGACCGCACAATTGTCAGTTAAAGCGACGCAGTGCCGAATCACAAAAAGTGCTCTGGTCTTTGGACAGCAATATGGTCCGGGGCTAAAGTGGTTAAAATCCAACTTTATGGGTATTTATTGTAATTTTTGAGAATTAATTATTTCACACTACATGCGACAAGAGAGGTTGGAGATTTTTTTTATTTTTTTAAGGATAAGTTCACCTTTTTTGTTTAAAAAAAATACAATAATAAATGCACATCTTTTTGTAGTGTAGCAGGGGGACCCCATGCTCCTCGGTAGAATGATGGTTTACACCAGATTTTGGGAGAAGCAAGCACACGGATTGTTCAGGCGTGTGCTGCCTTCATAATGGAGCCAGAGATAGAGTTTAGGGCCCTAGCCTCCTAAAGGAGGTCAGAGTGTGTGAAGGGAGCCAAGGCCAGATGCTGCTGTGCATCAAGGTCAGGTTAGGACAGAGGAAGGCCCAAGCCTGAGAGGAAGTCCGGGAGGGACAAGCGCAGCTAAGGAGCTGCAAGGAAAGACACAGAGCCAAAGTTAAGTGTCTGCCCATATCACTGGGATGTGTTTGATGGTCAGGAAGACCAAAAGGTGTTTGATGGTCAACAAGACCCTGCAAAGGTACTCAAAGCAATAAAGCTGCCCTAAGAAAGCCAGGACGCTCTGCATGTAATGTTTTTACAATGATGATGAGAACCCTCTGTGTGAGAAGAGATATCTGTATGAACTGTGACTTGCTTTTCAATAAAAGTCGGCTGCCAGGCCCTTAAAATACAGTTTTAGACTGGCGCAACTCATTGTAAACACAGCTACCACTTAAGTTTAATTACCTCAATTTTACAGTTGGTTATAAAAAAATTGCATTTATTATTTTTTTTCATTGCATTTGTAAATAATTGCACCCGAGATCAGCAGATCAAGAATCCTGCAGGCTGTCAGTACACTGTCTGCCCATACCTCAGATAGGGGCAAGCAATTACTAAATGGCAAAAAAGTCAATGGACTAGGAAAGCTCTCACCAGCGACCCTTGCAGGTTCATTGAGAACTACATGCCATCAACGACAATGGCTGATGGTACTAAGGCTGGGTACACACTAGTGTGAATTGAATGCAACTTTCTCAGCATCCAATTCGCATGTCAGGAGATTGTGGCCAGCTTTTTCATGGAGCCGGTTCACACATCTCTGGAGCAGCTCATTGCGAATTGCACAGGAGTCCTGTGCGACTTCTAGTTCGTTCCAGGTCTGAATTCAGACAAAAATTAGGGGCTGAAATCGGACCTGAAACAGTGAATAAAGACACACCGGACCCCTGCTGTGAGCTGCCCTGTGCTCTAGTGTGAACCCAGCCTAATTCAGTGGTTCTCAAACCTGTCCTCAAGTACGCCCAACAGGCCATGTTTTGGGAATTTCTCTTGGACCCCTTTCACACTGAGCAGTTTTTCAGATGGTACAGCGCTAAAAATAGCGCCTAAATACCGCCGAAAAACTCCTGCCCAGCCTTCTCAATGTGAAAGTCTGAGGGCTTTCACACTGAGGCGATGCGCTGGCAGGAGAGGAAAAAAAATGTCCTGCAAGCAGCATCTTTGGAATGGTGAGAGGAGCGGTGTGTATACCGCTCCTTCCCATTTAAAACAATGGGAAACCACGGTAATACCGCCCGCAATGCGCCTCTGCAGAGGTGCATTGCAGGCGGTATTAACCCTTTATCGGTCGCTAGCTGGGGTTAATACTGCACCGCTAGCGGCCGAATCCCGCGGCAACAGTATTTTTAGCGGCGCTATGCCACCACCGCGCCTCCCACCCCAGTGTGAAAGGGGTCTTAGATAAAATAGCTGTCCAAAATACCAAGCCATTGACTCTGATTTAAACCTGCAGTTTCTGTTTATAAAAAGTACTTCTTGTGGAAATCACACTTCATAGTAAATTCCAATGTATTTTTAATGTGATATTCACATTGCTGTGCTTCAGCACTGACCCATAACTGAATGAGCTGCTTTCATTGCATTGTGAAATGGGAAACGCGGGCTTTGCCAATACAGGCTAAATTTTAGAAATTAGCCTGGACTACGGAGCAGAATTCTTAAAGTGAAACTGTGCCCAAATTATGAACATTAGAGCATTTACATTCTTAACAAGCAGTAAAAAAGTTTTAAAGGCTAAGTTCACCTTTAGGCCTGTGTTACACCCATATTTAGGGTATAACAAGTAACCTGCTCATAGTAACTCACCTCCCACCACCGGTGAGCCCCACTTTGTGACAGCGGATGGGGGAACTTCTTTCGCCACTCACTGTCACAATTTGAAAATAGCGCAGCTCCGCCCACGCATCTAAGATTAAGCACCCATTTGAGGTGTGAAACATGTAAACCTTGTCTTATCCTGTTCCTATGGGATTGATGTGATCATTTGTGACTATTTGGATTTTATCTGACTACAATAAAGCTGTGTTAATGGAGTGCGGCCGTCCAGCAATATCTTGCTCTTTCTATCCACCCACTCATCCACGTCGTTCATTCACAATTTCCTGTGAATTGGACCAGTGGTTCTGAACCCTATCCTCAAGTACCCCCAACAGGCCATTTTTGCAGGTGTTTCTTTATCTTGCATAGGTGGTTAAAATCAGAGTCAATGGCAAAGCCATACGTTTCCCATTTCACAATGCAATGAAAGCAGCTCCTTCCGTTGTTATGGGTCAGTGCTGAAGCACAGCAATGTGAATATCACATTAAAAATACATTGGAATTTACTATGAAGTGCGATTTCCACAAGAAGTACTTTTTATAAACAGAAACTGCACAGCTTAATGGCTATAACATACAATGAGAAAACGGGATAAAAGGTTGCCTGTTGTTTTTTGACTGCTAGTCTCCTATTGGACCCAATGGCAATGACTAATGGTATGAAAATTATCATACGCCAAAATACAACTTTCCACGTGTAGTTTAATAGGAAGTGAGGTCATTATGTGTGACCCTTCTTCTAGCCACACCTAGAGATAAACGTTGCGAGTGGCCTTTTACACCAGCCAACTATAACGCTGGTGTGCAGTGCAGTCCAGTGGGAATCACCGCTCTGTCGGCACCGTTCACCTGTTTATTGTATTTTAAATGAACTTTATTGAAATGTCACATAGACAGTGCAATCGGTTGCCGCATGGTGTGAGGCGGTGCCTCGCACAGCACTGAAAAATAAAGTAGATTTTATTTCAATGTACCGTGCCCACACACCACCACAACGAATCAACAACACAAGGGACCAGGCATTTTGCCTTGTCATTTGGTAGAACTGTGTTGGAATAAGCACCCAACACAGTCTCACCGCATCTGGTATGAATGGAGCCTTGAAGTAGACATTGTGCAGGACTTCCAATTTAGATTGACTGGCATAGGGTAAGTGCTATGTTTTAGTGCTAGCTCTGTTCTCACTTAAGAGAATTCCCTGCACTTCCTGTTGTGTCACCTGTACAGCAAGTCAGGAGGATCTCCTCAATGGGGTCAGAGACACTGACAAAAAAGATTTTATTAATAAAGTGGTTAGGTTTCCGTGTCCCTGTTAAGCCATCTTTGCTAACTGTTGAATCACTAAAGGGAGGAATTTGTGAGAACCTCCCTAACTTCAAGATTTTTCTTTTTTTATTATTACTTTTGAATACATGACGAAATCCTGCCAAGAAAATGGAAAATTTCAGCTGGGCTTATGATGAAAACATTGAGAGCAAGCAGGTTATCCTGAACAAAAACTGCACCTCAAAATGAATCATCTGTCAAAACATTTCTAGGCAGCATATGATAAGGGGTGTGAGGAAATCACAACATGCACAAACAACATAGAGGCGTTAGTGACACTCAGCAGAAACAATTGGATTAAGGGAACTTTAACCTTGACTTACATAAGGATTCACTGCCAGATATTTAGCACGGCTTCATTTGAAAACGTTTTGAGTTGCAAATTTTGACTCCAACCAACTGGCCTAAAGCTAGCCATACACCAGTAGAATTTTGTTTGAATGTTGGTATGGAAATTCAGAAAAATCTTTCTTTAGAGCATTCAATCTTATTGATTTAATGATTTTTGATCATTTTGTATATAATCCTGAAGAATCAAACCTTATTTTCAAACATATGTATCAAATATATCAGTAAGACAGTTTTTATGCATATAGGGGTCTATTTGTAAAACATTTGTTGCACAAATGTCAGAAGCATTCGTTCAAGCGGAACAAAAAGATTTATTCCTGTCTCATCAGCTTTATCTAGTGGCCAAAATATGATTTTGCCATTGATGTATTTCAGAAAACTATATGCAATTTTGGCCACTAGATGGAGTTGATGATACAGGCCTTAAAGGGGTTGTAAAGACAAAAATATTTTCCTCTTAAATTAAAGTCTGACAGTAGCTGATAAAGTAAAAAGTAATGTTTTGCATTATAACTAGTTTGATACCTGTTGAAATCGAGCCGTTTTATTCACCTCCGTCACTCCTAAATCGTTATTCTCACTGAATTCCTGGTTTGCGGTGTGCATTCATTCTTTCTACATCACTGCCTAATGGGAACTACAGTTCCCATTAGGCTTAGCCTCCATGCCTGTGAGGGATAAGAGAGCATCTTCACGCAGGGCTGTAGTCATAGGGAGGGGGTGAGCACATTCTGCTTTCCACCATGCAAAACTGCTCAGGTGCTGGTGGAAAGCAAGAAGAGGAGAGACAGGAAATGGCATTTTCAAACCTGGATTACTGTATTTTGGAGGTCAAAGGGAAAAACGAGGTAAGTGATATTTAAATGCTCTAGCTTACAGCAATCAATTGATCTAATAAAAAAACAAACCTTTAGTGTTCCTTTAATCTCCTAGGAACATTTCGTTCAGTTTCCAGGAATGCTTCAGGCCAGCTTTACACTTATGCAACTTGGATGTGGGTTTTTACTTCATCCAATTCGCATAACAGAAGACTGTGACCGTCTCTTAATGGAGGCGGTTCACACATCTCCTGGCTGAACATGGAGGGTATTGCACAACAGGTGCGTCTTTGGCTCAGGTTCGAATTCAGACTTAATTCGTCCTTAAAATAGAGAACAGGGACGCACCGGACCCCTGCTGTAAGCCATATCTGATTTCAGTGTGAACGCAGCCTCAGACATGCATGCAACTTTTTTATATATATATATAAATTGACCACTGTTAGCGGTTAGAATATTATATGAGTACAGTGCTACTAATGAATATCAGAGGGATAGATTTTACAAACCAAGTTGCAATCTTGCAGTAAATCAGTATAGCTGCTCCAGTTTTGCACCACCTTTCTCGCCGGCAAAGTTAATACATTTAATTGCATGTACTGGCATTATATTTAGTAAGGGGTACATACAGGAGCAGACTGACCATTCGGGCACTTGGGCACTGCCCGAGGGCCCCATGCCACTAGGAGGCCCCATCAGGGTTGCCAGTCTCGGTAAAACCAGGGACAATATGTAAAAATCATTTTTTTTTTAGCTGCCCCGCCTCTCCGGCACCTATTTAGTGTGTGTATGTGTATTCTGTGTGTATATATACTATGGGGGTTATTTACGAAAGACAAATGCATTTTGCACTACAAGTGCACTTGGAAGTGCAGTCACGTAGATCTGAGGGGAAGATCTGAAATGAGGAGAAGCTCTGCTGATTTTATCATCCAATCATGTGCAGGCTAAAATAATGTTTTTTTTATTTTCCTTGCATGTCCCCCTCAGATCTACAGTGACTGCACTTCCAAGCGCATTTGCAGTGCAAAGGGGATTTGCCTTTTCGTAAATAACCCCCTGTGTGTGTACATTGTGTGTCTATACTGTGCGTGTATACTGTATGTGTGTGTGTATACTGTGTGGCCCCATAATCTATTGCCTAGCGGCCCCATAATCTCCTATTTCCGGGGGGCCTCACAATCTCCTATTGTCTGAGGGGCCCCATTAAATTTCAGTCCGCCCCTGGGTACATAACAATTTGCAAGCCACCATACTTCTGAGTTGACTGTATGTCAGTTGCAAAAACATCCATTTAGTACATTAAAATATAAACATGCTATTAATAAAGAAGAAGTGAGCTCAAGTTTCTTGTATATGGCTTTATAAAAGCAGTAAATGGCCTTAGGCTGTTTCTGGTGTGCCAAAGGCTCACTAGCAGCTCCAGTGAAAAGAAAGATGTTCTAGAAGTCTCCCTGTGAGCCTTTGTTCACATTGGAGCGATTTGTCTTGCGATTTGGCAGGTCAAAACGCATAACATATCGCAGCCGGTTTTCGGCAATGGCACTGTTCCAATTGGTGCGATGCCGACTTTGCATGCCACACGGATTTGCAAAACTTCTGCACTACTTCCGTGCATGAAGCCGCACAGATGTCTTTCAAGTAACATCTAAAAATCGCTGTGGACTGCTACTTTAAAGTCGCACTACTTCAAGTGAAGTAGCACAATTTGAAAGTAGCATCAATGTGAACCAGGGCTGAAGGAAGCAAATACTGTTATTATACTGTTAACATCTGATGATAGTGGGATATCAATACCCATTTTTATTAGGTACCGTATTTATCGGGGTATTGCGTGCTCTGGCGTATAGCGCGCACCCCTAAAGTGGACCCGCATTCCTGTAAAAAAAAAGATTTTAGTACTTACAGTTTTGGTGTCTTGCGCAGCGTCCATCGGTGGCCTCGTTGGGTCCAGCGTCCGTCTGCGGCTTCGGTGGTGTCCTCCTCGTCGGGTCTGGCGTCCTTCTGCGGTGTCCTCCCCGCTCGATCCCCGCTTCCCGTGCTGAATTTGAATTACTGCACCGGCATATACCAAGCGCAGTATAGTCGGGCAGGCTCGGCTCCTCTCGCGGTCACGTCCTGTACGTCCAGGACGTGACTGCGAGAGAAGCCGAGCCTGCCCGACTATACACGAGTGTACTGCGCTCGGTATATGCCTGCGCAGTAATTCAAACTCGGCGCGGGAAGCGGATATCGGCGTATATCGCGCACCCACAATTTTGCCCTGAATTTCAGGGCAAAAAAGTGTGCGGTATATGCCGATAAATACGGTATATATTTCTGCCTGCCTATGTCCATCTTTACCTGAAAGATGACAGAAATGGTAAAAAAAATATATAAGATATATACACATTACAAGTATATGTAAATGTATATGTGAAACGTGTGTCCATTCAATGTTAAGCTCTATGTAAAAACCCAACCTATCCTGACCTTGTGGGATCTATGGGTGGCTGCCTGGCTGGCTGGATGTAGACTTTATAACAGAGTTCCTCCAATCTGTCACATTTAGATCAGGAAAAATGTAAAAAGACACAAACTTTTATTTATTTTTTCCAGACCTGGATGAATGTGGAGGAAAGCAAATGTAAATAGATGCACATCTGTTTACATCTGCCTGCAGATGGAGCTTCTGATTAGGTCTCCCTTACATCAGAGTCTACAGGATTCCCCCTTACAGTGAAAGGGAACTCTTATGAAAAGGGGAACGCTGCAGATAATGATGTAAGGGGAAACTCTCATGTGGTGGGGGGGCTCTGGTGACTAGAGACCACCTTATGCAGAGTGCATACACTAAGGAGGGGGGTTACTAATATGGGGGGGAACCTTTATATCAGTGCCCCCTTACATAATTGTATTCACTCCCCCCTTATATAAGCAACCCCCCCTCAGACCGGCCTGGAGGCACTGTCACTGACCTCCTCTCAGGTGCAGGGCTCAGTCAGATGATTCCAGCAGCTTGGTGGCTCTGGTTTTATTTTATAGTCTTCTCTCCACAGTCCACACATGTCTGTCTCCTCCCGTGATCCTCATCCTGGCGGCGTTCTTACTCTTGACTCTTTTCTAGGAAGGGAAGAGAGCCCCCCCCCCCCCCCGGTCAACAACTTAAATGCGCCCCCCCCCCCCCCCCCCCCCGGTCAATAATGGAAAGAGGCTGAGGACGTACTACAAGAGGTTAACAAGCGAGCTGAATGGGCAGCATGGAAGAAGGATGAACCGGAGCGGTGTGTGGAGGAAGGGAAGAGAGCCGACAGCCAGGCTAATGACACATTCTGTGCACAGGTAAAAGGCCCCCCCCCCCCCGCTCAACAACTTCAATCCCCCCTCAACAACTGTCCCGCAGTACATTTTTGCTTAAATGCTGGGAGGTATGTATGCAGGTGGTGGAAAGAGGCTGCGGACATACTACAGGAGGTGAACAGAGGCTGTGGACATACTACATGAGCAAGAATACCATACTAATGAAATGAAAAACAGACATTAAGTTTACATCCGACAAAAATGTTATAGTCTGCACATCCAGCTTTTGACAAAAAAAGTGAAATCGGCAAAGTGCACAGGCAATCACATGGCTAGACTGTGAATCGAGCCTTAGAGAGGCAGAGCAGATCCCCTTTCTGACAGGAGAGTACAGTGAGATTGTCTGTTCCTAGTGATCAGGAACAGCGATGTCTCTCTACTCCTAGTCAGTCCCCCCCCCCCCACAGTTAGAAACACCTTCCTAGGACACACTTAAACCCTTGATCGCCCCTTAGTGTCAACCCCTTCCCTGCCAGTGTCATTTATACAGTGATCAGTGGAAAAAGTGTTCGATCTGTCTGCCGCAATGTTGCCGTCCTATTAAAAATCGATGATCTCCATTCCTAGTAAAAAAAATAATACTAAGAAAAAATGCCATAAATCTATCCTCTATGTCTACGTTGTAAACGCTGTAACTTTTGCGCAAACCAATCAATATACGCTTATTGCGATTGTTTTTACAAAAAATATATAGAAGAATACATATTGGCCTAAACCGATTAGTTATTTGTTTTTTTTTTACATTTTTTGTATTGTATTGGATATGTATTAAAGCAAAAATAAAAAAAAAATATTGTTTTTTTTTAAAATTGTCTGTCTTTTTTTTTGTTTATAGCGCAAAAAATAAAAACTGCAGAGGTGATCAAAGACCACCCAAAAAAAGCTCTATTTGTGAACTGGCCCACACACTGAAGGCTTTTTACCTTCACGCATAGAATACATGAAGGTAAAAAACCTTTAGCCCTTACAGCCACTTTAACCAGGGTATGCATGGACTAAAAACCACTTTAACAAGGGTATGCACGGACTGAAAACCACTTTAACCGCTTAAGGACCCATTTTTGCTGTGAAAATGACAATGGTCACAAAAATGTGTCAAAATTGTCCGATGTGTCCGCCATAATGTCGCAGTCACAAAAAAAAAAAAAAAAAAAAAAAACGCTGATCACCGCCATTAGTAATAAAAAAAATGTTTTTTTATAAAAATGCAATAAAACTATCCCCTATTTTGTAAACGCTAGAAAATTTTGCGCAAACCAACCAATAAACGCTTATTGTGATTTTTTTTACCAAAAATATGTAGAAGAATACGTATCGGCCTAACCTGAGGAAAAAAAATATATTTTAGCTGCCTAAAGGTCCGGGTCTTAAGTGGTTAACCAGGGTATGCACGGACTGAAAACCACTTTAACAAGGGTATGCACGGACTGAAAATGAGCTGCTTCAGCAGAAATTGGACAACTGTTTGGTCCCTGTGCACTGCTGTCTGCTGTCTAACAACGGGCTTCTGTCAAGCTGCAAATTGGATGACAGAAGATTGTGACCGACTCTCTATGGAGCCGGTTCACACATCTATGGAACCGCTCCGGTGTAAATTGCATAGGGGTCCTGTATGTCTTCTGGTCCCTTTCAGATCTGAATTCAGCCCAAAATACTGAAATTGGACCAGAAACAGTGAATGGGGACGCACAGGACCCCTGCTGCGAGCCGTTCTGTACGGCAGTGTGAGCCCAGCCTGAAACAGTCATTTGATCAGTGCTTGCAACCATTGGCTGCAAGCGATGATCTTCATATTCTGACCGTCCCTGCGGTCAGAATACAAATATGTAGTAGGCTTTAGGTGGAATTCTACTTTGTGTGCGTTCCCAGCTTTGGTGTATATAAAACGGAAAATTGTATACTCACCTTTCCGTAATTTTCCTTTCCTGACGCATCTTCATGGCAGCACACACTGGGTTGTGACTCCGCCCCCACAACCTGACAGGATTGGTTAGCTATAAATTTGAAGGGGAGACGCCCCGCATCATTCTCTGTATATATCATCATAAAACAGCAGGGTGGGCATCTGTGTGCTGCCATGAAGATGCGTCAGGAAAGGAAAATTACGGAAAGGTGAGTATACAATTTTCCGTTTTTCTGACGCATTCATGGCAGCACACACTGGGATATAACTCGCCAGTCAGGAGGGTGCAAGAAAACAGTAATATTTATTCTTTATAGCGCTGAGGAATTGGCTCTAAGAACAGATCTGCCGAAGTCGACGGTAGCCAGGAGAGCAGAATTCACTCTGTAGTGAGAAATGAAGATGTGTTGGGAAGACCAAGTTGCTCCTCTGCCTATGGTTTCCGGTGAAGTCCCGCAATATGCTGCCCAAGAAGTGGCCTCTGCCCCTGTCGAATGAGCCCTAATGCCCTCTAGGAGGCGTAAGTTGCTGGATGGAATAGGTCTCCTTGATAGCTTTAACAACCAAGAGGTAATGGTACGGGAGGTAGCTGGCTGACCTCGTCTGCTCCCGTGTGGGATAATCAAGAGAGAATCCGTCTTCCTGAGATGTAGCTGTGACGTAACTGGAGATGGTAGACTTGACATCCTAGTCATGGGACTCGCCCCTCTCATTAGTAAAAGACGAAAGGACGATGTCCTGGTTATAATGAAAGGAGGAAGTTACCCTTGGATAAAAATGGTCTGAGGGCTTCAGAACCACTCTGTCAGGGAAGAACACTGAATAGGGGTTCCATAGCCATAAGTGCTTGTATCTCCGGCGCCCTCTTAACTGAGGTGATAGCAATACGGGAAGCCATCTTCAGAGCTAGGTTCCACGGTGAGACTAAGTTGAATGGAGAAAAAGGTGGATTGGACAGGGCCTCGAGTACTACACAGAGATCCCCTGTTGGAAAGGCTGGCCTCCTAGGTGGTCTGATCTTACGTAGGCCCTGAGGAACAGAGTGACCAGATGATGAAGAGCCCATCTAGTACCCGTCATGGCTGAAAGGGCAGATACTTGCACCTTCAGGGTACCCAAGCCCGGGCCCTTGTTAAACCCTGACTGAAGAAATTCAAGAATTTGAGATGGGATTCCAATGTCTTTGCTGCGATGACACGAACCTCTCCCAGATCCTAGTATAGGTGACATCAGTGGAGCTCCTTAGAGCTTGTACTAAGGTTGATATTACCTCCTGAGAGTATCCTAGTTCCCCTAACCTAGCCCTCTCAGCTTCAAAGCTGGCAAATGCAGCTTCTCTGGGCTGGATGGAAGAATTGCCTCTGATGTATGAGATCCCAGGTTACTGGAAGATGTATTGAGGCCGCGTACCTAGTTGTAGCAGGGTCGTAAACCATGGCCTCCTCAGCCGGAACGGTATTAGTACAATAACTGTGGCTGAGGACTTCCGAAGTCGGGACAGGAATCTTGTAATCCGAGAAGTTGGAAGAAAAATGTACCCTAGCTCGCAGCTCCATGGAAGAACTAGGCAGTTTGTCCCTTCAGGTAATGGAAAGTGGGCTCTGGACAGGAACCTCTGACACTTGGAGTTCTTTGGCGTGGCCGCTAGGTCGACTTCTGGTTCTGGTACTAGTTTTCGTAAGAATGGAGAATACCTGTTGGTTCAGGGACCGTTCGTGTGTTTGAAAGTGTCTCTCGGCTTAGGTAGTTGGCCAACGAATTCTGTGTTGCTGGGACGCATACTCCCCACAGATCTAACAGGTGCACTTGTGCCCCTTCCATTATGAAGCGTGCGACTCCTGATGCTCCCCTGTCTCTGGATACATGACACCGCTACTTGTTGTCCATCCTGATCAGGACACTCTTCCTCTATAGAAGAGGCGCAATGGCCAGGAGGGCCTGAAAGGCTGCTCTGAGCTCTAAAATATTTGACACTATGCCCTGAGCCCGAAAATGCCACTGTCCTTGGGCTACTCAGTCTAGATAGCGTGGACCCCATCACCCCTGGCTGGCGTCCGATGTTACTACTTCTGGACTAGGGGGAACTTTTGGAATGGACTCCCTGAGGTCGGACGGGTGTGTCCACCACCATACTAATTGCTTTACCCAGTTCGTGATGTGAATGGTTTGGAGTATTGACGTTCTATTCCACTGCCTGAGAAAGGAGTTCTGTAAGACTCGCATTTGTGCCACAGGGGCCACTGTATCAAGGGTATGGATGCTGACATGGACCCCTGGGTACTGAGGCAGGCTCTGACAGTTAGACGTCTGGATGATAGCAGACTTTGTATCTTCTGGAGCAAGGGCTTCAGCCTCTCTTGAGGGAGTTGCACCCGGTACAACCTGGTATTTTATTCTGCCCCTAGGAACACCCTAACTTGCCGAATGCTCTGGGTGCTGAGGCGATGCCGAATGGGGGGCACCAAAATTGGAAATGGGATTGATCGATTGAGAACCGAAGGGACCTCTGGAAGGTAAGATGAACTGGGATGTAAAGGTAAACGCCCGAAAAATCTAGAGATAGCATCCAGTCTCCCACGTCCACTGACAACAAAATGGACTGAAGGCTTTTCCAATCTGAGGGCCTCTATTTTGATCGTCTGTTGAAATTCTTTAGGTCCAAGACTGGACGTAGATCCCCGTTTTTTTTTCTTGTACCAGAAATAAAGGGGAATAAAACCCCCTCCCTTTCTGGTGCGGAAGTACTTGGTAGGCTGGAATGTGTTCCCTGGCAATGTGCCCATGAATTTCCAATTGTGACCGTTCTTGATAGAGGATAGTGTTCATGGATCTGTTATACGAGTTGCCCATATCCGAGCGAATCTCTTGAGTCTGGTGCTCACCTGAGCTGGGTGGGCAGACGGACCCTCAAAAAGGACTTCTGCTGTTCCCCAGCTGTGATTGGCTTACTGTATCTACATGAAGGAGGGTCGAGTCTTCCAGTCCCTCCTAAATTCCCTGCCGGGGCGGTAGGATCTAACATCCCTGTACTTGACAGGAAGATCACGCCTGTAAGCGGGGCCCTTCTGGGGCTCTGGTTTTCCTATCGGAGAAATCAGCCCAGACTTTCCCCCGGTAACCTTGGAGATGGCCGAGTCCATCTTTGTGCCGAATACACTTGAGCCGCCATATGGAATTTTGCACCAGTTGATTTTGACGCTGCCTTCGCTATCCAGGGTCTCAGCCATAAGGCTCTTCCCAGCCATGAAGTCGCCCCCTCAGGAGCCGTAAGCCAACTTAATTTTCCTGCAGGGAGGAGAATATCTTCCCCTGGTCGGCTCCTTCTAGAATGGGATTCTCAACATTAGCTGCCTATGCAGCGATAGTTTTAGCGACTGCCGCTGTGGTGATAGCCGGCCTACAAGCGGCTCCTGTCGTGGAGCAGGCTTTCTTCAGTTCTATATTGATTTTATGATCAAGAGCGTCCCGGAAGGTAACTGCGTCTTCAATCGGTAGAGAAACGTCTCTAGCGAGTCGCATTAAAGATGAATCGACCGTAGTTGCATTGATCAAAGAATCGATCTTAGACTACCACAAGGGGTACAATCTGCAAACTTGTTGCTCATACTGGGCCGCTTATGCGACCCCCCACTTATCCTTTATGAGGTTCTTCAGCTCTTCGATGAAGGGAAATGATTCAGGACCCCCTTTTCAGCACTGGGAAATATTTCTGAACCTTCAGAAGTTCTGCCATAACCTCCTCCCATTCGATCGCTTCCTTGAGTGAATGGGCAAATGGTTCAACCAAAAAGAGACAGTCCGACGCCTGCTCACACTCCTCATTCTTAGAGAGGGTTACTGCACCCTGGCGTAACGGCCGGGCGATGTGCTTGGGGAAGGATCGCCCACATATGATCCCTGTGGCGATTCTCCTGGGAGCTCAGTATCTACTCTGGCCTCTGAATCCTTGGTTACTTCGATGAAGCACGAGTGGCAGGCCAATTCCCCTGGCAAGGATGGCGCCCCGCATATTTGGCAAACATTTGCCGTGGTGCGGGTAAGATAGCTCTGTCTGGGATGAAGGTAATCGTCTGCGGTGGGACCGACTATGACGGGAGTGCTGTGACGCGAGCGGCTATACCTTGATTGAAGAAATCAAGAGGGTAACCTTGAGCGATTTCTTGCGCCTTCTGCCGGAAGCATGGCTAGAATCTCCCTCTGTGCCGCAAACTTGCGTCTCTTGACCCGATAGGGCTACCAAAACTGTAGCGTCAGTGGCCAGGCTCTCTTTTTTTGTCTCCCCTCTACTTACCACCTTCTGGACGGCCTCTATACCTGGTCAGCTGACGGTGGTCTGCGAGGGCAGTGGCCCCCATGAGGATAGCAGAGAGACAGCCCGAAAAGGTGGGAAAAAAGAGAGAAGGGAAAACATTACAATATGTTCCCCCCCAACATTTCTATTTATTAAATTAATATAATAATTTTATATACATATATCTATCCTTTTTTTTTTTTTTTGGATTATATTAATTGTTAAATTATGGATACACTTTCTTCTATGGTATGTTATAAATTAATATATAAATGTATTGAATGAATGAATGATGAAAACTTATATAGCGCGGCACATGCAAACTGAATCGCCTCTGGGCGCTTGTATAATATCTTCTGCCCTGGTTCACACTGGGCTGCAGGAGTGAAGCAGTGCGAGTTCAGCTGAACTCGCACGATTTCACTCCCGCCCGGCAGTCCCGATTTCAGCCGCGATTTCAGAGACATCTGTGCAGGTTTCTGCACAGATGTCAATGTAAATCGCGGGCTGAAATCGCAAAAAGTAGTACAGAGACTACTTTTTGAAATCGGTGCAATGCCGCAGATGCAGCGTCGCACCGATTAGGACACTGCCATTGCCGGCAATTTGCGGCAAAATCCGCCGTTTTGACATGCGTTTTGACATGCCAAATCGCATGTCAAAACGCACCAGTGTGAACGAGGGCTCTATCCTATTTATTCCTTTATTTTTTTATTTTTTGTGTGTAATCAATTAGCCCAGGCTGATCTGGGACATGCCTGCACACACCTGGTGCAATCTTCACTCTGAGTAGAGCAGAGCAGCAGTGCGGCAGCCAGAACTACAGAGCAATAGGACTGTTCCTTTTTTCCTTCTTTTTTTTAATGACGCGCGCATGTGCAGAATTGTCCCGCTCGCCCGGCGCCATTTTGGAAGAGGGCAGAGGAGACAGGCGGCGTCATCACTGAGCTGCGCGCATGTGCAGAGCGCCAAGGGGTACGCAGCGGTGACCCCGAGAGTATGGGGTGTCAGAGGAACCACAGGGCTCAGCAGAGCTGAGAAAAAAACAACAGGCAGACAAAGGTACAAAACGGACTAACCTTAGGTGGTAAATGTAATGATACAAATACCTTTGTGGAAGGACACACTGCACTGGAAGGAAAGACAGAGCGAAAGTGGGGGCCACTGCGAGATTTGAAGCTTCTTTAAAGCTTGCTACAGATGCCAGTATAATTCCAAAGCCCCTGAGACCACCAGAACGGGGTTCCCACCATAAAGCTCATTTAGAGACTGTACAGGAGGGACTTCCAAACAGGAGAGGCTGAACCTGCTGGGGCGATTTGCGGTAAGAGGCATGCTTTTTGCTTGTTCATTCAATCTTGTCAGGTGAGGATGAAAAAAGAGAATGATGCGGGGCGTCTCCCCTTCAAATTTATAGCTAACCAATCCTGTCAGGTTGTGGGGGCGGAGTCACAACCCAGTGTGTGCTGCCATGAATGCGTCAGAAAATAACAATATGAATCAGCAACTGGTGCACTATTTACAGAAGATAGCTGCCAAGGCAGATAACATTGCTTGACAGATCAGCTCACAGTAAATGTATTGCTGGAAAGATCAACAGGTTTTTTCTGTATTTGCAAAATATTTTCTTAAGGCCCATACACACGGTAGGACATCCAACAAAATTTCCCTTGGATTTTTGTCCTAATTGATTTGTCCGGTCACACCCATAGCATACACACAGTCAGACTTTTCTGCAAACTTTCCCATTGTCACATGGTTTTTCTGCTCTTTTCTGCTCTTTACCGCCACCCTTTGGTTAACTTCTGCTATTGTTGGTTGATTTTAATATTGGTTCTGAGCATGCGTATTTGCACTTTGTACAAAAGTTGGTTGGATTGCTGTACACACGGTCACACAAAGCACCATCAGACTTTTGTTGCCGAAAAGTTGGTCCGTTCGCAGACCCAACTTTTTGTTGGATGAAACCTGAAAAAGTTGGTCTGATGGAGCGTACACACGATCAGACAAATTTGAAAAGTTGCAGATTTTGAAGTTGGTTGGCCAAAAGTCTGACCGTGTGTATGGGGCTTTAGTCTAAAAGAAAACAGAAAATAAAATACATCCACTGCACATAATACGTTACAATGTATTACATTTTTCTTCTTAAAGCGGAATTCCACCCATATAAAAGTCAGCAGCTACAAAAAGTATACCTTCTGACTTTAAATAATCGGACACTCAACTGTCCCACGGTCTAGCGATGTGGGCGAACAAAGCCCTACTCTCCCCCTCCTCTCTTCGGCACCGGCATTCTGACCGGGCGCCCAGCTGTGGCTTCACAGCCGGGCACACACTGCGCACGCTGTGATTGGCCGGGCAATCTTCTGGGACCTGTGACATGTCCCAGAACAGGGGATCTTAAAACTATGGCCCTCCAGTTGTTCAGGAACTACCATTCCCATCATGCCTAGTCAAGTCTGTAAATGTCAGAGTTTTACAATGCCTCATGGGATGTGTAGTTCCCCAACAGCTGGGGGCCGTAGTTTGAGGATCCCTGTCCAAGAAAGTTGCACGGAGGGAGGGGGGAGAGCTAAACTTCCTTCAAGCACCTCTAAAAAGAGGGTAAGCGCTCCCCCTCCCCAAAAAAATGACATGCCAAATGTGGCATGTCAAGGGGTCACCTTCACTTAAAGGGGTGTTCCAGCCAAAATGTATGTTTATTAAAAGTCAGCAGCTACAAAAAGTGTAGCTGCTGGCTTTTAATAAACAATCACTTACCTGCTCCAGCGTTCCAGTAGGGTTGCCACCTCATCCCTTTAAAACAGAACACATATAAATTACACAGCTTCTGAGGCTAATTTATTGCAGGTAAGGCACAAAGTGAGTTTAATTACCACCTTAATCAGCCACGGAACCTGTGTAATTAATATGTGTTCAGTTTTAAAGGGATGAGGTGGCAACCCTACGTTCCAGCGCCGCGCCGCCCGGGGCTCCGCTCCTCTCCCCCCTCCCCGGCCAGCATCCTCAATGAGACTGTGAGCACCTGGCCGTGACAGCCTTCGGCTTCACGGCTGGGCACCCACTGTGCATGCGCGAGTGGCGCGGCCCGCCGCTGATTGGACAGGCGAACGCATGGGACCTATCATGTGTCCCATGTGATCGCCTACAGGGAGGGGCTGCTGTAGGCTATTAAGCTTAATCGCCTAACCAGCCCCTCGGCGGAAGCAGGAAGTGGGACAGGAAGTAGGGTTGCCACCTCATGCCTTTAAAACCGAACACATATGAATTCCACAGGTTCTATGGCTAATTTAATGCAGATAAGGCAGCCATGTGAGTTTAATTATCACCTTAATCAGCCACAGAACCTGTGTAATTCATATGTGTTCAGTTTTAAAGGGATGAGGTGGCAACCCTAACAGGAAGTTCCACTCCTCCTGAAGCCCCCACTCACCCCCCAAAAAAATTACATGCCAAATGTGGCATGTAAGGGGGAGGGGAGTGGAACAAGTGGAAGTTCCAATTTTGGGTGGAACTCCACTTTAAAGCGGAAGCTCCATTTTTGGGTGGAACTCTGCCTCTGGTGGGGTACACACTTTAAGAAAATCGGGCAAACGCTCGTCCGATTTTTCTCAACGTTTCACAGCAAATCGGAACCGATAAAAGAAAATTAGTACAGAAATTCTTACGATTCTCATACGACAATGTCTTTTTACTGATGCTGATCATGTGCAGTTTTATTTTCTGATTTTTCTTGTATGAAAACCGTTCATTCCGAAAACAATTTTGGAGTTTTTGTACGAAAATGTGAGAATCGGCTGTCAAAAGTTGTGTACACACAGTTGTGAAAAAGTACCCAAACCTAAACTGGAGAGTGCTAAATCTGGTACAGCTAGGCATAGAACCCAATCAGTTTTTGTCGAAGCTTAATTGAACAGGCTGAAGTTGGCTGCCATGCACAGCTGCACCAGATTTTGCACTCTCTAGTAGTAACTCAGCCTCTTTGATGATTAAATGGATCATCCAGCCCTGTGTGGATTGGAAGCACATGTATAGTAGTACTAGTAGGGAAGTTTGTATGTTCTAGTTTAGTTTCTGCCTCCATCAGTGCCACCCACCCACCTCCCCTGATCGATCCTCCTCCTGGAGAGATCGGAGCACACACAGACAGGAGAGGGCACTTGTCACACTGGCAATGACTATGCAGCTGCTGTGCCTATCCCTGGTGATCTGTCACCTGTGCACGCTGGTACTTACCTATCAGATCACCATCCTGCACACCAATGATGTCCATGCCCGTGTAGAGCAGACCAGCAGGGACTCAGGAAAGTGTGGTGACCCCAAGGATTGCTATGGAGGGGTGGCCAGGAGGCTCACCAAGATTAAGGAGATCCGCAGCAGCAAAGAGAATGTCTTGTTACTGGATGGGGGGGACCAGTTCCAGGGGACGATCTGGTTCAATGTGTATGGTGGCATGGAAGCGGCACACTTCATGAATTACCTGCAGTACGATGCAATGGTGAGTGAA
This sequence comes from Rana kukunoris, assembly GCA_029574335.1. Classification (NCBI taxonomy): domain Eukaryota; kingdom Metazoa; phylum Chordata; class Amphibia; order Anura; family Ranidae; genus Rana; species Rana kukunoris. The sequence goes on from CM056052.1 coordinate 276,569,380, forward strand.
GGAGCAATGCTGGCACATCTGCTCTCAGTTTATTACATAGAACAAGGCTTGGAGGAATGCAATCTTCCAGTGATCATAGGAATGACTTCTGGGTACAAAGTGTACACAGAGAGAGAGAGGCAACTGCTGTGTGCATGCTATGTGTGCCTGGGCTCTTCATTCTTATGCTTTACGTGTGTTTCTTGATTGCCACTTAAATGTCAGAGACTGCTGATGTAGTGCAAAGCTGCCCATACATATCACAAACTGATTGTACAATCCTGCTTTTATTTTTTAAACTGAGTACTCAATGTCACCTGATGCGACAAAATGTGTAAGTGAGACAAAAATGGCACAGCTGAGCCATTAGCAACAGATAGTGACCGTTACCACTGACCCAAGTTCATCATCAGTTGTTGCAAAAAAAAATAAAAACCTGTGTGTGTGTGTGTGTGTGTATATATATATATATATATATATATTTCTCTATACGAATTGGATGTGGCTTTCCCCGCATTCCCATGATGGGCAAGCGTGGCCGGCTCTCAATGGAGTCAGTTCACACATGTCCGGGGCGGCCGCCAGGGCTGATCCTAGAGTCACAGGCGCCTGGGTGCAGAAATATTTCTGGCTCCCCCACATGGTGTGGTCATTTTACTAACTCCTCCCCTATACAAAATGTTTCTATGGCAACGACTCAACCACAGAGATACTCCCCCACAAAATCTTCATTACCCTGGGATCCTTACATGATCTCTTAACAAAATACAGAAAGAGAAGCAGAGTACTTTTATTGGGACCTGGAGGGGGGTCTCTCTGATGGACACAGAGAGGGACTCTGTTAGAGAGTCTGTCAGAGAGACCCCCAGACATACTACAGACATGATACAGGAGATGATCTGAGACTGCAGACAATAGTACAGAATATGGTCCATTAGACCCCTTTCACACTGGCAGGGTTTTTCAGGCGCTTTAGCGTTAAAAATAGTGCCTGAAAAAAGCCTTATCTGCAATCCCAGTGGGAGAGCCCGGGTGCTTTCACACTGGAGAAGTGCCCTTGCAGGACGTCCAAAAATTTCCTGCAAGTAGGTTCTTTGAGGCACTTTCATGTGTGTATACACATTGGCGCCCCCACCTCTGCAGGCGCCTGGGTGCAAAGCACCCTGCGCACCCTGCCCAGGATCGGCCCTGGCGGCCGCGGTCCGGATTAAAAAAGGGCTCCGGTGCGTGTTTGGGTCCAATTCAAGCCTGGACCAGTGAACAGACACACTTTGGATCCCGGACACGAACCCACAGCCACACTTGTGTGAGCCCGGGCTTAGAGCCCTTTCACACTGCTAGCGCAGCCACAACGGTAGCTTTACTGGCGCTGTGTGGGTGGGAGCGGATGCTTATAACCCTAAATAAGGGGTTAAAAGTGCCACTGCCAAAGTGCTTTGCGGGCAATTCTGCAGCACTGCCTATTGGTTTCAATGACGGGGGCAGTTTAGGAATTGGTTAGGACCTAAAAACCCCTGTACAATTAAGACCCCCTTTCACACTGAAGGCACTTTTCAGGCGTTCAGGTGCGCTTGCAGGACCAAAAAAAAACCAGCATCTTTGGGGCAGTGCGGAATTGTATACACCTCCGCAAGCGCACCGCTCCAGTGTAAAAAAGAACATAGGCTTTCACACTGGGGAGCGGTGCTTTTTAGGCACTATTTTGGCGCTAAAACGCCTGAAAGGGGTCTTAATTGTACAGGGGTTTTTAGGTCCTAACCGATTTCTGCAGTTTACCACGTCTGTTCACTTGAAACCATAAAAAGAGACTTGTGCTTCAATCTAATCAAACTGACTTGTGTATGAAATGAATAGAAACTTGGGATATACATGTTTTAAGCACGAGTCAAGTTCTTTTTACCATGCTACCGGTTTTTATCCTAATTTATGACATTGGTCATTTTAGCTTGATCGTTTTATAGTGTACATATGACCACAATTGGATTTCCCAAAATGATGTAATATCCCATATCTAAACAACTTTAATTGCATCTAACCCAGTCATTTTCAACTAAAGTTCCTTCAGAGGTTTCTAGGGGTTCCTTAAGCTATGGCTAGTTTACTTTAATTTTTGATGATGTCTATTAGGGTGCATTCACACCTGGAGCATTTTTGTAGCATGAAGCTCCAAAACGCTAGAGGGGGAAAAATGCATTATTCTCTATGGAGATGGTTCATATCTCCACTCCAAAACATCTTATAGCGGATGGCCCATCAAAAAAAATATTCAAAGCCAGCAGCTACAAATACTGCAGCTGCTGACTTTTAATATTAGGACACTTACCTGTCCTGGAGTCCAGCGCCATCCGCAGCAGAGGACAAGCATTCGCTCGTCTCTCTGCTGCTCCCCCCCTCCATCCACGGTGAGGCTTCACTGTCCAGTCTCCTACGGCGCATTCGTGAGTCGCGCTGCGCCCGCCGATTGGCTCCCGCTGTGTGCTGGGAGCCGAGTGTTCCCAGCACACAATGGGGAGGGCGACGGGAAGTGAAGGAAAACCCATCTTTTGCCCGTGAATGCTGGGCCGGAAGTGGGTGAAAATACCTGTCTTTAGACAGGTATCTGCAACCCCCCCCCCCCTGAAAGGTGTTAAATGTGACACCGGAGGGGGAAGGGTTCCGATCAGCGGAACTTCACTTTAGGGTGGAGCTCCGCTTTAAGCCGAACGCCTGAAGCTCAAACAGTTTCTGGACCCTTTTCTTTTTTTTTTTTTGTCGCTCAAATTGGGCTGATTTGGGCGTATTTGATTTCTATTCCCATAGAAACTAATGGAAACGCTCTATTCAATCTTCTAGCACGTTTCTACGGGCGTTTTGTTGCTTTAATCTGTTCTGTGAAAAAGAATATTCACCCAGGAAGAAGATACAAAAATCTAAACATAGCAACAAATAAGAGATTTTTTTTTTTTTTTTTCTATTGGCTAAAATAAAAACGCGGAAGTTCAACAACGTCAGATGACGCTGTATGCAAACGTGTGACAAAACGCCAGAAAAAAAACTCTCAAACACTACGCTCAGGTGTGAATGGGGCCTTAGAGATGGGCTCGGGTGCGTTTGAAACCCCACCAGGAAGCAGACACTGCACAGTGCTAATCGCAGGCAGTAAGACATTTCCCAGTCTGCAGCTGCAGTTTGGGAAATGTCTCGGATCTCTTTCGCACTGGGGGCCGCCCGTGCGTTAGTGGTGAAGCGGCACTAGTTTTAGCAGCGCTAGTTTTAGCAGCGCATTATCGCTGTTTTTAAACGCCCTTGTTGCCGCGCTTTTCAAGCATTTCGGAAGCGCTGCCAGTTTATTGCAATGGGCAGGTGCATTTTAGAAGCACTGTGTACAGCACTCCCAAACTGCCCCTAAGGCGGCATACACACGATCGGACATATCCGATGAAAACGGTCCGCGGACCATTTCCATCGGATATGTCCGATCGGGAGTTTGATCCGATGGCGTGTACACACCATCGGATCAAATTCCCCGCCGCCGGACGGCGCGGTGACGTGGCGGTGACGTTGACGCCGCCGCGTCACCGCCACGTCACCGCACCAGGAAGTAAAACACTTCCGCGCATGCGCCGAATCCATTCGGCAGCGGCGCGGCGGCGGTGGGGGCCGACATGTCTGCTGGTAAGTGTACTAACCAGCAGACATGTCGGGCGGACAGATTCCCACCGGATAGATTTCAAAGCTTGCTTTGAAATCTGTCGGGTGGAGAAATCTGTCCGCTAGCCCATACACACGAGCGGAGATGTCTGCTGAAACGGTCCATTGGACCGTTTTCAGCGGACATATCCCCTCGTGTGTACGCCGCCTAAGATGCTGCGTGCAGGACTTTTTCTAATGTCCTGAAAGCACACCGCCCCAGTGTGAAAGCAGTCCGGCTGCATGGTAGGCAGGTCTAACGCTAAAACGTGTGAAAGGGGTCTCGCTGCCTGTGATTAGTGTTGGCTTCCTGGCAGGGATTGGGCATGTGGAGTTTCGAAGAAGCCCATCGCTAGTGTCTATATAGTTCAACTTGGAGTCAGCTGCATGACACCAATGATCTTTTTAGCTGTTTGCAAAGATAATGTGTTCTGATCGCTACTGTAAGGGGAGGGGAAATATTTTTTATCCTTGCCCACCCACCCCCCAATTAAATGGTTTTAGCAGGGGTTTACTTACATCTGGAAATGTATTTTAAAGTATAACTACCGGTAATTGCAAAAGTGTGTGTGTGTGTGTTTTGTTTCGTTTCGTTTTGGATAGTGGAGATGGATTAGAACATGTGGCAGTTTTGTATTGCTGTTTGTGTCACCATTATCAAGAATCACCCTCGCGATTTGTCTTTAACATTATTATTGAAAGTGAACATAAAGAAAATCTTTCATCGGAACACTAGTTCTGGGGGCCCCAAGAGATTCCCTTAAGGCCTCTTTTACACGGAGCGGTCCGTTTTTCGGTCCGCTCAGCGGGGGGTCTCCGCTGAGCTGTCGGGCGGACAGGGCGGTCCCTGCACACTGTCCAGGGACCGCCCTGTCTCTCCTCCGCTCTCCCCTATGGGGAATCGGATGAATACGGACCGTCTGTCCGTTTGCATCTGATCTGTTTGGCCGGACGGAAGAAAAATAGGACATTCTTCCGTCCGAAAAAACGGATGCGGATCTGGCGGACGTTAGCGGATGCATCATCCGCTAACGAATCCGCTCCCATAGGGGCCCATTACAAGTCCGTTAACGGACTTGTAATTAGCGGACCGTTCGTCCGCTAGTGTGAAAGGGCCCTTATTTGCAGAGATTTTCTCTCACTTCCTGTCATGGCTATGTGACAAACTAGTTGATTTACAAAAGGCAAATCCACTTTGTATTACAAGTGCAGTTGCTGTAGATCTGAGGGAATGATCTGAAATCGGGGGAAGCTCTGCTGATTTCTATCATCCAATCGTGTACAAGCAAAAATGCTGTTTTTTTTTTTTGTTTTTTTTTAATAATTTTTCCTTGCATGTCCCCCCTCAGATCTACAGTGACTGCACTTGCAGTGCACAGTGGATTGGCATTTAGTAAATAACCCCCAAAGTAAAGCACACATGGATGTTTTTTTTTGCGTAAATGAGCAGTGGAGATTATGGGCTTCTTTCTGAACGCTCGAAAATCGCGTTCAAAGTGCAGTTTTTGGTTGGAAGCTTTTTTTTTTTTTTTTTAATGGATAAAAAAAAAAAAAAGCTACACTGAAAAATGATAATAAACGCTATTGTATAAACACTCAAACTTTGAAAGGCTCCCTGCAAAGCTACTGGCATTGGTTTGTTTTTTATTTTCTAAATGGGTTCCTTTTAAGCTAGTGCATTGTTGGTTCACTTACCTTTTCCTTTGATTTTCCTTCTAAATGTTGTTTTCTTTGTCTGAATTTCTCACTTCCTGTTCCTCCTCAGTAAGGTGTTCATTAACCACTTAAGACCCGGACCAATATGCTGCCAAATGAGGAGGAAGTGCACTGCAGGGGGAGCGCGCGCATTGGCTGAGAGCGATCCGGAGGGGGCGGACAAAAACGAATAGCCGCCCCCTCTTGTCGGATCGCTCCTGCAGCCGTGCGGACCGCCGCATGTACGGGGGGGGGGGTCCGATCGAACCCCCCCAAGGCACCAACGTATATATACATTGATGTGCCTGTCGGTGCCATTCTGCCGACGTAAATGTACATGCGGCGGTCCTTAAGTGGTTAAAGCGGATCTCCACCCTAAAGTAAAGATCCGCTGATCGGAACCCTCCCCCCCTCCGGTGTCACATTTGACACCTTTCAGGGGGAAGGGGGGTGCAGATACCTGTCTAAAGACAGGTATCCGCACCCACTTCCGGCCCGCAGTCTCGGGCAAAAGACGGGCTTTTCCCGTTGTGTGCTGGGAACTCTCAGCTCCCAGCACACAGCGGGAGCCAATCGCGGGCGCAGCGCGACTCGCGCATGCGCCGTAGGGAACCGGGCAGTGAAGCCGGAGCGCTTCACTTCCTGGTTCCCTCGCCGTGGATGGAGGGGGGAGCAGCAGGGTGACGAGCGATCGCTCATCCTCTGCTGCGGACGCCGCTGGACTCCAGGACAGGTAAGTGTCCTAATATTAAAAGTCAGCAGCTGCAGTATTTGTTGCTGCTGGCTTTTAATATTTATTTTTGGTGAACTATCCGCTTTAAGCTGTTCTAATTGACTTTCCATCGCTCGGATGATGGTGGAAAGCTTACTGAGGAGAAACAGGAAGTGAGAAATTCAGATAAAGGAAAAAAAACATTTAGAAGGAAAATGGAAGGAAAAGGTAAGTGAACCAACAATGCACTAGCTTAAAGGAACCCATTTAGAAAATAAAAGACGAACCTTTACAACCACTTTAACTCTGATGCCCTTGCAATGCAGAGTTGGTAGATCTAAATTGGGTTGTGAAATGAAATTGTGTGGTGATTTCTTCAGGAGGAAGTAAACCCTCTAAAACTTTTTTTTTTTGCCCTGCAAGAGAAAGGCATAATGAGCTAGTATGCATAGCATACTAGCTCATCATTAATTACTAACCTGAGATCGAAGCGACTCTCGTTCCTCTCCTCTGCCATGATACCCGAGTGAATTCTGAGTATCGCGGCTTTGACGCTGTGATTGGCCGGAGCAGCGATGACGTCCCTCCAGCGCTGGAGCCATCAGTGAGGGCATGATCGCCTTCACTAACGGCACTCAGTGCGCCATAGACACTGGTGCAGTCTTTTCTGCAAATATCTCCTAAACCGTGTAAGTTTAGGAGATATTTGGTGCACCTGTAGGTTTAAGTGGCTGTTGCCTGAAAACGGCTCACAGGAATGCAGAACTAACTTCATTCCTGTCTATTCTTCTCCATTAAAGTTATTAAAAATGACCATTTTTACTTTTTAATCTGCCATGTTTTAATATTCGGCACCTGCTGCAACAGGAATATAAACTATGGTGAGATATTCCCCAAGGGTTAATTGCTTGTAAAAGTATGCAAACACTGTTGTTTTTCTGTCTGATAAGAGTTCACCAGCTGAGTGAAAATGAACCAGACCCTCCCCTTAAGAATGAGTATGCAATAAGTCTGGTGACACAAAGGAACGCCCCTTTAACAACAAGAAATGTTTTGTTTATATTCCCTGTAGTGTACATTGATTATCCAGAGATCGGTTTTGTTTTCTGAAGAAATATGAAGTCACTTTTTAAGCGAAATTCCTACTAAAATAAAAATATTAAGTCAGCAGCTACAAATACTGCAGCTGCTGACTTTTTTTTAAATAATCAGATGTTGACTTGTCCCAGGGTCCAGCGATGCGGGGGAATGAAGCCTCGCTCCTCTCCACGGTGCCAGCATCACTACTGTGGGCGCCCGCCTGTGGCTTAGCTCACCGTGATTGGACGAGTAATTATCTGGGACCTGTGACGTGTCCCAGATTGCCGAGAGGGAGGGGGAGAGTTTATTTACCTTCCAGCGACGCAGTGCCCATGAAGGAAGTGGGAGTTCAATCCCTTAAAGCGGGAGTTCCATTTTTATGAGGAAGTGGACCTCAGGGGGAAAAAAAAAAAAAGCCCTTGTTTTAACTTTGGATAGTAAAACATTTTTTTTCTGCCAGTAAATACCTTATACAGCCCACTTCTCGTCTGGTAAAAAGCCTAGACTTATGACATCATGTACAGCTCTCTATCTCACTCTCGAGAGTTTGCCAGGAAGTGAGGAAGGATGAGTCATAAGAGGGCCAATGAGAGCTGCATAGCTGGAGGTTTGTCTGTGTAAATACAGGAAGTGAACAGACAGTGGCTTCAGCTGCCCAGAGTTAAAATGGCTGCAGCCATACTCGCTGGAGGGAGATTTCTGGAGCATATTTGGCAAGTACAGAATCACACACATATATACACACACAGTGGTAGGAGGGAAGCTTCAGAATGGCAAAGATGATTTTATTACAAATTATGTGAGCAGACTGCAGTTCCTCGTTAACCGCTTGCCGACCAGCTATGGCAGTTGTACTGCAGCGGGTTGGCTCAGCTGCACAAATCACTGTAACTGTATGTCAGGCTCATACACGACTTTCTGTGGGCACACGCCCATTGGCCAGCGGGGGAGCCAGTCACGGGTCATTCTGGGGCTGTCCACGATCATTCCTTGCAGAGAAAGAATGAAGATATGCCAAAGTAAACAAGGCAGATCTCAGTTATGTCAGGGGATGACACCGAGATCCTGTCTTTCTGCTGTGCAGGAAGACATATCTGTGTCCCAGACAGCCCATTCCCCCATATAGCTGGTAAACACACCCAGAGCACACATTTAACCCCTTTCTTGTCGGTGCCTTTAGTACAATGTTGGTGCATATTTTTAGCACTGATCCCTGTAATAATGTGACTGGTTCGCCAAAAAATTTTAAGAATGTAAGTTGGGTGTCCTATCTGTCCGCCGCAATGTCGCAGTCTCGCTAAAAATTGCAGATCACCGCCATTACTTATTTGGGTACAGCTTCTCGTGGTGTGCAATTGTCAGCTAAAGTAACGCATTGCCGTACTGTAAAAATTATGGGGATAAAGCCTTCCGAGGCTGAAGTGGTTAAGCTGCCTTCCCCCAAAAAATGAAGCATGTCATATATCCTTAATTCAGCATTTCCTATTATCCTGCTCTTCTTCTGGTCTGTGTCAGTTGCCAGCTCTGGGTCAGTTGCCAGTTGTGTCCACTTTTTCCGAGTACCGTGATTTTTTTTTTGATTTTTTTTTTTATGTCTGTTCTTCCACTTTTTTTTGCCATTGGCACATCATTGTGATGTGTAGCTATTCTGACCAACAGTGAGGTGCAGAAAGGGCAGTCTTTTTCACATTTTATCCCAGAGGAACCCTTGACATTTTCAGGTGTCAGGAGACCTTTTGCAAAAACCAATTCATTGGTGGAAAGTGGGGGGGGGGGGTGGCTAATGGGAAGCTTTCCCCCCCCTGCAGGGGTGGTCAGAATGCCATTTCTACAGACAAATTAAAAAGATCACTTTTTTTTTTTTCTTTTTTTTTTTTTTTTTTTTCATGTACAATAGCTTGCTTTGCTAGATAGTGTTGACCCCTCTGCAGCAATGCTGTCATCACTCATGCGTCTATTCCCCAAGGATATGACACTGGGCACGTGCTCTTTGGTCAACTATGGCAAGGCCTGTTCTGAGTGGAACCTGTCCTGTTAAGTCGCTGTATGGTCTTGGCCACTGTGCTGCAGCTCCGTTTCAGGGTCTTGGCAATCTTATTTCCTAGGACACCTTCATGTGGAGCAACAATTCTTTTTTTCAGATCCTCGGAGAGTGAGAGCGATAACACCAAATTTCACACACCTGATCCCCATTCACAGCTGAGACCTTGTAACACTGAGTCACATGACACCACGGAGGGAAAATGGGTAATTGGGCCCAACTTGGACATTTTCACTTAGGGGTGTACTCACTTTTGTTGCCAGTGGTTTAGACATTAATGGCTGTGTGAGTTATTTGAGTGAATAGCAAATTTACACTGTTATACAAGCTGTACACTCACTACTTTACACTGTAGTAAAGTGTAATTTCTTCAGTGTTGTCACATGAAAAGATATAATAAAATATGTACAAAAATGTGAGGGGTGTACTCCCTTTTGTGAGATACTGTATATGCATTAATCTTGGTTTTTTGAAGTGATTGGTAATCTCCTGTGCAGTGAGGGAGTTACTGAGTGGAGGTGATGGTGGACAAAGTAGAGAAGTAAAGGTTGAGAAGAGCCGATAAGAACTGGATGACAGAGTATTGTATAGGCTTGTTTGGCAGCATGTAGGGAGGAGTTGCATTTAGACAGATTTATATAGGGTGAAAGCTAGCAAGTGCCTCCAGTGCACGGCTGCGTCTCTTGAGATTTCTGATATTGTCAGTCTGCCAAATGGTTAGAGCCTGATTCTGCATGTAGTGAGAGAAATAAGTGTGTCAGTAAGAATGTGGGCAAACTCTTGTAGACAGAAGTGGCCAGGGCAAGACAGGGGTGAGATTTTATCAGAGGAGGTATGTAGCAGAAGAGTGAAAGTTTCTATTTGGTAATCGTTTGCTGCATGGAGTGTCAGGTGGTTGAAGACAGGGACACCGTGGCGGTGCGTCCATAATGGGCGCACAGGTGCTGCCTGCTCTCTCCTGCCACCTGTCTATCACCATAGATATGATAAACGAATAAGGAGCAGCACTGGCTACTAAATGGTGAATTAAATTCCCTAGTGACAAAGCTATAAAAAAATACCCATAAGTAATGCAAAATATCAAAATTTGCGAATGACAATACAACATGTGCTGTGAATTTAAATGGAATAAGTGTTTCACAATCTTCTGTGAGTGTAATGTATGAATCGCCCTTGGGGGATCCCACTCGCCAGAAATGGCTGATCCTCAGCTTCTCAGTCTGAGATCGTGTAGGCAGAGAAGCAAAGAAGCTCTGAGTGAATCAATTTCTTAAATTATTTGATCGACCTGCAATCGCAGTGGGACATGGAGTTATTCGCACTAATTGTGACAATGGGACCCTATTGTACCAATATAGGTGCATATGGGACATAAACAACTAAAATGTTAAAGACCCCTAAACACAATTATTATACCCCTTTATGGCACAATAGACTACTCCTGAGTTTCTCTTGATACCTGACGCAGAGATATGGTGCGAACATGGAATATATTATTTGCACCACGTAATTTCTGATGACACGCCTAAAAACTTTGAGGACCTCCAAAATGAGTTCCTGCTGTCCAATGGGAAAGCAGATGGAATTAAAACCCCTTAATACTTTAAGTAAATAAATAAAGACAGCAGACCACTGTTGGATGTTAAAGGCCGCGGTTGTTTAATATTGGTTTCAAAAGATATTGTGATAAATATTATCAACAATACAAAATAAATAGCATTAAAAATAAGCATTAAAGCTAACCTAACCACTACGGCTCAGGCTGCTAACACAACTACCCAGCTAGAACTCAAAATATTAAATAATATTATTTTCATAACTAAATAACTTAATAATAAATAACTTTGATAAATATAAACACAAAGCTAGTCCCCATTTGCTATTTACATTAGGAAAGGCAAAGGTGACACTACCACATAATAAAACAACCGCGACAAAGATATTTATGAACAGGGAAGGTGGGGGGGGGGGGGAACACCACAGCTCCTATGTCTTCTGCGGCGAATGAGCCTATGCTGACGGAACCTGCCTTATATAGCCCCAAATCAGGTGAAACCCACTGGTTCTGACCAGTTTGAACTGGCCTTTCCCGGGCTTTCTAATTAGACCCCAGGAAAGGCCAAAGAGCCCGCCAAAATTCCCCAGAGGAGGTCACCTGGAGTCCAAACACAGCTGTTTGAAATGACCTTTCCCGGGCTTTCTTACCAGACCCCAGGACAGGAATTCCCTCATAGTACCCAGAACCAAACAGGGAGCCATGACCCTGAACCCCCCCCCCCCCCCCATCGCTTTCCCATGAGGAAAAGGAGGGGCAGGAACTGCCCCCTTTTCCTGTCATTCTATGCTTTTTTTTTTTTTTTAGATTCTTCCAAGTGTCACACAGCCCAAGCTCAGGTTCCCCAGCCTTTGCCAAAATCTACACCTAATGTTATCGCAGTGGTTAAGGGTGTGGACCATGCTAGCTTACAGCCTTAAACCAAGATGGGAAAGAGAGGTGTGCCCAATGGAAGATGAAGAGTGGAGTAAAGCACTTGACTCATGCAAGACTGTATCCCCCAAGCTCTCCAAGAGGCTGACCCAGTTATACGTGGTGCCTGTAAAACTATAAACCCTACAAGGGGAGGGCTGGGCCAGGGGGCAGGGTGGCAGTTTCCTCCCAGGCTGCTCTAATTTATGTTCAAAATTGCCAGCAGCCGCTGCCCGCTACCATTTTCTTTTTTATTCTGCACTATGAAGTCAGGCCGGTGGCACAGCCACAGCAGCTGACCACTAGCTGTTGCATTCCGGGAGTTGTAGTCAGAGGTGTATCTAGTGAAAAAAGCGCTTATGGCAAGCACTGAAACTGCGCCCCTGTCGAAACATTTGAAACCCATCTTTCAGATAACCTTAACAAAAAAAACAGCTAACAAAACTAGTGATATTTATCATCCCTTGTGATATCTTGGGTAGTGACATATCCTCTTTATTGAGAAATCTGGGGTTTATTAGACCCCTGATCCCTCCTCTGCCCTCCATGGCCAGGTAAATGCAGAACCAATACTGGAAGTAATGAAATCGTCACCACTTAAGGGTCCAGTTTTCAGAGGAGAGCGAGAAACTGATGTTCCTCCTTTTTTTTTTTTTGTGCTCGACCAGATGGAATGGGAGAGTCTGGGAGAACAGGGGAGGGCTGTGGCTGAACGCAGCAGGGATAGCGCTGCCATTGTCCATTAGCAAAGGTGTTGAAAAGGAGATCCTGCCTATGCTCGGGAGAAGAGAAGAAGAGACCCTCAAACCCTGGTAAGTGCCTTACTGCCCAGCCACTCAACAGCGCCCCCTTCATATGGCGCCCATGGCACATGCCATGGCTGCCATACCCTAGATATGCCACTGGTTGTAGTCCATGCTCAAGCTCTCGGTGGGTGGAAAACAGAGCAGCGCAGAGGAAACTACAACTCCCTGGGACCGGATTCTTAGAAGTAGGCAGAGGCAGTGTGTGACAGTGATTCGGGATGCAGGGCTGGGCGCTGGCTGCAACTTGACCCCAGGACCAGGAGCATTACCTCCCAGGAGGCCGTGGCATGCAAAGACCTGCTGAGATCCCTGAGGTGACCGACCCTGACCCCCCCATACACCCCATGTAACCTGCCCCCGTGATCAGGCTGCATTGATGGGCACTGGAGTTGGCTGCACTGATGGGCACTGGTGAGACTGCATTGAAAAACCAGGTGGGCCATGGATGGTGAGCTTATTTGGCAATTCAATGGGCCAGTTGACTGGAATTGCCCCCCAGGCCTAAGGCTGCCAGCCCTCCCCTGAACCCTACTAGCGTGCAATCCCATGGATAGCGTGGATATATGGTTTTCCACTCATTGCTAGTTACTGAGTCCAGTGTTCAATCTGAACACGGTTTTTGATCTGCTGTGCCTATGTGTATGTAGTGCCCCTGTACTTTCAGTAGGGACGCTTTTTAAAATTTAGAGGGGGATGAGAGAGTTATGTAGCTCTCATCCATGTGATTTGTCTCAATTTAGCTTTTGTGCTGTGCTGTCGTTTCATTCTGTGTTCCAAAGATGCCTTACCATCTCGGGGTGACGAGTTCAGGTGGGAATGCCTTCTTGTCGGCAGCCAATTAGAGGGGGTTTTCCCTCGCGGGGCATGCTGGGGGAGGGTACGTCTGTTTAGGCGTAATTTTGGGCGGGGGAGTTTGTGTTGGATCCAGGTGTGGCACCCACCTTCAGGGTGTGCGCACATCACGGGCCCCAGCGACGTGGCCGGCCCGGGCGCACGTGCTACGCATTATCTTTGGTTCCGTGACCCTGTTGGCCCGGAGCGATTAAAGCTGCCATGGGACCCAGTGACTTATTGGGTCCCTTTAACTGAAGAGAAGATCCCAAGCGAGTTGTGCTGTTCGGTGGGGAGCCAGGCCATCCAGTAGGGCCTAGACAAGCAATCGGGGATCTGAGTGACCGGACACTGGGAGTTGGTTTGATGGCAACCTGTCAGTCGGTCACCAAAACTTAAGAGCTACCTGAGCGATTTTTAGGCAAAACTACTTTTATTAAGAAGGGATTGCCCCATTAAGCTGCATTGCAGAGCAGGGGCTTGTGGCAGAGGAACCACTCCTAATTTCCAATTGAGAGGCTTGTCTTCCTTAAGGTTGAGTGAGTGAGTCTCCTATTTTCAGCAGGGAACCTAATCAAACGGCTTGGCTGACATACTCCCATCACACCGCAGCTTCCAACCAATCTCTGGTCTATTCACTGATTGGAATCTACGCTCCAACGCTATAAGACTACTCCCTCTTCTTTATATATTTAGCTGCTTAAGCATACTAATATAAGTATTTGACGAGTCCCTTCTACTGATACTCTGCGGTGTATATATTTGGAGGAAGCCACGCCGCTCTAGTTCTACCTGGATCGTTTTACAACCATTTGAATCTCTTTAGGCTCCATTCAGTACTCATCTTTACTGTCCATTTTTAACGATACCCATTATTGGGGACGAAAATTCATAGCTCCTGAGGAGGAAGCATTAATTGCGAAACATGTAGAGCTTATGCCTATTTTTACTTGTATCTACAGTAGTCATCAACCAACATTGATTTCTACGTCGGACCATTCCTGGTTACAACAATCATTTTTTCTTGTTCACTCCTTTCTCATTTTGTGATCAATCATATGTGTTTTTTAATGTACTTTTATAAATTTGTATTGTAACTTTGATTGCAACACCAAAATTTCTCTTTTGGTATTGTATCAATAAAAATTTATTTTATGCTAATGATTGGTGCCTAGAAAGTCCATTCTCTCTCCTAAACCACATTCCACTGGTAAGTAAAGAAAAAGATGATATAGTGAAATACCGCTAAGCATCTATATCAAGTGCTTCTTGCAGAAAAACTTCTGCGATAGCCGCTCGTATAGCGTGTGCTCCACGGAGGCAGGAAATTGCATCACTGGTTTGCGGCGACCCGGAAGTTATGTCGATGCGTTTCACCCCTCTTCCAGGGCATCAAAGACATCACATCTGGTTCGCATATGCTCAAATTTATACTAGAAGGGGAAAAAATCCTCCCCGAAGGGAAGAATATAAAGAACCAATCACGGTCAATGTAAATATACTCCAACTTTCTCCTGATACATCATCTCCTGGTTGCCAGAAATAATAAAGTTTTTAACAGAAGAACAAAAACAAACTGTTTTGTCTTCAATAAAAATAACAGGTAAAAAAAAAAAAAAAAATGAAAACACTTTTCAATCAGAATTCCTGGGATATTGATCTGGTCAGTTAAGTAGCAAAGGGAGAGGAGCGTATACAGAGGTGGTTGTTAATTTCAATTAACAGCAAAGCAGCTGAAACTGATTAACAGGTGCACTAGATGGGCAACAATGAGACAACCTCCAAAACAGGAATGTTTTTTTTTTTTTGTTTTTTTTTTTTACTACGCCATCTTTTCTAACAGTTTTTTACTAGTTTTGCATTTGGCTAGGGTCGGTGTCACTACTGGTAGCACAAGGCGATACTCGAAACCTTTAAAGGTTGCACAGGCAGTCCAACTCTTCCAGGATGGCATATCAATACGTGTCATTGCCTGAAGGTTTGCCGTGTCTCCCAGCACGGTCTCAAGAGCATGGAGGAGATTCCAGGCAGTTACTCTAGGAGAGCTGTACAGAGCCGTAACAGGTCCATAACCCATCAGAAAGGCCAGTATCTGCTCCTTTGTGCAAGGAGGAACAGGATGACCTTCAGCAGGCCACTGGTGTGAATGTCTCTGACCAAACCATCAGAAACAGACTTCATGGGGGTGGCCTGAGGGCCCGACATCCTCTAGTGTGCTCACTGCCGGACACTGGAGCTCGATTTTATTTTCCATTGAACACCAGAATTGGCAGGTCCGCCACTGGTACCCCATGCTTTAAACAGATGAGAGCAGGTTCACCCTGAGCATATGTGACAGATGTGAAAGGGTCTGGAGAAGCCTTGGAGAACTTTATGCTGCCTGTAACATCATTCGGCATGACCGGTTTGGTGGTGGGTCACTGATGGTCTGGGGTGGCATATCCATGGAGGGACACACAGACCTCTACAGGCTACACAATGGCACCCTGACTGCCATTGGGTATCGAGATGAAATCCTTGGACCCATTGTCGGACCCTACGCTGGTGCAGTGGCTCCTGGTGCACGACAATGCCCAGCCTCATGTGAAGAGTGTGCAGCCAGTTCTTGTAGGATGAAGGAATTGATACCATTGAATGGCCTCAACACTCACCTAACCTAAATCAAAATAACACCTCTGGGACATTGTTTCGATCCATCCGATGCCATCAGGTCGCACCCAAGTCTGTCAGTGATGCTCTGGGAGGAAATACCCCAGGACACCATCTGTCTTATTAGGAGCATGCCCTGATGTTGTCAGGCATGCATACAAGCACTGGGGGACCATACAAACTGGGGACCATTTTGAGTTGTTGCAATGAAATTTCAGCAAAATAGACTAGCTTGCTGCATAATTTTTTCACTTTGATTTTCGAGGGGGTCTTTGAATTCAGCCCTCTCCTGTAGGTGGATAATTTTTAATTTCTATCAAATAATGTGCCATCCTTTCATCCCTAACACATTACCCAGTCCATATCGGTATAGATATCCAGCATGAGATTTTTGCTTGTTGAGATCTGACATGTTTTCAAAGTGTTCCTTTAATTTTTTGAGCAGTGTATAAAAAGAAAATTAGAATAATTATGGCAATACAAAAAAATATAAATGTATATCAACTAAAAAGTTATACACCAATCCATTTAAAAAAAAAATTAAATAAAAATGTGTATATAAAATAAATATAATAAATAATTTATAAATGAAATTATTTGGGCTTACCAATTAGACCAAACTCAGTTGAGATCCAACTCTGTTGAGGCCATAGGGGCTCAAAGTATGGAGTCTATGGATCCATTGGGTCTCGTTCTGAGAGAGGGAGAGATCTTTTGATGTTAGAACCTCGCCAATGTTCTTCACCCTGTCTATCCCACAGAAAGTAAGGCAACTAGGATTCCCATTGTCGAACAGCCTAAAATGGTTGGACAGACCATGATGTCTATAACCTGTTTTGATCCTGTTGACGTGACGCTTGGTAGCGGGTGAGTGTGATCCCCCTGGATGGGTTCACTAGCCACTGAACTATACAGAGAGGCAGCCGAGGATCGTTGAAAACAAAGGTATTGGTTTATCTTCCATATTGCTGGATACAAGTGCAAGCATCAAAAACGGCATAAACAAAACATAAAAAAAAACCCTGGCCACTTGGGGCGTCTACCTTCACAACACAGGAACCTACCTATGGAGTCTGGCACAGCCTACTGCTGGGCAGACACTGCTGGTCATACAGCAGAAAACAAAAAGTCTCTTTGATATTTATCACACAGAAATACTCATACGACCTCGCCTTCAGAAGTCTTTTTCAGCCCACTGCTCTCCTTAACTCAAAGGCCTCAGGATGCAGCAATCAGTAGTCATCCTCTGGGTGACTTTTAGGCTGGGTTCACACCTATGCGAATTGGTTGCAGTTTCAACCGCATCCAAAATGCAGAACATTTCTAAAGACATTGTTTTCAATGAGGCTGGTTCACATATGTGCGATGCATTCGCACTGCGCATTGCCGGAAATCCGTATGCGTTGTGGAGGCCTTGCGGTGCGGCTCAGGTGCGAATCCAGTCCCATTTATCTTCTATGGGTACGCAGCTGATTCGCAGATGTGTTCAGTTCTCTTCAGGAATTTCTCTCATTCAGCTCAATACATTTCTCCCCCACTCTCCTCTCACTCAGAACTTCCCCCAGGTCTCCAAATTCGCAGCAAAAACTGAGCTAATCTGCTGAACACTTCCCTTATCTTTGCAGAGACATTACAGAGCTGAAATTCACACCGCACAAGTGTGAACCCAGCCTCATAGAGGCCTTAGTTGCCTCATACTGAACAGCTGAAGTTTTCCAACGCCCCAAACTTTTCTGGCTACCTCTGTAGCCGACACCTGATAGTAATTGGTGAATTGTCTACAAGGCAAAAATGTGTCTCCCGTCGGTGACAACCCCCACAGATTTACCTGACTTCCTGTCAAAATATATATAATGATAAGATAAGTAAAGAAAAAGATGATCTAGTGAAATACCACTGGGCATCTATATTAAGCTACTTGCGGAAAAACTTCTGCGATTGCCGCTCGTATAGCGTGCGCTTCAGAGGCAGGAAGTTACGTCCAGGGCATCAAAGACATCACATCCAGTTAGCGTATGCTCAAATTTATACTAGAAGGGGGAAAGACTCTTCCCCAAAGGGAAGAATATAAAGACCAATCATGGTCAATGTAAATATACACCCACTTCCTCCTGATACAGCATCTTCTGTTTGCCAGAAATATCAGGAGGAAGTGGGTGTATATTTACATTGACCGTGATTGGTCTTTATATTCTTCCCTTTGGGGAAGAGTCTTTCCCCTTTCTAGTATAAATTTGAGTAGTGAGCGGAGGTCCAGACATTCAATAAAGTTTTTTCCAAGGCTTTATTTCCAGGCCAACACAGCCAACATCAACTTCAGTTAGGAAGGAAAAGATTGATGAGAGTAAAGGGGTGGACTTGCAGTGTCAGGCCTGGATGTAGATGGGCAATCTAGCCCTTCGTAACAACGATCTGTAATGGATGAATAGGGGCGAATCCTTCCAATGGACTCCAGCCCGGGTCACCGGGAGACAGTAATGCGTACCTGTAGCATCCCGGTCACCAGATCCCTGATTAGTGCGGAACTCAGCCTGAGATCCGTTTTCAATGGAACCTGGAACCCAGTGGATCACTGGGGGTCCTCTTTCGCCTCCGGTTGAGGCTCGATGAAGCCTGCAAGCTTGGCCAGGAGGGCCACACCGGCGGGGGCCCATAGGTGCGCACACCCTGAAGGTGGATGCTGCACCCAGCACCAGGACCCCGCGAAAATTTAAGAACACATGACACCTGTCACAGATGTACTCTTCCCCAGCATGCCCTGCGAGGGAGGAACTCCTCTAATTGTCTGCTGGGGAAGACTTTCTCTGCCAGAAACCCCGCTGGCGCCAACTGCTGGCCGGAGATGATACCACATCCCTAGAATGCAGATCAGTCCAGGAGACCTTTCTGGAACGACAGAGGTCACAATTTAAATAAATCACAAATGGGAGCAACGTAGCTCTCCCATTCCAACTAACTTTAGCGTAGTGCCCATACTGAAAGTAAGGGGGCGCTATATAATATATATAGATAGATTTTGTTCAACAATTTACATTTGGAACATGGTTCTGCAAGTTACAAGGCAATACTGGAGAAATGCATAAAACAACTGTGGCTTATACACAAATAAAACCCTATGTCCACGCTATTCATGGGATTGCATGCTAGAAGGATTTATAGTTTTACAGGCCATCAGCGCATGTGTCTGAGGACTCAAACCATCTATCCCAGATTTTGTTGTACTTATCTGGACAACCTCTGTTAATGTATATGAACTTTTTGTAGGGAAGTGTGTTATTTATATCTATTTTCCAGTCGTTGAAGCTGGGGGTCTCATCCACTGTCTGGCTATAATTTTTCTAGCAGAAAACCATGTTTAATGCAAGAATGTGTTAGTGAATTTGTCTGTCTCCGAATCAAGGAAAATCCCCAGTAAGCACTGTTTGGGGTCCAGGGTCAATGGGGATCCCATGTCATCATGGAGGAAGTCCACAATCTGCTTCCACAGACCCTGAAGGACCAGGCACGCCCAAAGTAGATGGAAGAATGTGCCCATAGCTTGTTTACACATTGTGCACAAGGTAGAAGACCGTTGTCTAAAGTGGGCGATTCTTAGGGGGGTGAGAGATGCTCAGTGCACCACGTATAACTGGGTCAGCCTGTCGGAGAGCTTGGAGGGGGGGGGGTGTGGTGTAACAGTCTTGCATGAGTCAAGTGCTTCACTCCACTTCTCATCCTCCATCGAGCCCACCTCTTTCCCATCTTGGTTTAAGGCTGTAACCTAGTGTGGTAGATGATGGGGTGAGGAGGATGACATAAAATGCTGAGATCCGCTTTCGCCGGTCCACACCCTTAACCACTGCCATGATAACATTTGGGTGTAGATTGTGGCTTGGGCTGGGTGACACACTTGGAAGAATCTAAAAAGCATATAATTGGGCAGCAGGAGCTCATTTTGGAGGTCCTTAACGTATTTAGGTGTGTCCTCAGAAATTATGTGGTGCAGATAATATATTCCATGTTCGCACCATATCTCTGTGTCGGGGATCAAGAGAAACACAAAGTAGTCTATTGTGCCATAAAGGGGTATAATCATTGTCTAGTGGTTATGTCCCATACACGCCTATATTGGTACAGCTTCCATGTCCATTCAGACACGCAGCTGCTATTCGGGCCCCCCCCCCTCGATTGGCTAACCAATTTGATTGACAACCACAGAAGCCAATGGCGCCACATCTGTGCCCCAGCCAATCAAGAGGAGAGTCCCAGAAGGCCATGGGAAACGTGGACATAGGATGCATTAAGGTAAAAGAACATGAACCTTTACAACCCCTTTTTTAAATGGTAAATTACAGAATGTCCTAAAAATAGGCAAATGCCTAATTGCCAAGCCACATCAGCATGTTTGTTTTAAAAGGGTGTTTCACGGTCCATGAGTTTGGGTGGAAGCCTTTATAGAATGGCAAGGCTCGGAGAGGAAACTCTTCTTTTCAAGGAGATGTAGCGGAGGAGGAACCAGGTGGCACTTCTTTAGGCTTCCAGGTGGAGTCAGAGGGATTGGCCAGCGAGTCCTCTAGACCCTCTCTCTACAAGCTTTTTTATGGTGGAGGATCTCTTGGGAGCCATCCATACCACCCTGGGAATGCAGGAGGAGAAGCTGCTGTCACTCCATGACCAGATGTACCAGGGCCTGGGGGGGAACTGAACAACTTACAGAAGGCTCCGTATAGACTAAGCCTTCTCGGTAAGGGCCTGCAAACTGCTTAATGGCATTCCTAGACTTGAGGAACGCTTATCTGCACATTCTCAGCGTGGAGAGCAGTCAAAAGTTTCTTGGGCTGACGGTAGAACCCGGAAAGCGCGTTCCTTCAGTTTCAGGCCCTTCACTTTGTCCTATCCTTTTCCCCCAGACATTTTACCAAGGTCAAGGCATTGCGACTCGGGGGCATTTCAACGATCACCTATCTGGATGAGCTGCTCCCATTTGTCTTCAAACCAAGGTTAGGTCTCTTATTCTTGAACCGGAAGGATCTGGCGTGGAACCTCCCTGGATTCTGCCTATCCAGGAGAACCTTCTTCTCGTGGTCCATTCTGCTGTCCCTAGGTAGAGTGGTGGAATCTTGCTGCGTGGCTTCCAAGGAAGAATGGCTAAAAGGCAAGGGCTTCTCAGATCGATTGGTGGCTCTAAGTAGCATGAAAGGAGCAACCCGCTCCATCTACTGGACGATGCAGACGTTTCAACAGCTTGTGCGCAGAGGTCTCTTTTAATTGGGGGGGGGGGGGTACTTTTGGAAGACTGAGGGTCCAGTGGGGCAGGAGGGGCTTAAATCTTGAAGCTAGGGCTGTGTTTCCTGTCAAAGGAGTCGAGGCCTCTCAAGTGTCCTGAAAGACACTTGGGGAAAGACGCTTCCGGTATGTAACTCCAGATATATTTTTTATTTATTTTTTGGTAGTACAAATGTTGTTGGACAGTTAAACAGCTGCAGTTAAGTACCCCAAGAGACTGAGGAGACCTTTGAATCAAAACATGATGCCTGACACTTGCTAACACAGGTGTCATGGAATAGTGCTATAGTGCTATAAATCCTTCTAGCATGCAATCCCATGAATAGCGTGGACATAGGGTTTTATATGTGTATAAGCCACATTTGTTTTATGCATAGTTTGAGTACATTGATAGTTTTGAGTACACTTTAAATTGTGGCTGTTCAGTCATTTTTAGACAGCAGAGATTGCATCTACTGTCCCTGCTTTCCTGTAAACCTCCAGTGCAGAAAACTATGCTAAATCAAAAAAAAATAATTAATCTGTGAAAAGCTATTGCAGGTGCAGTTTTTCCCTTGCCTATTGGCAGCATGTTTTTTTTGGATACACCTAATGCAGTAGGTACAAGTAATTCTCTGTTCTTCTTTCTTTTTTTTTTTTATCGTAATAGCTTCCTTTACCTTAATGCAGTGCTGTTTTCATGTCCTCATTGTTCGTTTTTTGCTCTCAAGTTGCTGTAATTCTTCTCTGATCTCCACACTTCCTGGTTGTCTGTCTGTTTCCTGATAACCACAGTACTGGGAGCTTTCTCTCCGTGGTCACTAATCAAGGTGTGATTACTGTGTCTGTCGAAAACCCCTCAGCACCAATCGGTTTCGTTTTACAAACTATCACTGCCCTGTATTGGCTCTGTACATCACAGAAGCACTAGAACTGTAGGTACATAGATATTATTGATTTTGAGCTATTTTTAAAAGGAAACGGTTAACTATGTGTATATATACCCTGTAAACAGTCAAATTGTTTTCCTTTAATGCATTTAGTTTTTATATTTTTATCTCCTGACCTCTTTCGTAACCCTTCAAGTTCTTTTGAAGGACTTTTACACCCTTTTACACCCTCTCTGAACTATCTACTAATGTTACCAGCATATGTATTAAACATAGTTCATGTTGATTGAGAGAATTTAGTTCTGCCTTAACACTGCAGTTCAAAACAGCTGAGAGTTGCTCAGGGACATGGATTAGATTACTGTATATATTTAGTACTAAATATTAAGAGGTGTTTTAGTCAAGGTTTCAACATGAAACTCGCCCATTTTTCAACCAAGATTCAAGTGACCACACTCTCTCACAATGGTTTTTTCCTGCTTGCGGAGCAAGTAATTGGTCATTCCATCCCTGATGAAATGTTTTTATAAGGAACCTCTAACAGCCCACCCCTAATGAGGGTGAACAGTCGATTTAAAAATGGCTCTTAGCCATGTGACTGGCTGTGTCCAATTACAGCCGGTCACATGTGTTGTGCTTGTAATCGCCGCTCATGCGCGCGCCCCCCAGGGATGCGTGGCCATCAGGGTTGAGACGTTTCCCTCGGACACAGCTTATCCCCGATCAGGGTAAAGAGCCAATGAACTGGTCACAAATGTCAACAAATGGCTGAGGTGTCTTTTCTGGGTTCTCCTCAGTGTGTGAGGAGGAGGTCTGAAATAAAATGTTGCAGCAGTACAGTAATGTGCCCGATTGCCCCCCAAATAAAGACTACCTGTCTCCAGCCTCATATAATATACTTTGGGGTGATTTATTTCCAATAGGGGTCCTTTTGTGAGTGTTTCTATTGTTCTGGTTCTCCAGGAACTTCAAAAGTGTGATAGGTTGTTGGTGAAACTAAAGTGCAATTTATAAGAGGAGGTGCTCCTGGATCCAATAGCTGTAATATTGGCCACATCCCTGGTAAACATGCAAAAAAGAGAGGTATACCCCCTAAATGGGACTTTGAAAGCCAAAACACAATGTTGGTATAAAAAATGTATTTATTTGGACAAGATCAGCCTGTTGGCATTTACTATAAACGCACACTAAGCACCTAAGTGGATAAAAACAGAAAACCTACTACATAAGCATATGAAATCACCAAAAAACAATGTGTGCCAGATGGCAAAAAAAGGAACAAAACATAATATATAACCTCAAAACACTCTCCAAAATGGTTGATATTGCCCAACGCGTTTCTGGTTTTTAAAGCGGAGTTCCACCCTTAAAACCACTTGGTTTCATCCCATCCAGCATACTGGCGTCAGCACCAGTATGCTGTTGTTTTTTTTGTTTTTTTAATGCATGTACTTACTTTATAATAAATCATTTAATTCCGTGCGCACCGCGGTATGTCGCCGCTATAAGGCGTCACGCCTTCTGGAAACAGCCGATTAGCGTTCGGCTCTTCTCGGCGCCTGCGCACAGATCCAGGAGCTGACTGCGCAGGTGCCGTATATAGCCGCGTCACGCCCTCCGAAAAAACCCGAACTAGGACCGGCTATTTACGGCGCCTGCGCAGTCAGCTCCTGGGTCTGTGCGCAGGCGCCGAGAAGAGCCGAACGCTAATCGGCTGTTTCCGGAAGGCGTGACGCCTTATAGCGGCGACATACCGCGGTGCGCACAAAATTAAATGATTTATTATAAAGTAAGTACATGCATTAAAAAAAAAAAAAAAAAACGGCATACTGGCGCTGATGCCAGTATGCTGGATGGGATGAAACCAAGTGGTTTTAAGGGTGGAACTCCGCTTTAACAAACCAGGGGCTGCAGGAGTGGATTTAGTGTGAAATTAACATTCTGTATTTGGGCTCATTTCCACTGGCGTTTTTACAGCCACTTTTCTGAGCATTTTTTTGCAGCTTAAAAACAGCTCTCCATGTTAGTCTATGGCCTCATGCCCACCATGACGTATTTGAGCTGTAGATGGCTTAGACTTTTTAAGATGCAAAAAAAACGCAGGACCAGTGCGTTCTGAAGCTCCAGCAATAGAGCTGTAAAAACGCCAGACATTAAATGCGCAAAAAATGCTACCGCTGCATTTTTGAGCTCCAGCTCACAAAAAAAATAAACCTGGACAGGCGTGTTTAAGCTGTAAAAAAGGCTAAAAAAAGTGGCTGTAAAAACGCCAGTGGAAATGAAGCCCTAGGGTAGAGAAAGTGACAGAAAACGCAATGAGACACCGCATACATAGAAAAGGCACTCAATTTAAAAACGAATGTTCTCAAAAATGTTACACCTGGTGAGTGGTCGACATACCGCTAAGTGTAGATCTCCCCGGAGTCATTCATAAAATTAGTTATGTACAGTAGAAGATCGATATTAATGGCCTCCAAACGAACACTCCTAGTGGTGAACAAAAAAGAGATTGAGTAGCTCTACAGACTGTAGATACACTGGCTGGGGCATAGAAGGATAACATGGATGTGCGGGATGAATGTAGCCCGAGACATAAATATTGGTCTTGGATGACAGGGTATAAAGGTACCTCTATATAGGCTAGCAAAGCACTAATGTTGCTAGTAAGCAATGAACTAAACATATGAGATGAGCCCGTAGAGTAACAAGGTATAATTACCCCAAAAAAATGGGACTTGGGTAGAGCCCTTATTTCTGACTCTCTTAAATGCCCTTTTGAGGCATGTCAGGGAATACCCTCTCTGGAGGAGTCGGTCTTTGAGTTTGTCTGATCTTGCAGGCATCGTGCTTCCATCCGGCACCACTAATCCGTTCCATTGCCTACACACAATACCTCCGGATACGCAGAAACTGCTCTGATGAGTTGTTGTTGTTTCTCACGGAGGCAAACAAACTTGGAGACCGACTCCTCCAGAGAGGGTATTCCCTGACATGCCTCAAAAAGGCATTTTAAGAGGGTCAGAAATCCAGACTCGGTTTACTGTTCCCCACACCAAAAGAATCTAACGATCAAGGCAACCCATGTGTTCCTACAAGAATAATTACAACTTTCAATAAACACAAATTAATCAAACCTATTTTAGAGAAGCACCTGACATATACTGCAAATTGACCCTGTCCTAAGTCAATTCATTCCTAACCATCCGTTGATCCACCTATAGGAGGGCTCGGTCCCTTAGAGACATCTTGGTCACCAGCAAATACACGGGGGCCTTTCGGGGCGACTCATGTAAACGCTGGGGGACCTTTACATGTGGAGGGTGTCAATGCCAGTTTATGAACATCTCTAAAAACATTGTACTACCTAACGGAGCACCTTACAAACCCACGCACTTTGCCAACTGTTGCACGTTCGCCATTGTATATTTGATGA
This sequence comes from Rana kukunoris, assembly GCA_029574335.1. NCBI lineage: Eukaryota > Metazoa > Chordata > Amphibia > Anura > Ranidae > Rana > Rana kukunoris. The sequence continues at coordinate 276,594,876 of CM056052.1, forward strand.
TGTGCTCATGTGGTTGCTTTTATGTGGGTAAAACGAAACTTGAACTAAAAAAACGGATTAGCAGACCTGTGCACAGCATGAGAACCTGCAATCCTGATCTGCCTCTCGGTCGACACATAAGAGATGTGCACCAGGGAATTTTCCCCAAGATCAGGTTTCTGGCGCTGGATGGGGTACATCCCAACCCCAGGGGTGGGGATTGGGATAAGGCCCTACTCCAGCGAGAAACCCGATGGATAGTGGCTTTACGGGCCACATTAGCTCCTGGGCTTAACAGCAATGTGAGCTATCGGCCTTTCTTAGAAGGCTACAAATCTGGGGTGTGGGAGGGGGAGGGATGACTTGATACATGGTGGACACCAGTTGATCTGTAGGTTCCCATGTCTAAGTGCAGACCCATGCAACCTCCCTGACCCCATTCCTTCTCCTCCTGTAGCCCTTCCTGTTTCCATCTCCCTCCATGTGGACTCAGTGCCATGTGTATCCTCCCCTGTTCCCTCTCTGCTTTTTCCTTCCTTCCCCCCCCCCCCCTCCTTTTTTCAAACTGTAGAGTAGGATATTCCAACTGCACATGCACTCTAATGCCTTGTATGTTGTATGTACATATATGTATATTTTAACTTTATGTAGATCTCCCTTTCTGTGATTCATTTACAAATGTTCTCGTGTTTCTCGATCTTTGTGACACCTGCTGAGTTGGCTTCCCCTCTTTCTCTGACACCTTGTGGTGACTTTTTTTACCATCGCCTTGGGTCGATCTTTGTAACTCCCCTCCTTCCCAGCTTTAGACCTGTATTGGCCGCTGTTTACCGTTAGTAAAAGTGTTAGCTCTGTTTTACCCAGTGTTTGAACTCCTCTGACACTGGTCCGCTTGTTTTGCTCTAGACCTTTTTAGTTCCTAGGCAAACGCCACTTTTGCGGACAGTATTTGGCTTTGGGTCCTGGTATAGCGAGGTGCGCATGCGCACACTGGAAGGTATACTACCCTCTTTTGGTGCTTGTCATCTGACGTCCTTCGCGGCTATTTATGAGCAAAGGCGCACGCCTATGACGTCACGCGTGATGACAGCAGCGTGCGCATGCCGATGACATCGGTGAGCCATGCTTTGGCGCCTTCTTTAGATTCCAACTCCCACTATAAAAAGGGTGCCCTGACGCCACAGGACCCTAGGCACCCATTCATAACGGGGGAGAACGCCCTTAGCGGTCCTTAACCTCCCAGGTAAGCGGTTCACCCATCTATCCACTGCATTGATAATGGTCTTATCCTTCAGTGTTTAACCCCCTAGAGCAGGGGTGGCAAACACAAGGCCCGCGGGCCGAATCCGGCCCGCCAAGCCTTGTCATGTGGCCCGCCAGCCTCCACCATTTGTTCCAGTGCTGCCAGAGGTAAGCGGCGACCCGCGGCCTGGATAGGGTTAACACAGGTCGCGGCCGCTATGCGGCCGTGCCTGTGTCATCTCCGTGCTCCGGTGCAGCTGATTGGTTGAGCTGTGTGTCTCTCTCACACAGAGCTCAGAATCCACGCTCACAGTTTGGCTGCTCGGACACTGCCCCTCCTCTTCCCGCCTCTCTACACTGTGTGGCACGCCCACACCCCCTGTGTCTTCCCCGCTCACACATCCCCAGGAAAATGTGAAGGAAGATGCAGGCAGCCCGCCCCTGACCCTCCATCCTGGGGTGAGTAAGCTCACCCTCTCCCACCTCCCAGTGTATATATTAAATGAATTTAAGAGGTGCTCTGTGGACTCTGGTGCAAGAGGGGGGCTTTGGTGGGCAGAGCCCCCCCTTACATCAGAGTTCCCCCTTTACATCCAAGTCCACAGCATTACAAGGGGGTCTGTGCGGACTCTGATGTAATGGTGCTCTGTGCGGACTCTGATGTAATGGTGCTCTGTGCAGACTCTGATGTAATGGGGCTCTGTGCGGACTCTGATGTAATGGGGCTCTGTGCGGACTCTGATGTAATGGGGGTCTGTGTGGACCCCTGAGTTCCTGCACTGTGTATGTAGCACACCCCTGAATTCCTGCACTGTGTATGCAGCACACCCCTGAATTCCTGCACTGTGTATGTAGCACACCCCTGAATTCCTGCACTGTGTATGTATGTAGCACAATCCCTTCCATTTCCTGCACTGTACCGTTCTTGCCCCCTGTGTCCCCCCCCCCCCTCCCTGTCGTGTAAGCCCAATATCGGTCTCGGGCTACATTCATCCCGCACACCCATGTTATCCTTCCATGCCCCAGCCAGTGTATCTACAGTCTGTAGAGCTACTCCATCTCTTTTTTTGTTCACCACTAGGAGTGTTTGTTTGGAGGCCATTAATATCGATCTTCTACTGTACATAACTAATTTTTATGAACGACTCCCGGGAGATCTACACTAAATCTATTAGCCGTATGTCGACCACTCACCAGGTGTAACATTTTTGAGAACATGTGTTTTTTAATTGAGTGCCTTTTCTATGTATTGTATGCAGTGTCTCATTGTGTTTTCTGTCATTTTCTCTACCCTAATACAGAATGTTAATTTCGCACTAAATCCACTCCTGAAGCCCCTGATGGTTTGTTAAAAACTAGAAACGCGTCGGGAAATATCAACCCATTTTGGAGAGTGTTTTGATGTTCTATTTCATGGGTCCTCAAACTACGGCCCTCCAGATGTTCAGGAACTACAATTCCCATCATGCCCTAGTCATGTCTGTGAATGTCAGAGTTTTACAATGCCTCATGGGACTTGTAGTTCCGACACAGCTGGAGGGCCGTAGTTTGAGGATCCCTGTTCTATTTTATGTTTTGTTCCTTCCCTTTTTTTTTTTTTTTGCCATCTGGCACACATTGTTTTTTGGTGATTTCATATGGTTATGTAGTATGTTTTCTGTTTTTATGCACTTGGGTGCTTAGTGTGTGTTTTTTTTATAGTAAATATCAACAGGCTGGTCTTGTCTAAATACATTTTTACATACCAACATTGTCTTTTGGCTTTCAAAGTCCCATTTAGGGGGTATACCTCCTCTTTTTTGAAAGTGCAATTTATGCTCCTAGAATGCCTGATGGTTCTCCCTGCATGTTAGGCCTCTCTGACTATGCTGTATAAAAGTCTCACGTGTTGTATTGTCATACTCGAGTGGAGTAGCAGCAACATAATGAGGGTGTGTGGGGTTTTTTTTTTTTTTTTTTTGCAAAAAAAAGTGGTGTACAACCAAAAAGCTCTATTTGTGTAAAAATAAAGATTTTGTTTTGGGTACAGTGTTGTATGACTAAGTAATTTGTCATTCAAAGTGTGAGAGCACGGAAAGCTGAAAATTGGTCTAGGCAGGAAGGGGGTTTAGGTTCAATAAAGGTTTATTGAGTTTTTCAGATAGTATAAACAGAAACATACCATGGCGTGACCGAGGACCCGACAAAGGGCGGCTCGGGCACAATCTCACAACACATAAAACAAACAATCCTTGCCGTGGGAGGTAGCAAGAAGAAACAAAACAATAAGGGGGACATTGACACGGGAAACTGCACTTCATACAGGGTACAATCTTAGCCTTCAATGGCCTCCCCCAGCCTGGATGCCCCTATGGGATCCATCTGCATCCAGGGCCTAGGGGAGCGTGGCGAGTCATGCAGTCCGGTGAAGGCAAAGGGGTGGTTCCCCTAAAAATCAACTTTTAACATTGCATTTCTCCTCTTAATCACATCTAGAATCGGCTGGTATTTTTTTTTAAATCCGTCCGTACATACCATTTTCTTCATGTAGTCTCACCACCGGTTCTGGTATGATGGTTGGGGACAGGCATCCGATCGATGCATACAGCGCGTCACGAGATGCCGAAAGAAGCCGTACGTTGGTGCGGCTCTATACGGCGCATGCGCACCAACGTTTGGCTTCTTTCGGCATCTCGTGACGCACTGTATGCGTCGATCGGATGCCTATCAATCAAGTAGGCATGCCCTACCCCGACCGTCAGACCCGGAAGCGGCGGTGAGACTACATGCCGAAAATGGTATGTACGGACGTTTTTGTTTTTTTTTTAAATACCAGCCGATTCTAGATGTAATTAAGAGAAATGCAATGTTAAAAGTTTATTTTTAGGGAAACCACCCCTTTAACCAGGGTACTCGTATAAGATATCACAATATGCAAGTAGGTGTTGAGTTTTAAAAATGAAATGTGCAAGCAAGATGTCCCGTGTAGCAATCGGATCGTACAATATTAAAACCATGATGAGGCCGAAGATGCGGCCAGAAAAGCAGATGAGAAGGAAGTAGAAAGAGGAAGGGGGTCGAGGGCAGAGAGAAGAAAATAAGAATGGGGGGGGGGAGGGAAGAGGGGAAAGAAGTGGTAGAGGGTTGGGGGCAGAGGCATGAACGAAGTTTTGAGCCGTAGGCCAGTCCTGTCTAAGGTAGCCGGCCAAGGAGTGCAGCCCCACTCCCTCCGGCAGGTCTGGGTTGTCAAAGAGGGGTCAAGGAGATCGGATCCGTAGAGCGGGCATACACCTCTCTCCTGCGGTACCATATTGCCAGAGCATCTCTAGTAAGGGGGGATAACCCCACCAAGGTTCTGTGGGACAAAGCAGGGCTCTTAGGTCCACCCAGGAAATATCCTGCTCCACACATAATGCCACTTTGCCCAGCGGGTGGGGAAACCACTCCAGAATCCGGGAGAGTACCGCCGACGCGTGATAATGTTCGAAATCAGGGAGACCCGCTCCCCCACTCAAGGCGGGATAGCAAAGGAGCTTGTGCTTCAGCCTAGGTCGACTACGTCTCCACACAAACTGAATGGCCATGGACCGCACCGTGCGAAAAAAGGATGAGGGAAGGGATATCGGGAGTGCCTGAATTGGATACAAAAGCTTGGGCAGTATATCCATTTTAAGCGTGCTCATGCGACCGAACCACGACATCGGCAGATCCATACGGACCTCCGTGAGGCGCCTAAGCTTGGCCAGGAGCGGGCTGTAGTTTAGGGTAAAAATGTCCGACAGTCTATGGGGGACAGCAGTCCCGAGATAAGAGATGGATTTCCCCTTCCATTGGAAGGAGAACTGGGGTTGGAGGGTGGCCAGGGTAAGGAGTGGTTCGGTTTTGGACAGATTTAATTTATAGTTACTCAGTCCACCAAATCTGTCAATCTCAGCTAAAATGGAGGGAATACTAGTGTGGGTTTGAGTGACGTATAGGAGTAGATCGTCCGCATACAGGGAGAGCTTACAGTGCGAAGAGGGAGTTTGGATCCCGTGTATATGCGGGTTTGCTCTGATAGCCTGGGCCAAATGCTCAATTACAAGGGCAAAAAGGAGGGGGGAAAGAGGGCACCCCTGTCTGGTGCCGTTCTTAATGGGTAACGTACCAGATTGAATTCCGTTGACCCAAGACGGTGGCAGTAGGGACAGAGTACAGCGACATAACACGGGCAAGCATCTTAGGGCCTAAGCCTATTTGAATGAGGGTGGCTTGTAGGAACGGCCAGCTGACCTTATCAAATGCCTTCTCGGCATCGCAGGAAAGAAGGCAAGCAGGGACCTGTTGGCGTTAGGCATAATCTGAGGTGTATAGTTTTGGTGGTGTTGTCTCTGGCTTCACGGCCAGGGACAAAACCTTCCTGGTCTCCATGGATGACATCCGGCAAAAGGAGAGAAAGACGGTCCGCCAATTTTTTTGCAAGAAGTTTCAGGTCCATGTTCAAAAGTGATATGGGCCTATAATTAGAGCAATGAGATGGTCTTTACTGGGTTTAGGGAGAACTGCTATCTGTGCTAAGAGGAGAGCAGAAGATGGGGAGGCACCATCATCCAAGGCGTTGAAAGCCTTCGCCAGGAGAGGGGCCAGTTGAGGAGCGAATGGTTTATAAAAAACGCGTGGTAAACCCATCAGGGCCAGGACTCTTGCCATTTTTGAGCTTTTTAATTGCGAGGAGGAAGTCCTCCACCGTGAGGGGGGTTTCTAATTCCTCAGCTGAGGAGGCGGGGACAGTCGGGAGGGCCGTGTCTCTGATGTATGAGGACAAGGCACCAGGAGAGTCCATAGGGTGCATGGGAGACGTAGACACCTGAGGGGGGAGATCATAAAGGCGCACATAGTATTGGCGAAACTCTTCCGCAGTTAGACTGCAATTTGCCCTTGCTGGGAGAAATAATCAAAGGGATGCGTTTCCTAGCTAAGCGTGGTTGTAGGGTATTTTCCAGCAACCGACCACATTTGTTTGCCTGGGCAAAATGCGCAAAGCGCCCCTTATCCCTAGCCACCATAGAGCGTTCAGCGAAAATCTGTGAGAGATCTCTCCTGGCGTTGGCCAGATCAATCAATGTGGCCAGATCCGGCCAGCGCTTATGGGAGTCCTCAAGGGATGCGATAGTGTCAAGAAGACCTGTAACGTCGGCCGATCTAGCTTTTTTGAGCCTAGACCCATGTTGGATAAACTTGCAGAAGTAGACGTGGAGGCCTCAGGTTTGGAGCGTTTAGCTTTCTTGCTCTGCCTTTTTCCATCCTTTAGAAGGTTGAAATCCAGGGATGGCAGCATGTAATGGCCAGTCAGGGAGAGATGTCATCGGGAGCTTAAAAGTCCCCAGAAATTTTGGGAGGTCACCCAGAGTGCGGAACACTGCAGATTTTCCATCATGAGAGGCCGACAGCTGGAAAGGAAAGCCCCAGTGGTATTTGATCTGCTTGGCCTGGAGGGCTCCTGTGAGGGGCTTCAGGGCTCTGCGAAGATCCAGTGTGAGCTTGGAAACATCAGGTAACAATTGGATGCGAGCCTCCTCAAAGAGGATGGAGTCTTGGGCGTGTGCAGCCTGCATGATGGCGTCCTTGACAGCATAGAAGTAAACTCTGCATATCACGTCTCTGGGGTAGTTCAGGTTGGGGTTCTTAGGGCCCAAGGCCCTGTGCACCTGGTCCAGTTCTATAGCAGCCTCCCTTCTCTTTCAGGAGCAGTCCATTAAATATGGCGATGACTACCGTGGCCAAATCTTTAGTTTCTACTGTTTCAGGCAGGCCGCGGACGCGAATATTATTGCACCTGGCCCTATTTTCTTGTTCATCTTGGGACAGCATAAGTTGTTGGATCTGAGCAGTGTGATCGTTTAGTATGGCATCGTGAGCCTGCAGGTTAGAAACCGTTTCCTCCACGCTGTGTTCCACCTCCAGGAAGGGGGTTTAAGTGCCCTGTATTGAAGTGGTTAAAGTAAAATTTACTGACCAGATAATATCGCCAGGTCAAAAGGGAAAAAGTATTAAAAAAAAAAAATCTAATGCAGCCACCACATCTAAGAATGGCAAGTTGAAATTTTATTACATTTTTGTTTGGGGTTATCACCACTTTTAAGAATATAGTTATAACTGAACAGGCTTCTATAAGTTACTGGTTAAAAAAAAATGTAATTAAATTGTTGGTATAATATTGGATAAGTTGTGAATTTTTAGAACCTGAGCTGGGAAACCATCTTTTCACCTCACTTCAGCTTGTAGAATAACATTGCTGCCTTTGCATGAACCATATGGAGTGACAGTGTTGTCACCCAAAGTGTGCTTCCAAATAGAACTGAATAAAAAAAAAAATCTGATGCGTCATAGTCTCTGGACTGCCCACCAAACACTTCATAGTCGGCAGATCCTAGCTCATTGTTTATCCAGCATTGTCACTAGTTTGGTAGTTTGGTTGTGTCCCAACCTGGTAAGAACATTCTCTTTTTACAAGACAATCCTAAATCCTGTTAAAAAAAAACATTACACATTACATTTTTGGTCCTCCTCCTTCTTCTTTTTATATATATATATATATTCCAATAAGCATAACATTGTCATTCAAAGCATAGGCAGTCATTTTATTTTTGAAATCCAGACCCCAGTAATTTGTTTTCTAAAACGCTTTGTTGGCTAAAAATCTATTAAAATTCAGTTTATCCAAAACTGAAACAAAGGTATTTGGCTGGCTTTGGCTGACTTATTCCAGCAGTAACTTACACAAGAGGACTGTTCAGTAATTTCTAGAATACTTTATTAAATAAAGGCAGTTGTCCCAGTTTAGCTTTTACCTGGAGATCTGCCTTGAAGAGAACCCAAGGTGAAATAGCGACTTGGGATCCAATTTCCAAGATGTAGATTTTACTAAAGATTGGCTGCCTCTCTGAACGGCTAATGCTCACATAAAGAGCCCCAACAAGGCAAGTAGGAGTAGTAATGAGGAAACTGGCAAGTAGAATTGTAGAGACGGACCTAAAGTAAATTTTGGACTCTGGTTCCACGCTGTGTATGTTTTATTATAGAACTATGTTATTCCCCGTAAATCTGTCCAAAAATGTTCAATTAGACCTATACTTTTTGTATGTAGTAATTGTTACGAAGTGCCCTATTATCTTTTTTACTTGCATTACATTTTTGAGTCCCTGTTGAGGAAAATTGAGGGAGACGTGTGGGAAATAGGTATCATGGGAAGAGAGAGGCTCTAGCAAGGGTTCTAACTATTCTCCAGTCTGTTAAATAAGGTTGCTGTCTGCACCATTTGCTGACCCTTGACCATGATGCCATAAACAACTAAATATATATATTTTTGGGGTATTGGGAGTTCCACTTTAAATTATACTAGTAACAAACCTGGGCAATGGAAGTAAACATTATAGAAACATGTAAAATCGGAGGATAGAGGTTAATCTGGAGGTATATAGATGGCATAATTTTATATGCAATGCCTCCCAAAGCTTCACTGGTGGTGGTCAGTGAGGCTAAGCACTAAATTTGTAATGAATAGGATCTTTACTTGGCATGCATTTTTCAGGCGATTAAAATGCATGTGTTTTTTTTAATGCTGGAAGAAGTATGAATGGTCCCTAAGCAGCAAACTATACACAATCGAAAAATCTCTGACCTACAGGCATATACATTTCAGAGCATGCTGGATGACCGTTCTTTCTAGCCTGTGATTCACTATGCGGGGTATCGAATGAAAAGAACAGCAGGCCAGCCAACACTGTCTGACGTAATTTAATGAAGGTCTAGGGAACAGCTGTCATTTTACTATGTACACTTGTGAGATTATTGTACAGCTGTGCAGAAATTGTTCCTCTTGTGTGACAAGTTGATGCTGCATAGTTATTTTTTAATCTGCTGAATCTTGTCAAATCTCTGCAGAGAGACCACTGGTTCCAGACTTAGCAAGGGTCATTCTCTACAGCATTTTGGAAAGGGGCAGGCCTTTCTATTTAGGCCATAATCCTCCTAACAGCGGTCCCCAACCTTTTTGACACAAGGAACCAGTATAGTGTCAGGCAATTTTTCCACAGACGGGGGGGTTATATTCAGTCAGTCAGTCCACAGCTGTGTCCTTGGTGCCGTGTTACATTACAGTGCAGTTCCCTTTTTAAATGTAACGGACTGCACTGCAAAGGGGCACTGTACTGTCAATGACCCGGCCAGGAGGTAGATTCAGGAGAGGACACACAGGTTAAGTGGCACGGCCGCACAGTAGGTGAGTGAGTGGCATTTGCAGTATGGAATAGTCCTGTCTAAACTATAGAAGGCAGCAGGGGGGGGGGGGGGACAGTGGCTGGAAATGCTTGGATCACCGTGACAATTTTACCTGGAAGTGGATACCTGTCAAAAAGTGCCAAATGTGACAGGGGAGGGTGCGAATAAGCGGTGCTACCCCCCTTTGGGTGGAGCTCCACTTTAGGTGTGTGTGTGTTTGTGTTTTTTGACAGCTCTAGACGGAACAGAATTTATCCCTTATCCCTATTATGCAAACCAGTGCATCTTCTCATTTCCAACCATTTAGACTGTTTTTCCTCAATCGCAGTGACCTCCATCCTGTCCTGATCTGACTCCGTGGGGAATATGTTTTCAAAACGGGGCTTTGGGGGGGAACCCGGCACAGGTTCACTTTAAGTAGATTAAAATGTTCTAATTTAGTTAGTGAATGCAGTATTCTGTGATTATACTATGCTAAAAATTGCTGCCTCTGTTTCATATATAATTTATTGAAGGATGCATGACTTATTAGAGAATAATTCATCTCGGCTCATCTGCCAATAGCCATTCTGTCAACATTCACTATGCTGAAATATTTACTGCAGATTTTTGCCTTCAGAGTTATCAAAATCATTTAGTGAGACAAGACCTAATGTAATTGAATGTTCTTTAAAAAAAATTGATTTTTATAACGGCTTACCTGTAAAATCCTTTTCTTGGAGTACACCACAGGACACAGAGCCTTAAATCATTACATAATGGGACGTCCCAGAGCAATGCTCAATATGGGGGGGGGGGGGACCCAGATCCGAGCCGGCCGTAAACAGACAAGAAGCCCTAGACTGCTGCCTGCAGTACACTACGCTCAAAGACAGAATCCTCATGTCCTCTTGCATCTGATAGATTTTAACAGGAGGAGGAGGAATCATGTTTCTTAAACCATAAGCTTGAATCCACGGCGCAATGATGGATTTTGATGCCGCTTGTCCCTTCTTGGGGACCATCTGTCATAATAAACCATCAGTTTTACGCATCTGAGCGGTTGCCTGCAGATATGACTTTACTGCTCTCACTACATCTAGAGAGTGCAATAACTTTTCCTCTGCTGTCTACAGATCTAGAAAAAAGGAAGTCAAAATGAAATTCAAATGAAATGTTGACACCACCTTTTTGGTAAAAATTTCCTGCTTAAAACACAACACTGACAATACTAAATTCAGATCCCATGGGCACAAGGGAGACATGACTGGCGAATTGATCCGCAGTACTCCCTGAATGAAAGCCCAAACTAGGGAATGGGATGCCAGCGGTTTTGAAAAAGGACTGATAGAGCCGATATTTGACCCTTAATGGTACTAAGGGCTAATTTCATATCCACTCCTAGCTGGCAAAAGGCGAGAATCCTACTTATGTCATATATTTGAAGATTCCATTTGTTTTGCACCATGAAACCTATGCCTTCCAGATTCTATATTGGATGATCCTGGAAGATGGCTTTCTGGCATAAATAAGTGTAGAAAGCACTGGACCCAAGATCCCTCGCTTCTTCAGAATGTGGGTCTCGTTAGCCAAGCCGTATCTTGTAAGGCTAGACACTGGACCTTGCGATGGCAGGTCATGACGAAGCGGAAGCTTCCAAGGTTTTTCTACCGCCGTCTTTATGATTTTTGCGTGCCAGGATCTATTGTGCCCATTTGGGGCCACTAAGATTACAGGAATTCTTTCCTTCTTGATCCTACAAAGTAGCCTTTTTTGTAAGAGCGATCAGCGGAAATGCATAGATCAGTGAACCACGGAATTATTAGAGCATCCGATACGTAGGCTAGGGGATCTCTCATCCTGGACACAAAGTTGTCCAACTTCCTGTTGAACCTGGAGGCTAGCGGGTCTACATCCGGTGTCCCCCCCATCTCTGGCATATGGCCTGAAAGATATTGGGGTGGAAGACAACTCTCCTGGTAGTAGTTGCTGGCGACTCAGTCTGCTTGCCAGTTTTCTGCCCCCGGGAATGAAGATTGCAGAGAGACAAGGATTTTTCTGCCCATGCCAAAATCGTATTTGCCTCTTTCTGGGCGCCCTGACTGTGGGTGCCTCCCTGGTGATTGATGCAAGCTACTGCAGTAGCATTGTCGGATTGAATCTGCACTGGGTTCCCCCGGTAACCTGTGTGTCCAGGTTCTGAGGGCTAAGTATACAGCCCGCATTTCCAGTATATTGATGGGCAGGTTCCTTTCGGTCTTGGCCCAGGTTCCCTAGGCTGAAACTTCTTCTAACACTGCTCCCCAGCCCTTTAGGATAGCATCTGTAGACGCCACCTTCCAGGTGACTGGGAGAAAGGATCTCCTTTCAGCAAGTTCTTGGTTTTTAACCACCAACTGAAGCTTTGGCACACTTGTGGAGCAAGGCGCATGGATAGATCCAGAGCTTGGCTCTTCCTGTTCCAGGTGGCAAAGATACTGCCTTGAAGCAGTCTCAAATGAAACTGGGCTTAAGGGATAGCCTTGAAGGAGGCCACCATCTTCCCTAGTAGCCTCATGCAAAGGTGTGTGTGTGTGTGTGTGTGTTTGTTTTTTCTTTGCCTTGACCTTGTGGATCAGGTCTTTTTAGGGACTTGATCTTTTGGTTCTGGCAGGAATACCCTGCCTTGGGCTGTGTCTATGATCATGCCCAACTACTCTACCCTTTTTGGGCTTGTAGAGAGGATTTTTGTAGATTTACAATTCATCCTAACTGTTCCAGGTATTTTATTGTGGTGAGAACAGCGTGATCTGATCTATCACAAGTAGATTGTCTAGATAGGCTGTTACTGCTATGCCTTGTACCCTCAGATTTGCCAACAGACGGGCTAGTACCTCTGTAAATACCCAGAGGGTGGTAGCCACCCCAAATGACGAAGCCACAAACTGCAAATGGTGATATTCTACCACAAACCTTAATCTTTGGTGCGCAGGATGGATAGGCACGTGTAAATATGCATCCTTTATGTCTATCGATGCCATGAATTCTCTGCCTTGAAGGGAGGCGACCACTGATCGAATAGTTTTCATGCGGAAATGGTGAATGTTCAGAAACTGATTTTAGAGATCTTGGATCCAGAATGGGTCTGATGTCTCTGTTTTTGGTTTTGGAATCGCACAGAGGTTTGAATAAAAACTTGAGGTACTTTGGTGTCCAAGTGATCCAATCCTTTTAAAAAGGACACTTTTTAGTGGCTCCTTGGAGAGTCTTTAACTTTGGAATTGAGAAGATGGGATTTCTCAAAATTGCAGTTTGTATCCTAGGGATACTGTGGATACTACCCACTTGGGTACCCCAATTAGTGCGGACATTCTGTCGTCCGGACATTTGCTTTAATTTTTGTTTTATGTTTGTACTTGTCCTTGTGTGCTTGCTGTCAACATGTACACAGTGCACTGTTAGTTCACTGGTGTACCCCTGTCTCTAATTTGGTGACCAGACCAGGTATTTAGCTAATTCTAGCCATTTCCTTATTAGGTTAGGGCTTTTTAGATTCTTTAATGTATATTTTTCTAATTTGAGTATGGTCCTTTATTTTCAAGAGTAGCTTCTTTTTATCAGAGATTTTTTCCGGTTCTTGGAGATACTCTGCTTGGTAGCCCACACCCTTTTTTTTTTTTTTTTTTATTGCATACTAGTTTTGGCTATGGTAATAACCTCACATACGAGGAGTGACCCCCTCATTAAACCGACCCTTGACATATTCAATTTCTATTTATATGATACTACCCACTTGTCCTGGATTTCTGTCTGCCATGCCGCTGAAAACTGTCAGTCGTCCCCCCACTTGGCCTCATGAAGAGGCTTTGGGGTTTTGCTTGTTAGTCTTTGAACCCCACTGCTTCTTGTTCTTCTGGGCTTGGTCTTTCTTGGCTTTTGTGGCTGGCTGAAATACCGTCCCTACTGGCTGGAGCTAGATCTACCAAGAGCCAGGGAGAGAGAATGCTTAAAACAAGAACGCTTGTTTTTTTCTTCTCTGGTAAAAGGGTAGTTTTACCGCTCAATATCTTTTGGCTATAGTTCTCCAAATCTTCCCCAAAGAGGTGTTCGCCATGGAAGGGGAAGCTGGTGAAAAGCTTCTTGCATGGTGCTTCTGCTGACCAATGTTTTGGCCAAAGAATTTTGCGCATTAGCACCAGCGTTAGGCGGGGTGCCTGTTGGATAGAATCTCTAATGGCATCCCTTGTAAAACATAAGGCCCTAGGCATATTCTCCCAAAATTTGATCTGTTCAGCAGTCGGATCTTTCATCCCCTGTTTTACCTGGTCTTTTAAGACCTGACACATACCCACCGCTGCCAGGAGGAAGGATGATTTTAGTAAAGATTCCAAACTTTATTCAGAAGGATCTTTAAATACCTGAGCATTGTCCACCAGACAAGTTAGGCTTTTGTATACAGAAGAAATGGCTGCATCCACAGAAGGCAGACTCCACTTCTTGGTAAACTCCTCCATAGGATAAAGCACTTCACACTTCCTAGGAGGAGCAAAATGCTTATCTGGGTTTTTCCAGTCTGCGTAAATCGTATTCTACAATAAAGGATGAATCGGTAAGGCACAAGCAGCCTGTGGGGATTTTAACAAGCCCAGATTGGAGACTGTGGATTCAGTTAACTCCTTGGTTAATTTGAATGTGGAGCGCACTGCTTCAGTGTAATATTGCACCTGTCATTTTAGCACCTGAGATGCAGCAAAAGGTTCTGAGGCCTCATCTTCCTCTGATCTTTCCGTAAGGAGATCTAATACAACAGGAGGAGATCTGCTTCGCTTTTTGTCCTTTTTTTTTTATTTTATTTTTTTCTGAGGTCTTCAGTGACACATACAGGCACAACAGGAGAGGCTGCAACTCCTGATGGAGGTAATGGCTTATCCTGTATAAATATTTCAGGTATTACAGGAGATGAGGGTACCAAGCAGGCATGGATAGAGCCTCCTGTCTCTGGCGACTATGCTTTTTTTTTGCTTCTCCCAGAGCCTCTTCTTTGGGAAGACGTAATGCAAAGCCAAGGTACCAACAAATGCATATACTACTGTGCTAGTTTAGCAATCTACATACAAGTATGCAACCAATAAGTTTTATGCTAGAGTGGGTGTCTTACCTTGGAGTGCTCAGCCAACCACATGGAGATCTTAAGAACAAAGCGAAATGGGGTTCACCGCTCCAGGGAGGTCCCGAATGCAACCACGGATAGGCCCAGGTAAATATGGGTGCTGGCAATGCACTAGGCAATGGAAAATAGCAGGAAACAGATGGACGGCCGCACACCAAAGAACTCTTGAGTTGTCTTTATTGAAGAAACATGAGCAAACACCGCAAATACACAGCAAGAATCATATACAGCCGACGCGTTTCACACTTGGTCAGTGCTTATTTGTGGCCATGAATAAGCATGAAAAGCACTGACCAAGTGTGAAACGTGTCGGCTGTATATGATTCTTGCTGTGTATTTGCGGTGTTTGCTCATGTTTCTTCAATTAAGACAACTCAAGAGTTCTTTGGTGTGCGGCCGTCCATCCGTTTCCTGCTATTTTCCACGTGGAGATCTTGCGTGCCCTTAAACGCTGCTGTGTGCCTTACAGGGAAGCTCCAGACATGAGGTTTGTTCCTTCCTGTCTGACTATCATTTAAATGCGTGCCCCGGGCGAGCGTCCTAGGGGCATCCTCCGTACCTCTGTGCAGTTCATGGCTTTAGCCTGTGTTTGGAGCTCCTTCAGCTTTCTGTGAAAGAGGGAGGAGGACAATGCAGAGCTTGCAGTAAAAGGAGTGTGCTTGGCGTTTGGACTGACACCGCTTTGGAGCTTGGTGAGTGAAAAACTTGGCTCTTTACTCCCTCCAGTGGCAGCTTAAAGTACACCCACTCTAAATTGGGAAAAGTCCTTGGGTTTAAAATGTAGGACTTTTTCCTAACTCGCCTTGTCCCCACCACAGGTTCTCTGTCAGGCAGATGCCAATCTTCCCCCATCCTGGCAGGGTCTGCATGCCAACCTTCAGGGGCATGGGTTCCTACTTAAAGGAGACCTATTCCCTGGGCCTTGTAAAATACTCTTAGCAGGACTTTTTAGCGTATAAAGCGAAGTGCTGGACCCAAGAGCCCAGTCCTCCAGAGAGACATTACAGGCGACACCTCGTCCATGAGGTCAGGATACCATTCAGTTTTGGCGTAATATAATTAAGCATCTTGGATGGACTCACAGCGTAGCTCTCTAACCTAATAGGGCTTCTTAGGGAGAGCTTTCTTCAGCACATTTTCCTCACGTCCAACACCTTAGACACTGGTGAAAAAAATAAAGTACTTCCCTGATGGGAGGGGTTATATGGAGGGGAACCAATCAAGGTTGTGCCAGTGTCCAATGACCTCTGGTAAATATACAACCCATTATTTAATGATTTAAAGCTCTGTGTATGATATAGAAAATGTTTTACTTTTTTTCCATCTGCAGCATAGTAATTTTATGTAAAATGTAATATGACAACCTGTAGGCATTCAATGCACAGATTGTGTACAGCATGCCCAAACGGCTCTTCCTCTTTCCAGAAAATACCAGAACATTCTGGAAAGTGGGAGGTCTTGATGCTGTTTGTGAGTCACCCAGCTCTACACTGACCCACTCAACTCAGATCAAATCAAAAGGGCCTAGCTACCAGCTAGGCCTGCCAAATTGTACCTACTCTGCCAAAAAACTTATTCACCTCCATATAACAACCTAGAGGGTGCTACAATGATGCATTTGTTATTTTGAACAGCCAGTATAAAGGAAACATTGTGGTGCAAATAATTGAGAGATTAAAGGGTCACTAAAGGAAATGGTTTTTTTTTTTTTTTTTTTTTTTTTTAAGCTAAATAGCTTCCTTTACCTTACTGCAGTCCTGTTTTCATGTCCTCATTGTTCGTTTTTGCTTTGATGTTGCTGTAATTCTGCTCTGTTCTGGACACTTCCTGGTTGTCGGTTTCCTTTATAACCACAGTGCTGGGAGCTTTCTCACTGTGGTCACTAATCAAGGAGGTGTGATTACTGTGTGTAAACTGAAACTAGATTGGACTGACGGGTTTTTGACAAACATCACTGCCCTCTATTGGCTCTCTACATCAGAGAGAGAGGAAACGGCAAACCCGAAACTAGAACTGTAGGTTAATTATATGATTTTTTATCCATTTTTAATCATTTTTAAAAGGAATCAGTTATGTCTCTATACCCTGTAAACGGTAATTTCAGCCCAAAAAAATGTTTCCTTTACAACTCCTTTTTTAATCATTTTTTTTCATATTAAATCTTCGAATCCAGGTAACTGGAAAGTGACAGGATGTGTCCCCTGCCTGGATACTTTGTAGTAAATGGGTCCCTTCCTTATTTTCTCAGAAGCTTGGAAGGTGGTTTACCCCATCCACACTGCAAAAGTTTGGTGGGATTTGGTTTTTATGTTGCATGTCACTTTCGTGCAGTATTCACTATCTATAACCATTCAAGGACGAAACCAAGCGTCTGCTACATAATTCTGGAGTTATTTCATTACTTTGAATAAAAATACGTAAAAGTGAGGTTGTTTGCATGTGAACTATTTCCCTCAATATTTGTTCAGGGAAGAACATTTTCTTTTGGAAGACTTTTTGTTTTAATGCTGAACATCCCAAAAAAATGTTCTATATGAAGTGTCTGTGTCCTCTCAAGACATTTTGTGTTGTATAATCTTAAACAGATGATAAACTTTGCTGCCATGCCAAAACATGTAAAGTTTTAGTGAAATGACTATTCCCGGAATCCAAAAGTCAGACACTTCTAAGAATTCTATAGTGGCTCCACACAACAAATGTTGGTGCCTATGACAAACTTATGTACTTGACAAAAACATGAGATTCATTTTGTGCATGGAGGCTTGGTGAGGGGTGGCACTAAGGTCAGAGTATCGCGTCATATGTGCAGGTTGGCTCCCCCAGGCCGCATAGCTGCATTGGTTACTAAGACTGTTGGCTGTGCGTCTGACAGCATTCTAGCGACTCCTCCCTAACACCTTTCAACTGCCATTGGGCATATTTGTGCCATTTGTCCAGACAGCTGAATGGGGTCAGGGATGAGTCACTGGTTGCTAGGACACAGACAGCCTTTGGCTTTTTAGCAACCAGGTGTGGAAGCTTTCACATTCATGACCGCTCCCCAGTACATACAGTTTCTCGCAAAAGTGAGTACACCTTCCACATTTTTGTAAATATTTTATTATATCTCCATGTGACGACACTAAGGCTCCATTCAGACCTAGGCGTCGGCGGCAGCGGCGTATTCGAGCGACATGCAATAGGCGTTTTGCCCCCAAGATTTGCGGCGACAAAACGCCTATTTTTTTGCTGGAGGGCAGAATTTTACACTGTCGGCTATGGCCGAACGCCGAATACGCCTGGGGAAAAAAAGGGTCCGGGACTTGCTTCAGGCGTTCGGCGTAGAGATGTGAACCATCTCCATAGCAGACAATGTAAATTCGCCCCTCCAGCGTATCACAGGCTGCTGCAGCGTCGGGCGTAGGGCGACAAAACGCCTAGGTCTGAATTGTGCCTTAAGAAATTACACTTTGCTACAATGTAAAGTCGTGAGTGTACAGCTTGTATAACAGTGTAAATTTTGCTGTCGCCTCAAAATAACTCAACGCACAGCCATTAGTGTCTAAACTGCTGGAAACAAAAGTGAGAACACCCCTAAGTGAAAATGTCCAATTTGGGCCCAATTAGCCATTTTCCCTCCCCGTTGTCATGTGACTTGTTGGTGTTACAAAAAAGAACCCCCTAGTATGGGACTTTAAAAGCCAGACACTGGTGTGTATCAAAAAGTAGCTATTTATTTGTACATATAAAGATTAAAAAACGTCAAGCGTTTGAGATATACATAAAACAAAGACCACATTGGACAAACTATAACCATTCATATGGATGACAATGTTACTCTCCGATTGGGTGATGGTCCCCAATACCCAACGTGTTTCCGGTTATCACACCTTAGTCAGGGGTCTATAGGATGGGGGACAGTATAGTCATGAATTGTTTAACTCGGCTGGAGTATTCTTTTTAACAAACAAAGGTGCTTTATTGTAATAGGTCATATACAGTATACCCATCAACATGGTACAAAGCAGGTCATGCAATAAGGAGCATCCACATACAGATGATGGCCTAGATCAGGCACTGTAACAGGCCACATCATAGTACTCGGAGAGAAACAACGGCTAATAGGGCAAATCCACCAATGAAAGAAGGAAAAAAAAAACACACGCCCTCCCCAGAGGTCGCAGGAGACCAGACCCAGGGCCATTATGAGGAGAACCAAGGAGCCCACACTTTTTCATATTTCCACGGGCAGCCACGAATAATGTAAGTGATTCTATACATAGGTAAGGCAGTCTCAATCTGTGCTTCCCAGGAGGAAATAGACGGGGGGGAAAGGGGCAATCCATTTCAGAAGTATCTCTTTCTTAGCGTAAAATAAAAGGTAAGAAATTTGTAATTTCAAATGATGCGATCGTTGTGCATCCTCATGCACCATCAACAGGGCTAGCTCAGGCAGCATCTGGAGGGACAGCTGCAGCCTCGTGTTCAGTTCACCAAACACCTCTGACCAAAACCTTGCTACCACAGGGCAGTCCCAAACCATGTGGAGAAAGGTACCAACCTGAGTCCTACATTTAGGGCACATGGGATCCCTGTCCGGGAATATGCGATGGAGTTTTTGGGGAGTGTAGTAAATTCTATGGAGGAATTTGACCTGAATAAGCCTAGATGCAATAACCAACTTAGGGCCATAATCCATGCAGTCCTCCCAACCCTCCCTATCCAGAGAGGGTATGTCACTGTGCCAGGCATTCACAGTCTCTCCATCTTGGTGGAGTCTCTACATAAAAGCGCCCCATACAAGGTAGAGAGAGGCCTATTAAAATCTCCCGGCGCTAGAAGCTCCTCTATGGGGTCAGCCTGGAGTATGGTTGGCTGAGGGAACTGGGCCCTCGCCGCATGTCTAAGTTGCAAGTATCTGAAATGCATCCAACGGGGCAGGTGGAACGCAACCACCAATTTCGGGGAAGGTAGCTCGCCCCGGGGTGCAATCTGGCTCGGAGTGGTGATGCCAAATCAGGCCCATACCTGAGGGTCCGGGATGGAACGAAAGTGCGGCAGAGCGGGGTTGCCCCACAGTGGATGTGCGGGGGACCATTGATTGGGTTTCATATAGCATCGCCGAGAAGCTGTCCACACCCTCCACGTCGCTCAAATGGACCACCTCGTATGCCCTCGGCCCCCTGTAGACAAAATTACGAAGGTCAGCCAGTGAGCCAAGGCTATTCGCCTCCAGGCAGAGCGCTGCATTAGATCTGGAGCCCCTAAACCACCAATGAACCGACACTAACATTGCGGCCCAGAAGTACACCTGGAAGTTGGAGCGTGCCAACCTGGGGATTGGCTAGAGTATTCTTATTGCAAGTGTTGCAGAAGCAATTTGCCAGGACAGAGATGCAATTAAAGCCAGACCCAAAAGCTGCTATTAGTTGCAAGCTGGACAAGTCACAGACCAATGTATGAGCCCATGGATGGTGGTACTCTAGATTCCTGTGGGTAGCTGTCAACCATAGTACTAATAAGGAGCAATACTGGGGTTAACCAGAGCCTATAGTGACGCTCCACCGTGAAAGGATAATGCCCAACGGTCCCAATCTTCCTCGATAGTCCATGGACTAAATCTAGGAAGTAAACAGGCAGAAGCTTCAGCTGCCCACAGTTAAAATGGATGCAGCTGGACTCTGGAGGAAAATTTCTGCAACATATTTAGCAAGTACAGAGTGGCAGTATAGATAAAATATGCAAAGTAGTTGGAGGAAAGCTTCAGAATGGCAAAAAAAAATGTATTACAAATTATTTAAACAGACTGCAGTTCCTCTTTAATATTCACACAGCTAACCATGAGTTTTACTCTGTTCCCTGGTTGTCTCTTTGCATATTGGGTTTACTACTCCGGTCTTTATTCACTTTCTGTCTTGGATTAATTCCGGTGATTGTGCCTTTCCTGAGTCTTACTAATTGCTTATAACAACTAATGTATGTTTTCATGATATCATTGCAGCTTTTTGTATTATAAATAGATGCAACAATTGTTTAACAGTGCATAGTGGAAGTATCATTTAACATGTTTAATAAAATGACTACGGGTACTTTGGCCTAGATTCACAAAGCGATTACGCCTGTGTAAATGTTGTTAGACTGGAGTAATTTCGACTTACGGGCGTTTTTACGCTAGTCGAAATCCTCAAACCATGAAAAGACACCTGCGGGCTTCATTTCGACTGTATTACGTGTTAGTACGCCTTCAGATCTACGCTGCCAGAAAATTGCGGCCACTGGGCGGACTTCCTGTTGTTTTTCGCCGTCAGGGTATGCTAATGAGCTTTTGCCTGCAATCCACAAAATTTCGCACTTTCAACGCAATCTCTTACGGCACCTTTAGTCATCTTTTTTTTCCGTTTCACTATACCAGCTTTTTGCTGGTCTAATATTAGACAGCCCATGTTAAGTATGGCCGTCGTTCCCGCGTCGAATTTCAACGTTTTCCGATGTCTTTTATTATTTTAACGTAAGTCGTCCGGGAATAGGAATGTTCGTAAACGCCGCTACTCAAACAACGAATGACGTCACGACGTGATTTCGCGCAATGCACGGCGGGAAATTCCTGAACAGAGCATGCGCAGTTCGATCGTCGCGGGGACGCGCTTAATTTAAATGCTTCACGCCCCCTAATCACGTATTTCGATTGCGCGGCGGAAAAAAAATACGACACAATAGCGTACGCGCAAAAAAACTACCTGAATTCGGTGTAGAGTCTGGTGAAATACGGCAGCGTACCGTATTTCGATTACGCAGCGGAATATTACGTCTTTGTGAATCTGCCCCTTTGGGTTCAGTTGCACATAAACCTCTGTTTTCAATTCTGCCGTGCCAGTCGTGTTTATTTGTCACCATTTGTTTCATTAGCTGGTAGTTCAAAGTTTCTTATGTAGCTTTGATTTGAATTTTGCTTCTGAATTTTGCTAATTAAGCTCAGATTCTACTTGCAGTTAAAGGGGTTGTAAAGGTTCATCTTTTATTTTCTAAATGTGGTTCCTTTTATGCTAGTGCATTGTTGGTGCACTTATCTTTTTCCTTCCATTTCCCTTCTAAATTTTTTTTTTTTTTCGTTTGTTTGAATTTCTCACTTTCTGTTTCTCCTCAGTAAGCTTTCAACCATCATCCGAGCGGTGGAAAGTCATTTGGAAAAGCTTACTGAATACCTTACTGAGGAGGAACGGGAAGTGAGAAATTCAGACAAGGGGGAAAAAAAACATTTAGAAGAGAAATTGAAGGAAAAGGTAAGTGAACCAACAATGCACTAGCTTAAAGGAACCTATTTAGATAGAAAATGAACCTTTATAACCCCGTTAAGCTCTATTTGAAATCTATTTGTTTTTATTCATCCCCTGTATATTTTATGTTGGATACAATTTTTTTTGTTTAAAAAAAATAAAAGTTCCTTCCATAATATATTTTTATTTTAAGTGTTTACTATTAGGCCCCATGTACACAGCCGTACACAAAACATTACTGACACGATAACACGTGTAATAAAGTCGTGTGTGTGTGTGTGTGGGGTGTTTTTCACACACAAAAAAAGTTCCTGGATAAGGATCACTTGCATTGTGTATAGATATGCATACATAACTTGTTTTGATTAATTATTTCACTTTTTACGAGTTAATTTACATACTTGTCTACATGAGTTTATACATGTAAGCATGTGTACTTGGAGGCAGATTTTTAGATTCTGTGTTACAGATCTGAAAACGGCTTAGTTTACACACTTGTGTCAATGGCTCTATTGAAAACCATGCAGCTGCGTTCAGATCTGTATTTAAAAAACACTTCTATATTCTATTTTTTTTTTGGGGGGGTTATGCCCTTGAAGCTCTAAGGGTTACAACTTAATTTGCTTTTGGTGTGTGTGTGTGTGTGTGTGTTTACAGCATAAGAGCTGACAGTACAGTTGTGTTACAATGCAATACAGGGGGAGTGGCCTATGTAAAGATAAACCAATGAGGAGAGAGTTGCAGTAATTGATGCATGGCATGACCATAGTCAATTAGAAGCTTGTGGTCTCATTGGTCAGAAGGAGGCGTATTTTTATGGAGATGTTGTGGAGGTTGGACAGTGATTGGATATGGGGCTGAATTATTCCTTGCACCCTGGCAGTGCTCGGACTCGATAGTTGTGCCATCAATCGGGAAGGGGCAGATGGGGGAGGGGATATTATGAGCTCAGTTTTGGATTAATTGAGTTTAAGGAAGTGGTGTGACAGCCAAGCCAAAATGTCAATTAGTAAATTAGCGATGGCGGAAGTGACTGAAGGAGTGAGCTGAGAGATGGATTTGGGTGTCAGAATATAAATGGTATTGGAGCCATTATCTGACCCAGGGAGGATAAGTAGATCGAGAATGGGAGAGGTCCAAGAACAGAAGCGGGGAGGACCCAGATGAGAAAAGGAGGCGAGGCGGTAGAATTGCACGTGACACTGAAGGTGTGGTGGGATAGGAACAAACAAGTAGTACAGAGACTTGAGTGGAGTTTTTTTTGAGGCGAAGGGAGTGGTCAACCATATCAAAGGCAGCGGAGAGTCCAACTACAAGTCCAACTACAGAAAAGTGACCATTGGTTTAGCTGTTAGTAAATCATAAGAAGGGCAATTTCTGTGGAGTGCTGAGGGCGAATTTTTAGACTGAAGGGGATTGAGAAGGCTATTTTCAGTGAGGTGGTAGCTCAGCTGGTTGTAGACCAGGTGTTTAAGGAGTTTGGGGGGAAAAGGGGAGAAAGGAGATGAGGCGTAGTGTATTTAATGGTGGGATACAGTGAGGACTTAACCACTTGACTACTGCATACTTTTTACCCCCCCTTCCTGGCCAGACCAATTTTCAGCTTTCAGCGCTGTCGCACTTTTACAATTGCGTGGTCATGCAACACTGGACCCATATGAAATTGAGATTTTTTTTTTTCACACAATTGGAGCTTTATTTTAGTGGTATTTACTTGGAGCCCGAGCCATTATAAAATGATGGCCACAAGTTGGCTCTTCAGGTCCAGGAGGCCGTCTATTGACTGCCTCGGCTCCTCCGGCCACTGGGGGGCGCGGAGATGCTGATGCATGTGCCTGGCGGCCACAATGTCCACCAGGTATGCAGCCAAGGGTGTGTGTGTGTGTGTGAAAACGCACAGATATATGTCCTTTCAGAGAGAGACTAATGGTGTGTCTCTTGTATATAGGGACACAGATTAGTCACCCCCCCCCCCCACACACAGTAAGAATCACTCTTGGGAAACACGTTGTTTAACACCTTCCCTGCCAGTCAAATTTTTACAGTAATCGGTGCATATTTATAGCACTAAGAAAAAAAATTGCCCCGAAGCTGACTCTGCGCTAAAAAGAAACATGAGTGTTTAAAAAAAGAAAACTAAGGCAGTGTCCCATTCATGAAAAGTCCATGTGAAGGGTTAACTTCAGAAGTGATATAGATTCCAGAGAAAATAATGAATGAGCACCAATCTTCCCAGAAGAACCAAAGTATGTGTCTTCAAACGCCCAAAAGTGTGATTGCCTGTTAACCAGAAAAAGCGACTGTGTAAGCCAGTCTCATCTAACACAGGGCTATGGGTCTCCCAAAAAACAGTCAGGTCGGCAGCTAACAAATCAAGGAATGGCTCACTGCTGTTTGATCCAAACGGATCTAGATGTACTAGTTGACAGGCACCCTCCCCTTTTAAAGCTGGGGCAGATCTCAATGACCGGTGTGTACCATGGAAGAAAAAAGATAAACACGGAGTGCATATAGCGTTGCACTGCGAGGGAACCTCAGAAAAAGGTTGGAGTGGGACTCGAGGTGATGCACTTGCGTGTAGAATAACAAAGCGGGCATCAATCCATGAGCACCGAACTTATATCCCCCTCAGAGTGTCAGCATAGGCAAGGATATGCTCTGATCCCCAAGCGTCCACCGATTTGACTCGGACAAATGGCAACAACGTTCACCTCTGCTGTTTTTTTTTTTTTTTTTTTTTTTTTTTCGCTATAAACAAAAACCGAGCGACAATTTTGAAGAAAATGCAATATCTTTTACTTTTTTTGCTATAATATCCCTCAAAAAAGATATAGAAAACCTTTATTTATTTTTTCTCAGTTTAGGCCGATACGTATTCTTCTA
The DNA here is from genome assembly GCA_029574335.1 of Rana kukunoris. Taxonomy (NCBI): domain Eukaryota; kingdom Metazoa; phylum Chordata; class Amphibia; order Anura; family Ranidae; genus Rana; species Rana kukunoris. Next base: position 276,619,599 of record CM056052.1, read on the forward strand.
CCTATTTTTGGTAAAAAAAAATCACAATAAGCGTTTATAAATTTGGTTTGCACAAAATAGGGAATAGTTTTTATGGCATTTTTATATAAAAAAAAAAAAATTTACTACTAGTGGCGGCGATCAGTTTTTTTTTTTTTGCGACATTATGGCGGACACATCAGACAATTTTTTGACACATTTTTGGGACCATTGTCATTTTCACAGCGAAAAGTGCTATAAAAAATGCACTGATTACTGTGAAAATGACAATTCAGTGACAGTTAACCACTAGGGGGGTGCTGTAGGGGTTAAGTGTGACCTCATATGTGTTTCTAACTGTAGGGGAGTGGGGCTGGACATGTGACATCAGTGGTCTTCTTTCCCTATATCAAGGAACCAGACGATCACTGACATTGCCACAATGAACGGGGAAGGTGTGTTTACACACACCTCTCCCCTTTCTTCAGATCCTGTAACCGATCGCGGGACACCGGCGGCAATCGGGTCCGCGGTCACGGCGCTTTGAACCGGGTCCCCACAGATGGGCTCTTAAAAGAGGACGTACAGGTACGTGCTTGTGCCCAGCCGCATTCTTCTGCCGATTTTGTATATCGGCGTGAAGGGGTGGCTAAGAAAGCATTTGATATGATATCCTGGTCCTATATGCACTTTACTCTTAATAAATGGTGCTTTGTCCAACATTTCTTGCAACGGATCAATTTGCACAACTATCGAAATGCAACTTTAATACAGTAAAACCTTGGTTTGCGAGCATAATTCGTTCCAGAAACATGCTTGTAATCCAAAGCACTTGTATATCAAAGCATTTTTTTATTTATTTTTTACAGGGTATAAAAAAGAGAGGCACCTCTAAGTGTCGCAATAAGTTGCTAAATGTTGTACCTTCATTTTAAAGGTAACCATATTGCTACACTTTGAGTATACAAAGAGAGGAGCCTCTGGTGTGACATGACCAGGGCTAAAGTCCTGCAGGAACGGAGTTCCTGCACTTTTTTCAAGGCAGGAACTCTGTTCCCTTTGCAGGACTAGAACAGCCGAGCCGCTTCTTCACTAAGCGGCGACGCCCAGCTCCAGTCACTGTCAGGGGCAGGCGAACCTTGGTAATCCTTTGTTACTGGCCGCTTCCTGTATATGGATTCATCAGATGTGCGAATATTCTGTCACTTCCTCAATGCCGCAATGTCTCCTAGGAGCTTTTGTCATTTTTCCCAGGAGACATTGCAGAGGTCTGCCGCAAGGATTTAGAAAGAACTTGCCTCTTTCGAAATCCTGCGATAACTCGCGGCAGACCTCCGCAATGTCTCCTGGGAACAATGAAAAGCTCCCAGGAGACATTGCGGCATTGAGGAAGTGACGGAATACCTGCACACTACTCAAATCCATATACAGGAAGCGGCCAGTAACATAAAGGATTACTAAGGTACAGTGGATCGAAAAAAAAAGTGTTGCCTATAGTTCTACTTTAACCGCTTAAGCCCTGGACCATTATGCAGCTAAAGGACCTGGCCCCTTTTTGCGATTCGGCACTGTTCATATTCTTCATATTTTTGGTAAAAAATCGCAATAAGCATTTGGTTTGCGCAAAAAATTATAGCATCTACCAAATAGGGCATGGTTTTATTGCATATTAATAATTTTTTTTTATTCATAAAATATCTTTTTAATATTCTTAATTTTTATTGTGACTGCGACATGACACTAGCAGTGAAAGGGTTAACCAGGAGGGGGCACTGTAGGGGTTAAGTGTGCCCTAAGGGAGTGTTCTTACTGTGGGGGGCATGGCTGTGCATGTGATGTCACTGATCGTCATTCCATATCACAGGGAAGCCACACTAGGAAGCACGGGGAGAGGTTTGTTTTGCACTTCCGTTCTTCCTCTCTGTGACCTGATCGCGGGACACCTGTGACGATCAGGTCCGCTGTTCCTGCGGGGGACAGTCAAGGAGAAGAGGACCGGGTCACGACCCGCGGCTGGGATCTTAAAGGGGCGTGCCATTTTGACGACGTATATCATGCGGCGGTCCTCAAATGATTAAGCACAAATTTCTGATAATTTTATGGAGAGGACTAAGAAGATATAACCATGTCAATGGTGCAGCAGAAAACCATATAGCACAGTGAGGAAGGTTTGTGGTCCAGGGTGATAGGACAGTCAGTGTAGCTCAAGTCGGTGTGGACTCTTTCCGTGCTGCCCTAGGCCTGGGCCTTGTTGGCCTAGGCCAGGATATAACGTTGCTCCTTACACTACTGATCCCAATAGGCACTGTGCAGTAGGAGTGGAGAGATGATGATTTTTATTAAATTGCCTGTGAAAGTTCTTGCAAGTGGAGGCCAGTATATATGGGGCGCCACCCACCTAAGCTATGTACCCGGCCCCTAATTTTCTTGCAGGGCGTCAGACACATGGATTCCAATGGGAGATTTTTGTTTTTTTTAGAAGTGCATGATTAGAGCTGAAGGCTCTAATTGGCTTAAAAAAAGGGTGGGCTCAGGGAGCAGCGCCCACCCAGTTGTGTGACAATATCGCATTAATATTCGCTATCGTCGTCTTGATTCTTTTTCTTGTAAGTGTGGTGATCGATCGGGTGGGTGTGGCGGCGGAGAGATTGCCACCCCCCCCCCCCCCCCAAAAAAAAACTACGGGTTCTTGCTCTTGTCATCAAGGAAGTAGAGCACCTCTGGATATTTGCCTGCCAGTGGGGGACTATACCAGCGGAGAGCCAAGCCTGAAACTGGGAGTGAGGACACCTGGTGGTGGTGCAGTACTGCCCATATCGCCTGCCCTGCTGCAGGGAGACTGGAGCATCCACTCTGATCATCGGAGGCATCATTTTGGGATGAGACTGAGGGGGACACTGTGACATCCTGGGGATTGGGGAGAGAGGTGTATCTGCTAGCAGGGACTGAGGCACTGAAAGCAGGAAACCAAATGTACCCATTCCTTCCTGCTCCCATAGTATAGTCCTATGCCATACGTATTCCAAACCTAGACTGCACCTATACCAACCCTATACCGCATTATACAGAACCTTTACCACAGCTGAACCACATCTACCTTTGTACCTGTGCTGAGACTATAGCATAGTACTATCCCTCCTCCCATAATTCTGCAAGCCCCCTTTGTTCCCCTGCCTTTTCTGCTACCATCCTTTTTTTTTTTTTCTTGCACAGTATATACCCAGTTGGTGTAGCACTAGCATCGCTGCAATAAATTGGTTCTAGTATTATAGTTCCAGCAGTCGGAACATTAAACTTCACTTTTGCTTACTGGTACATTTTGATATGGCCTTGCTATGGATTATGCTGATCTGGACACAAAGTGTCATCTTATGTCTAGTCCTTACTGTTAATCACCTTGTATGCTAAATTATGTTATTACCATTGTTTATCAATTTCATGCTTGCCTAGTTACCAATCATGTTGGGCAGTGGTGGTTCGTCCATAGAGGGCACTGGAGCGCCGCCCTCTCTGGCTCTCACCGCCACTGAGTCTAATAACATATTGCACGAATCTGTTATTATCGCTGCTGCCGCTGTTATTCAGATGGTCGGCGCTCATGTCCGGCCATCTGAATAACGCCAGCTGGTTGGCTGTAAGGAAATGTCAATCAGCGCCAACAGCTCTGATAGGCTTTCCCAGTACAGCCCTCGGGTCCTTGAAGCTTATCCTCGGAGCGCACAGACTGTACGCCCCTTGGATAAGATGACAGGCGTCTCAGCCAATCAGGTTGGCCGGTTCTGGCTACCGGTAACCTGATTGGCTGAGACGCCTGTCAGTCATCGAAAGCGGGAGAAGACATCGTGGGATGTGGATGCCTGACTCCAGTAAAGATAAGTGCCGGGCGGGGGAGAGATCAATTTACAGGGCACAGTGGGGACAATAGGCACAGCGGCGACCATTAAAGGGCACAGTGGTGACAATTGATGGCACAGTGGCTGGTTTAATGGCATGGCACAGTCGCTGCATTTGATGGCATGGCACAGTGGCTACGTTTGGGCACAGTAAGACTGCATTTTTTTTCCTTTGCGCCCCCCAAAAATGTTGAGCACCAGCCGCCACTGATGTTGGGTGACCATATGTTAAGTTAGCCTGTTTACCTTTTTTTACCCTGGTGTGTGTTTTTTAAGGTGAGCACATTACCTATGTTCTCAGCTGCATAAGAGGCTTAGAGAGGTAGGGGTGGAGACTGCAGGGGGAATTCGGCAGCGGGCAGAGAACCTGTAGTGCATTGATTTCCCCAATGAAGGGCTATGCAGCGGGGCATGTCACTAAAAGTCTGACCATTGGAGGATTGGCAGGCTGTGTGCTCATGTAGAATACAAAGATGTACACTGACCAGCTGGAAAGGATGTGAATGGTCAATATGAAATAGAAAAGCAGAGGTGCTGGCAGGATCCCCAGGTATTTCAGACAAGGGAACCAATGCAAAGAGTACAGGATACATTTTTGTACATGGTACAACACACATAACAGGAATATAACATTGTGTGGTAACATGTACCTTTTTAACCACTTAACCCCCGGACCATATTGCTGCCCAATGACCAGAGCACTTTTTGTGATTCGGCAGTGCGTCGCTTTAACTGACAATTGCGCGGTCGTGCGACGTGGCTCCCAAACAAAATTGGCGTCTTTTTTTTTTTTTTTCACAAATAGAGCTTTCTTTTGGTGGTATTTGATCACCTTTGCGGTTTTTATTTTTTGCGCTATAAACAAAAATAGAGCGACAATTCTGAAAAAAATGCAATATTTTTTACTTTTTGCTATAATATCCCCCAAAAATATATAAACATTTTTTTCACTCAGTTTAGGGCGATACGTATTCTTCTACATATTTTTCGTAAAAAAAAATCGCAATAAGCGTTTATTGATTGGTTTGCGCAAAATTTATAGCCTTTACAAAATAGGGGGTAGTTTTATGGCATTTTTATTTTTTTATTTTTTTTTACTAGTAATGGCGGTGATCAGCGTGTTTTTTTTTTTTTTTTTTTTTTTCAGTACTGCGACCTTATGGCGAACACTTCGGACACTTGACACATTTTTGGGACCATTGGCATTTTTTTTAGTGATCAATGCTATAAAAATGCATTGTATTACTATAAAAATGCCATTGGCAGTGAAGGGGTTAACACTAGGTGGGCAGGAAGGGGTTAAGTGTGTTTCTGGGTGTGTTCTAACTGTACGGGGGGGTGGCCTCACTAGGGGAAATCACTGATCTTTCGTTCATACATTGTATGAACATAAGGTCAGCGTTTCCCCTGCTGACAGGACCGGGAGCTGTGTGTTTACACACATAGCTCCTGTTCCTTGCTCTGTAATGAGCGATCGCATGTGCCCGGCGCGCACGAGACTCGGGGGCGAGCGGGGACGCATGCTGCCGCCGCTGGCGCGCCCCTTAGTGGCCGAAAATGTAGCTGACCTAGAGCTACGGGCTCTCGCCCAGGTGAGCCGACGTAGAATGACGGCGGCTGGTTGGCAAGTGGTTAATTATTTATTTTTTTATTCATTTTTGTCTCCATGCTCTATTCAGAAATTACTCTGAAAAATACCCTTCTTGCATTGTTTTGTTCTGTTGAGTAAGGGCAAGTAATTCATGCAGTTTTTACTTCCTGGAATCCATCTGCCCTTGGCTCAGGCATTCAGACTGGAGGGTGTGCTTGGCTGAGAACTCTACCACCCCTTTTCCAGATGACAAAAAAGCCCATTAATACTCCTGGGATGTATGCAACTGAATAAATAAAAAAGTTAAACGAATTTTAGCGGGGTCACACTGTCGTGGACTATTGATAATATGCAGATCTGAATCCCCATTAGAGTTCCAGTTACATTGTACATATGTTCTTCTTTAAAAGCAAATGCATTGTGGGACTAGAAGTACCAGGATACACTGACTCCATTGACAATTGGTAGGAATAGACTATACCTCCCACAATGCCTTGCCCTCCTGGAGCACATGACACCTCCGCACAGCCTTATGGGGATGTTACTTACGGACGGGAAGGAGCTGAATTTTTTCTCTTGGGACCTGCGTTCTTCCCTCTGCGGAGCAGGGAAGAGCACTCCAGCAAAGCAGCTAGGCCTTAAGCCTAAGAGGAGATTCACCTGGAGACCAGCCGTCCGGAGAGAGACAGGACCAAGTGACTCCAGCTTGTGTTGCCGAGATACCGAAGAAGACTCCCCAGCTGACGATCGTAGCAGTGAAGGATCGGATTCCGGAGATCGTGTGTTGCAGAGACTGGTTGGCGCGTTTTTTCCGTGAGGGCGTCGGGCGGACTGGGTCTGGTCGGGTGAGAGGGCACTTACCCAAAATGCAATATTATCCAAGCTTAAGTTGATAGTACCCCGTCAAACGGAGCCATGTACTGTTCACTGTTTTTTTATCAAAGAGGCCTAGCATCTGAAGTCAAACAGGATTGACTGACGCTGACTGGACCATTGGTCCACCAGTATTTGTTTATCATGACCCTTTGACTGAGTTTAACTTCCCTCTTTGGATTACAAATTTAATTAAGTGCACCAACGATTCTCAACATACACTTCATCCTGCAGGAACATTCTGAAGCTGTTTGAGTAAAGCCTGGCCAGGGTTGTCTGCACTTGTATTTTACGGAAATGCCCACTAGGGGAGCTTGCGAGCATAGACTGCCTATAGCAAATCTCATGCTTGCTAATACCGGTTTAGCTAAGTTCATTTCTTTATTTGCCGACTCTTGCAAAGGGCACTTGCGCAGTCAGTCTTATGATGTATGTGTGTGCTTAACCCGTTTAACCTCATTTTACCCTTTTACCATATGCTGAGTAAAGTTACCTCTCTGGTTTTACTGTGTGAGGTGTATTTACTCATTTGGAGCTACAAGCTGAAGAAGATAACAACATTGCTATATTGTCATTACATATTTCATGCGTTATTGTGGACCCAACCAAGTAGGGTACACAATACTATTACATTTGTCTGGTGTTCCAAGGGAGGGTTCGAGCCGCTTAAAGGGGGTAAATAAATTGGTGAGAGTAGATCCCAAATCTAACCAGCGGCTCCTGCGGGGGTAGATCTACAGAGTAAATATAATATACCGTTCCTATTTTATTTACTAATGCTGGCAGCATAAATATTGGTAAAGCGGTTGTAATCCCAAAAGGCTTCTGTTCCTTTTTTAAAGCATGGGCTTTTGCAGTGTAGTTCTATGCACTGACCACGGTACTCATGGCTGCTGATCAATGATACCCTGGTTAGTTTAACTGCTTCCAGACTGTATTTTGTTTTTGTATTTTCATCATGTAGACACTATTTGAACTTTATCGGTTATCTATAGCCTGGAGGTTTTTTCACACTTTATTTACAGCTGAATTTGGTGTGGGTTTTTTTTGTTTTGTTTTTTGAAGCACATGATTAGAGCCTGGGGTTTTAATTGGCTTCAAAAAAGTGCGCGCTTGGGGCACATATTTGCTACTGTCTTCCTGTTTCTCATCCTGATTTAATCAGGAAGCGGATCCTGAGACCCAACTGGCCAGGAGGAGAAGTGACGGTCGGGGACATGGAGGGGGGAAGCTGCTGCCGCAGCGAGCGGATCCCCTTCTCTTACACTGCATGCAGCTTTTGTATTGCCGACTCGGTCTAGGAGCAGGGGAGAAGGTGGGATTCCTGTGCTCCAGGTAAAGCCATAGCCAAAGCACACTTGCACCTCCAAAGGTAAGTATTGCATTGCTGCTGGATTCTCGTTTGCCATTATTGGACAGTTTTGCCTTTGCCGTGACGGGGGGGCGGGGGATTTAGTGTGGGGTAGCGCGCTGGAGCGATGGCGGGTGTATGTGGTCAGGTCTGTCTGCCGTTTCTCGCTGCCCTGACTAATGGAGCACCAGCTGCCACTGATAATTGGATTACCATTTAGGGCCAGATTCAGGTAGAGTTAGGCTGGAGTATCCAGTGATCCGCCAGCCTAACTGTCACTTTAAGCCGGCGTTTTTGTTTTCTGTAAGCAGAAAACAAGAAACGCCGGGTTGGAGTTCCGATGCGATCTGCGCAATTGAATTTCGCCATCGCATCATTACTTCAACTTAAAAATGGCGCCGGGGGCGTTCCCGCTGATTAACGCTGAAAAAATATGTTAATCAGCGGGAGTCGGAAATTCACAATCTTTTTAGAGCGCGACGCAGTGACTTTACGACGTTTCCGGAAGCGATACGCGACGTAAAGATAAAGCAGCCCCCTAGTGGAGTATCCTATGTGAAGTATAGGCGTCGTCATCGCGCCGGAAAAAATAATAATCACGTCGTTTGCGTAAAACGTTCATGAATGGGGATGTGACGTCATTGACGTTCACTGACAGAATTTGGAGCATGCGCACTGGGATGCATTGACACGCGACGCATGCGCAGTACGTTCGTCGCGGGATCGCGCATAGTTTAAATAATACACGCCCCGTACCCGCCCAATTTGAATTCCGCCGGCTCATTTGCGATGCGCTGACGCAACTTTAGGAGCAAGTGCTTCATGAATAACAGCACTTGCTCCTAAAATTTCGGCAGAGTAACGTAAATGAGAAGCGTTACTCCAGAGCAAAGATGCTCTCATCTACCTGAATCTGGCCCTTAGTTGGGTACTTTGTCTTTTAGACCTGTGATCAACATTAACCATTGACCCATTGTTATCAAATATCTCTGTTACGGCCCCTATGGCATTGAATAAATAACAAGAGGAGAGCTTCTGACGGGTGCGGTAGTTTTATTCTTTCGCGACAAAGGTGCGCAGCAGGGTTAAATATTGTTCTCTTTATCTCCTTGAGCACCGTAAACATGAATATCGTAAGCACCGTAGCACCGTGAAAACTGTAAATGACATACTGGCTTGTGATGCAAGGGTTGTAATGGGTTTGACTTCAGGGTCGCCTACAATTAGTTCTGCCGAAGATCTTGAAGATGCGTGAACTTCAGATTTCCAAAGGAAACTAGGCACAGATAACCAACTTAAGGGGGAGATATCTTCTACATGTAGACCCCTGGATGCATGGTCGGCTGGGTTTTGTGTCGTATCCACATAGTGCCACTGAGTTGGGTCTGTAATCTCTCTTATGAGTTGAACACGATTGGCTACAAACACGTGAAACCTTCTCGCTTCATTATTGATATAGGCTAAGACTACTTGGGAATCTGTCCAGAAGAATTCTTTGTCAATTTCTATCTCAAGTTCTGCCTTCAACATGGCACTCAACCTTGCTGCGGTGACAGCAGCTGAGAGTTCAAGTCTTGGGATGCTCACAATCTTCGTTGGTGCGACTCTTGCTTTAGCCATTATGAGGCTGCAATGGACTTGATCTCTGTCATTCTTGTACCTAAGGTATGAACAAGCACCATATCCTATGTTGCTGGCATCGGAAAAGTGGTGTAGTTCCACTTTCGTTCTGTTACCCAGATGTTACCATCCCCCAGATTTCGGTATCTTGATTTCGCTTAAAGCTTGCAGACTACTCTTCCAAGCCTCCCACCGTGGACATAAGCTCTCAGGAAGTGCTTCATCCCAACTGATGCCCCTGCGGCAAAGCTCTTGGAGAATGCACTTGCCACTCAGTATGTAGGGGGCTATGAAGCCCAGGGGATCATAGAGAGAAGCTACGACTGACAGGATACCACGACGAGTTGAGGGTTGATCCTTTATGTCAACACTGAAACTGAAGGTGTCATTTTCAATTGACCACTGAATGCCCAGTACTTGTTCTTCTGTTGTTGAGTCTGGGTTAAGTTTGACAGGTACACTAGTTGTTGCTCTTTCTGATGGAGCTATACAGGACAGGACGTCCCTTCTATTAGAGTTGAACTTATGCAGTCGTAGACCAGCATTTTTACATAATCTTTGAGTTTCAACGATTAGATTCGAAGCTTCACTGACTGTTGGAACGCTGGTTAGGCCATCGTCGACATAAAAGTTCTTCTCGATGAAGGCTGATGCTGAGGGATATTCTGACTTGTATTGTCGTGCAAGATACTTAAGGCCGAAATTGGCACATCCTGGAGAGGAACTGGCACCGAAAAGGTGGACTGCCATTCTGAATTCTTTCGGTTCTGTTTCCAACTGACCGTTCTCCCACCAAAGGAACCTTAAGTAATTGCGCATTTCTGTAGGGATGTAGAATTGATGGAACATCTTTTCAATGTCGCATATCACAGCAACTGCTTCCTTCCTGAAGCGTCAGAGGACTCCCACTAGAGAATTTATCAGGTCGGGACCTGTCAACAAGGTATCGTTTAGGGAGATGCCTTTGAACTTTGCTGAACAATCAAAGACAACTCTTAACTTGTCTGGCTTCTTGGGGTGATAAACCCCGTGATGTGGGATGTACCACACTGTCTCTTCCTCTGATAATGAAGGGGCTGGTTCTGCATCACCCTTTCTGATTGTTTCTTCCATGAATGCGGTGTAGTGTTCATGGTACTGTCTATTTGCCTTTAGTCTTTTCTTTAGATGATGAAGTCGAATAAGGGCCAGCCTCTTATTGTTTGGTAGAGCCAGTTGACTGTTGTCTTTGAAGGGTAATGGCATCTCGTAGTGTCCATCTTTCCTTTTCGTTATAGTTTCCGAGAGAAACTGCACGAAGCGAACATCATCTTGAGACACGTACAGGTATCTTCATAATTTCTTTCAATGAAGTCCATTTCTAAAACCTTTAACACATCAGTGACCGTCGGCATTGGCATTTCCTTTACTGCGACTCTGTGTACGAAGCTCTGGCTACCCTGTCTATCAAGATGTGGATTTGCTGATCCTATAATGCTCCAGCCGAGCATAGTCCTTTGAGCGAAGGGTTCATTTTCGGAGCCGATAACAACCTCCAAGGGAGCCAGTGCTGATGGGCAGTCATAACCGATCAGTAGTCCTACTTCAGTCTTGAAGTGGCTGTAACTTGTTTGCCAAGTGTTTGAGGTGTGACCACTGGAGTGCGGTCTCCTTAGTGGGGATGTGAGACTTATCTACTGGAATGAAATCTCTTGTATAGGCTTGACGGAGTTGGACTTGAGCCTTAGAGTTGAAGCCACGCACTTGCAGACCGTGAGCAATTTGGCTTGATATAACTGTGTCAACAGCTGTCATTGTGCTGAGCTTTAGCTGTAATGGCTTGGTGCTCACACTTAACTTCGATACCAGGTCTGCCAGAATAAAGGTTGAATCACTCTGTGTGTCAAGTAGGGCATAAGTGAGGATTTTCCTCTGAGGCTCCGTCGTAGCTGACAACAGAACTGGAACAATGCAGGATGTGGCAGAAGTATGTCTTGTCAAAGTATGGGACATAACTTTGGGAACATTGTCGTTTGCTTTACCTTCCATGTCTACTGAATCATCGTTTGATGTTTTGACAGGCTCAGTGTTTCTCTGTATGTGCAAACAGGTTGGATGACGTCGACTGCATATGCTACATGTGTGCCTTCCTTTGCAGTCTTTTGTAGTGTGGCCCTCTCTTAGGCAACCAAAACAGAGATGGTTTTCGTGAATAAAGGCCTTCTTTTCATTGATGGTCTTTGCAGCAAAGGTCGGACATTTAGCGACACCGTGTGTTTCGTCTTTGCAGACTAGGCAAGGTGGTTTTGGTCTTGAAGCTGAGATCTTTGGAACGTTGAAGGTAGAGGGCTTCATTTGAGTGCTTGTGTTGAGCGCCTTGGCTCTCTTGGGGATTCTCTCATCTGTAGTCTTGGTACTGAGAAGGAAAGGAGAGGCAATGGGGTTGCATGCAATCTTAGCTTCCCTTTGCAGGAACTCTGTGAAACGAGCAAAGGTTGGGTATTCTTGAGACTTGTCAAGCTCGTCCACAACGATGCGACTCCATCTGCGTACAATCCATTCAGGCAGTTTCTTGAGAAGCTTGTGGTTTTCTTCACAATCATTTAGAATAGCTAGGCCTTTAACATGAGGAATGGCCTCCACACAACCTTGAAGGAAATCCGCAAACTCTCTTAATGCTACAGGGTCATTTGCTGATATCTTTGGCCATTTAGCCAACCTTTCTCTGAAGGCTCTTTGCACTATGAATGGACCTCCATACCTGTCCTGTAGGATTCCCCAAGCACCTAGATAGGCGTCTTCTGAATTTCGGTAGAAGAACCCTTCCACTGCCTTATGAACTTCACCACCGAGATACCTCTTCAAGTACAGCATTTTCTCGCACACAGGGAGTGGTTTCTGATCAATCAGCGCCATAAAGGATATCTTCCAATCTATGAACTTCAAAGGATCACCTGTAAATACAGTCGGTTCAGGTATAGGGAGACGGTTGGAGATAAGCAGACTTGCAAGTCCTGGGGTCAGACTAACTTCTTCTTTTGGTCTTGACACCTCAAGTGGTGTATTTGAAGGTTTAAATGGCACAGCCTTTGGATTCAAAGAGGTTCGAGGTTCATTATTTTGGTAGAGGTATTGCACCTGGTGGTCTGTTTCCTGTTCGTAAATTTCAAGACTATCATAGACGTCATAGGCTTTCACTCTAGCTGCACCTACCTTGACTTCATTTTCTGCTTGTAGCTGTTGTAGTCTTGTCTTTTCCTCATCCAACTTCAGTTTAATTTCTGCCTCTAGTTTGTTCAGCTTAGCTTGCTCCTCGCGCATCTGTTGCATTGCCTTTGCCTGTTCTATCTTGGCTGCAAGATCTGCTTCTGCGTCTGCACGTTTGCTAGATCTGGAAGTGGCTCTCGAGCTTGCGCTGGAGTCTGGTAATGACTCTGAGAGGACAGTTTCTGTTTCTGAGTTTCCAAAGACTGACTCATGATCTTCTTTATTAAGCACCATCCTCACCTTTTCCTTCTCAAGTTGATCGTTAAAGATTTCATCTACGTTCTCTAGCCGCTTGCTGATGAGGTTGCAGATTTCAGCCGTTAACGCGGTGCATGCATCCATTCTCTTAACAATGTGCGGGGTAGTGGAATTATTTCGGCACATGGACTCATACTGTTGGTGTACGAACGCTTCTTTGGCTTTAACCTCTTTCAATCTTGTATTAAGGTCTTCATTTGAGCAGAAATCCTTTAACTTTGTCCTAGATTCCTTTGCTATCTCCTTCCAAGAGTTGTACACCTTGTTGAATGCCTTTTCATTTCTCTTAACTGTTTCTTCGTGCATTTCTTTGCCTTTTTCTGTTAGGATTCGCTCTCTGGAGCTGGATCGCACCTGTTGTGACTATGTGGGTTTGTCTGTTTCTTCAGCAGGTGACAGCATTTTGTTCTAGTGTGCCTGTGCCTTTCAATAGTGTGTGTGCCTGAAACCTAACTTGAATGAGTGTTGGCTCAAACTTGCTCCTAAGGGCTACGACAGAAAACAGGCATTTACCCTTGTAACTAAAGATTAGCAACCAATGCACACAGTATGAGGAAATGTTTTAAACAAATATACTGCTGACACTTTCTAACCAGACAATTAACCCTTTACGTGACTAACTGCAGTTTAGTGGATTAGGAACTTTGAAGATAGCATTGCTTTAAATCTGACACTAGGCCTCTAAACACAAATATAATAACTTGATTTAGCAAAATATTAACTATTTGGCTCGCATACTAGTTAAGGGCGGCTTCCGGATCACATATAAAGAGCCCGCTATATTTAAAAGTCCACGTGGCGTGTTTGCTTTTCAGCCAAGTCTCTGTCGCCAAGATGGCGTCCGCACGTGTCCTGCGAGGCGTTGGGAAGCCTTACTCACGGTTTGATGAGGACAGCGACGCAGCCGGTGATGTCGAGTCTCCACCACAGCGACGAGTTTTCACTGTTACGGCCCCTATGGCATCGAATAAATAACAAGAGGAGAGCTTCTGACATGTGCAGTAGTTTTATTCTTTCGCGACAAAGGTGCGCAGCAGGGTTGAATATTGTTCTCTTTATCTCCTTGAGCACCGTAAACATGAATATCGTTAGCACTGTGAAAACTGTAAATGACATACAACACACTTATTTACAGTTATCACCACAAAAGGGGGTTACAGGGTTAATTGCAGTTGTCTGCACACACATCTAATTACATTGAACATTCAAAGAAACATGTGTAGCGCTGATGTATATATATATAGTACATAAATGTGTATATTGCATTCCCTAGAGGGCATTCATGGACATTGAGATTGTTGAGTGTTTGGAGCCATCTAGTGGCCAATTGTTGTTAATGCAAGGAGGATTCCACTATCTGAGAAATAAAGAAGAAAGACTATTGGTTCTCAGAGTTGACCCTTGTAAATAGGAAGTTGATCAAAGACCCAGGAACAATTTCTTGGGCAGTGCATGCTGGGATTTGCTATATAAGGAGTGGGAGCAGCCATCTTAGGTCCCTTTTGGAACCGCATGGGCAGCCGGAGAGGATCTGTGAGGAGACGGGACCGAACAGCAAGGCCCACGGACATTTCCATTGAGCATCGGAGGACGGGAGTCCCCCAGCAGAGTTGGCCTGGTGTTTGATCCAGCAGACGGAGCAACGGGAGGAGGTCGCGAGACTGTACGGAGCCTGTGTCCAGTTAGGTGAGTGGGTTACGGCCCACAGTTTGTTATGCCTCACACGCCATTAGACTAACACACAGGCCTCACTACATACTTCCAAGAAGAAGCGGAGGGGTTGCCTTTAAGAAGGCTGAAGGCCTAGTTGTTCGGGACGCTCTCCAGAAGGCCAAGGCAGTTAACCCACTCATTGCGGAGACATTTCTTTTTCAGGAAGTTTACTCGTTTTGTTTGGATTACAAATTACTTGGGAAACATTATTAGCTAGCGAAGAAAGAAGATCAAGAACTGACTGTTTTTTTTTTGTTTTTTTTTTTTGTGAGATCTCACGGTTACCTTACAAAGTAGGGGGAGCTCCTAGGCTTAGTTTTATTTTCTTATTCATATACCTGCAGGTATACTGTTTGCCATTTGATTGCTGTATAGATTTAATTTTATTGTGCTCTCATCCCATGTTAGGAGGATAGCACAGTTTATGTACTGGTGTTTCTTTACTTGCCAATTATCAACAGTAAAAGAATACTACTGTTTAAGCATACCAGGGTTGTGGCGTATTGCTTTATTCACTCTAGGTGCCGCTCGTGGATCCTGAAGTTACAAACAGGTATCTGGTATCACATTGTACAGTATTGTATTGTATTGCACCACAGCTGTGTAAAGGGGACTGAGCCTTATCATTGGGGTTGTAGTTAGAGTGCAGGCCCAAAATTTAATCAGCAGCTCCTGCGGGGGTCAGTGCTACACGTGGGGGCTCGGACCGGGATCCTGTCACTCTACAAGAAACCCACCCCCCCCCCTTGAGGTCACCATGGACCCCATCACAGTAGTCCGTTGGTGCGAAGCAGAAGGGACACGCTCAGAAGCAAGCGTGGCCATTGAACTCCCAGGGAGCTACTGGGAGAAGAAGCAAATCAAAGAGGTGGTACAGACATTGTCTCCAGACAGAAAGGCCTACGTGGTTGCAGTGAAACCAGACTTTGGGACTGATTGCACCTATGCCCTGATAGAGTGGGGACGGGGTGTTCCTGAAAATTTCCACGGTGCCACCATAAAATTGTCCGAGAAGACAGTGTTCCACCTGACACACCCCTGCAAAAAGCAGTTAGAACCCCTAGACAGGAACGCAGGAGCCGCCGCCCAGCGGCAGGCGGAACAACAACTGGCTGAGTTACAGCGACAATACCGTGAAATACAGGAAAAGTTTCAGGAGACATCCAGCATCATAGCAGATCGCATGGATGGACTGCGCGTCGGCTCAGAAGACAAGAGAGCTGGCCAGATGACACCAAACCCAAGGAGGGAGCCAAGAAGACGCAGCAGGGGCTATCTGCAAGAAGTAACTATTAGGAAGGATTTCCGCATTGATGGCCAGATAGGAGAAAAGGGACAGAAGGGCAAACTGTCTTACACCGGCCTCCTACACCAAATAGAGCTGGGGCTACAAAAAGGATATCTGGAATCGGAAATCAGAGAGGCTGTGATCCACGCCATCAGCCCAGGCTCAAGTGTTAGGGGCATGTTAGAGAGAAAGAGTGATTTGACTTTGAACCAGCTTAAGAGGATTCTAAAAAGTTACTATGAGGAGGAAGATGCCACAGCGCTATTCCACCAACTGATAAATATTGCACAGGACAGTAAAGAGACTCCTCAGAACTTTCTGTTTCGGGCCATTGAACTCAAGGACCGCCTGCTGTTTACCTCAGGAGAGAGAGGGAGCGGGGAACAATTTGGAGCTGAGCTGGTACAGAAGAAATTCCGGAGATCCGTGACCACGGGGCTGAGGAGCTACTATGTCAAGCTCCACTTGAAGCAGTACTTGGAAGATCCCTTAACTCCAGACGAGGTCCTTCTTGAAAAAGTGAACGAAGTGGATAAGATGGAGATTGAGAGAGACCAGAAACAGAGAAAGCTTCAAGCTTCAAACACCACAAGTGCTAAAATACAGCAGGTAGGTGTCCCCTCAGACACCCAGGAGTTGAATGTGCTGGCGGCAACCGTTGACCAGGGATCACGGTTTTCATCTGTACACCACCCACCCGCGAGTCAGACGGAGCTGGAGAGGCTTATGCAGACCCAGAAGGAGATACTGGAGATGATGGCCATGATGATGACTGAGCTGGTGAAACTAAAGGCAGAAGGAGTTATGCCAAGGAAGGTCCCAAAAGCTACCACCATTACCAGCCCTCCGAAACAAACACAAAGAGTCTGTTTCAAATGCGGAGGGATGGGACATTTCAGGCGAGTGTGCCCCAGCCCACTACCCGAGGAAAACCCACATCAGTCGGAGGGAAACTTCAGAGGGCCCCAGTGAAGGAGTCAACTGGGCGCCCGGGTGCAGTAGCGAACTCCACACCGACTCACGTGCCACGGCCCACTGGAGCCACCAACAAGGCGGGGCAGAAGAAAAAGAGGCCCTCAAAGGCCAAAGTCCGAGCCACAAAGCAGGCTAAGGGTACAGCTACCAGTGGATTTCCTCCCAAGCTGGTGGGACCTTCCCCAATTGTCCCCATCCAAGTGGAAGGGATCTACACAAAAGCCCTGCTGGATACTGGAGCCCAAGTAACCTTATTATACAGGGACTTCTATGACAAGCATCTCAAGCACCTGCCACTACGGAAATTGGAGGAGTTGGAGATATGGGGTTTGGGCACTCAGAACTTTCCATATGATGGTTACCTGCCAGTCACTCACCTTCGACCCAAGTACAGTAGGAGAGACGGAGACCTTTGACACATTGGCCATAGTGTGTCCTCGTCCTCCAGGAGCTGACAAGAGCTCTCTTATCATTGGGACAAACACTGACTTAGTGAGGAGACTACTTGCACCGCTGGTAATTAAGAAGGATACCCGCCCCACTGAAATACATCCCATGTTGGCCCAGACATACCGAGACCTTATACAGGAGGAGAAGGCTCCTGAAGAGGGAGTGGGAAAAATCTGGCTGCTGAACAAAGGAGAGAAAATAGTCCAGCCGGGTGAAGTAATCTGCCTAAAAGCCTCGGTCAAATTGAGCTGGAAGAAACCAGGCCCTTTCATTGTCCTGGAAAACCGCAAAGAGGGGAGAAACGGACTAGAACTCATCACTGAAGTGTTGCCCACCAGAGTATTGGAGAGAACTCACGGCAAAGTTCCAGTCAGTGTCCGCAACACAGCGACAGTGCCAGTGAGAGTGCCAGCCAGGCTACTGTTGGGACAGGTCAGTCCGGCTGTTCCAGTCGAACCAGGAGGTTTGAAAGGAGGGTCAGCCCCAGAAATCCCTGAAGAAGAGTTCAGCCCAAAAAATACGCCTCTTACTCCTGCATGGCGGGAAAGGGCCAAAGCCCAACTGCTGAGATGGAGAGCAGCCTTCTTGAAAAGTGAATTTGACATAGGATTGGCAAAGAGTGCCACCCATCGAATTCGTCTGGAGGAAGACAAGCCATTTCGGGAAAGGGTCCGGCGGATCCCCCTAGGAGATCTGGAAGACTTGAGGGAACAATTGGCTGAACTTAAGAGGACGGGCATTATCCGAGAGTCCAGGAGTCCCTACGCCTCCCCTATAGTAGTGGTCAGGAAGAAGAATGGGTCCCTACGCCTGTGCATTGACTACAGGACCCTGAATCGGAGGACCATCCCAGACCAGTACACCACACCCCGAATTGAGGATGCCTTACAGAGTCTGTCAGGAGCAAAGTGGTTCAGCGTACTGGACCTGAAGAGTGGGTATTACCAGATTCCTATGTGCCCTGAAGACAAGGAGAAAACCGCTTTCATCACCCCAGTTGGGTTCTTTGAGTTCAACCGGATGCCGCAAGGCCTGACTGGGGCCCCAGCAACTTTCCAGAGGTTGATGAAGACAGTGGGTGACATGAATCTCCTTGAAGTTCTGGTATACCTGGATGATGTCATAGTCTTTGGGAGGACGTTGGAGGAACATGAAGAACGCCTTGAGAAGGTCTTGAAGAGACTTCATGATGAAGGCCTGAAACTCTCTATGGAGAAGTGCCAGTTCTACCAACCCTCGGTGAGTTACCTGGGACACATTGTGTCTGAAGAAGGAGTGGCAACTGATCCCAAGAAACTAGAAGCTGTCACTTCCTGGCCCAGGCCCACCAACGTAACTGAGCTCAGGTCATTCTTGGGTTTCTGCTCATACTACCGAAGATTCGTAGAGGGATTCGCAAAAATAGCCCACCCACTCACTGAACTCTTAAAGAAGCAGGAAGAAGCTGGTGAAAGCGCGGGTCAGCCGAAAAAGCCTAAAGAGGGGTCTAGAAGGAAGAAAGAGTCCATCCAGGATCAGTGGACTCCAGAATGTGAAGAGGCCTGCAGGAGGCTGAAGTGGAGTCTTACTACTGCCCCAGTGTTGGCCTATGCAGACCCTGCCAAACCATATGAGTTACATGTGGATGCCAGCCGCGACGGGCTGGGGGGAGTGCTTTACCAGGAGCATGAAGAGCACTTACGGCCAGTTGCCTATGTGAGTAGAAGTCTGACCCCTGCTGAAAGAAACTATCCAACTCACAAGCTTGAATTTCTGGCTTTAAAATGGGCAGTGGTGGACAAGTTGAAGGACTACCTTTACGGGGCTGAATTTGTGGTCAAGACGGACAACAACCCCCTCACATATCTACTCACCACTGCAAAGCTGGATGCCACCGGTCACAGGTGGTTAGCTGCTCTCTCAGCCTTTACCTTCAGCCTGAAGTACAGACCAGGAGTTGGTAACCGAGATGCGGATGCCCTGTCAAGAAGACCACATGACCCCTTGGAAGAATGGACCCAGCTTACTCCAGAAGGAGTGAGGGCCCTATGGGAGGGCACAAGTCAGTACCAGAGAGGTGGAGCCAGAGCTGAAGAAGTAGGAGTATCCTCAGCGGCAGTACCCAGGTGCTACTGTAACGTCTCCCAGGTCACACAGGAGGGCCTACCCAAGTTATCCAGGAAGGATCTCAGGAGAGATCAGCAGGGAGATCCACTGTGTGGGCTGGTGCTTGAAGCATTGGAATGTCGACAGCCTGATGTACTGCGGAAGAGTCCTGAGAGGGAAGCCCAGGTGTTATTGAGAGAATGGGATCATTTGCAGCTGCAGCAAGGGGTGGTCTACCGAAGGGGCCCCTCTGATGATCCAGAAGCAAGGTGGCAGTTACTCTTGCCTGAAAAGCACAGAGAGACGGTACTGATTGCTTTACATGATCACCATGGACACTTGGGAGCCGAGAGAACTCTCCAACTAGTAAGGGATAGGTTCTACTGGCCTCACATGAGAAAAGAAGTGGAGAGCTACTGTCACTCCTGCCTCAGGTGCATCCAACGGAAGACATTGCCCCAGAGGGCTGCCCCAATGGGCCATTTAGAGAGTCAGGGCCCAATGGACCTGGTTTGCATAGACTTTCTTTGTCTGGAATCCGATCTGAGTGGGCAAGGTGACATCTTAGTGGTGACAGATCACTTCACCCGTTATGCTCAAGCTTTCCCTACTAGGGATCAGCAAGCAACCACAGTAGCAAAGACTCTCGTGGAAAAGTTCTTCGTACACTATGGCCTGCCTCAACGCATACATTCAGACCAAGGAAGGGACTTTGAGAGCAGACTAATCAAAAGGCTGTTGGATCTGTTAGGCATACAAAAGTCCAGGACTACTCCTTACCACCCACAAGGGGACCCCCAACCGGAAAGGTTCAACAGGACTCTCTTGAACATGTTGGGGACCTTGACTGCCGAGCAAAAACCTCACTGGAGTAAACACATTGCTGCATTAGTCCATGCCTATAATAGTACCAAAAGTGATGCCACTGGATATTCCCCATACCGACTGATGTTTGGCCGTGAAGCAAGATTGCCAGTGGACCTGGCGTTTGGTTCCTCCTTGGACCACACCTCCGAGGCCTCCCATAAAGGGTATGTGGACAGACTACGGCGGAGCCTGAAGACAGCTTACGAGCAGGCTCACGCCACCTCGGATTCCAGGGGGGAGAGGAACAAGAGGAACTTTGACCTGAAAGTGAGAGTCCAGGATCTTCAGCCAGGTGACCGGGTCTTGTTGAGGAACTTAGGCATTCCAGGCAAACACAAGTTGGCTGATTGCTGGAAATCACAGCCATTTGTTGTGTGCAGGAAACTTCCAGGGCTCCCAGTGTATGAGATCAAGCCAGAAGGAAAAACTGGGCCGGTAAAAACATGGCACCGGAATCACCTCTTACCTCTCACTGAGGCAGTCAGGACAAGCACAGAGAAGGAATCCACACCCAGTGATGTGTGTAGACCAATAACCAGGTCCCAACCTGCACCTTCTATAGATGAGGATGAGGGAGTGGAGATGAGCTGGCTGTGGCTTCCTGAAGATTCAGAAACAGATGCTGATGTCCTTTCGGAGGTAGAGGAGGATGATAATGGAACTCTTAGGGCAGAGGCCCCGGAATTTGTGCCGACCACTCACTCTGTAGGAGAGCCCAGTGCTTCCATTCATTCCATACCCTTAAGCATTGAACGGAATGATGACCTTGGCCCAGAAGGAATGGACACTCCAAAAGTGCCCAGAGCAAAGAGAGACATTCGCCCACCACGCAGACTGACTTATGACACATTGGGCGAATGCTCTGAAGCCTCACAGTTTGTGAGCAGAAGAAACTTTGAACTGCCTAGTCCCTCTACTCTTGATTTAGTAAGGGACAGCCCCAGCTCACCCCTTGACACATCTGTACCAGACATGGTAGTATCAGCTGTGGGTGCACAGGATAGCTTCCCACTGTATGACAATTGGTGGGAAGCTCCTCTGTCCGTTTTGTGTGAACGTATAGAAACTAGAATGCAAGATAGGATTAGCAATTTGGACCTCTTTGGGGGACCAAAAGAGACAAAGTAGGGGGAGTGTGTAGCGCTGATGTATATATATATAGTACATAAATGTGTATATTGCATTCCCTAGAGGGCATTCATGGACATTGAGATTGTTGAGTGTTTGGAGCCATCTAGTGGCCAATTGTTGTTAATGCAAGGAGGATTCCACTATCTGAGAAATAAAGAAGAAAGACTATTGGTTCTCAGAGTTGACCCTTGTAAATAGGAAGTTGATCAAAGACCCAGGAACAATTTCTTGGGCAGTGCATGCTGGGATTTGCTATATAAGGAGTGGGAGCAGCCATCTTAGGTCCCTTTTGGAACCGCATGGGCAGCCGGAGAGGATCTGTGAGGAGACGGGACCGAACAGCAAGGCCCACGGACATTTCCATTGAGCATCGGAGGACGGGAGTCCCCCAGCAGAGTTGGCCTGGTGTTTGATCCAGCAGACGGAGCAACGGGAGGAGGTCGCGAGACTGTACGGAGCCTGTGTCCAGTTAGGTGAGTGGGTTACGGCCCACAGTTTGTTATGCCTCACACGCCATTAGACTAACACACAGGCCTCACTACATACTTCCAAGAAGAAGCGGAGGGGTTGCCTTTAAGAAGGCTGAAGGCCTAGTTGTTCGGGACGCTCTCCAGAAGGCCAAGGCAGTTAACCCACTCATTGCGGAGACATTTCTTTTTCAGGAAGTTTACTCGTTTTGTTTGGATTACAAATTACTTGGGAAACATTATTAGCTAGCGAAGAAAGAAGATCAAGAACTGACTGTTTTTTTTTTGTTTTGTTTTTTTGTGAGATCTCACGGTTACCTTACAAAGTAGGGGGAGCTCCTAGGCTTAGTTTTATTTTCTTATTCATATACCTGCAGGTATACTGTTTGCCATTTGATTGCTGTATAGATTTAATTTTATTGTGCTCTCATCCCATGTTAGGAGGATAGCACAGTTTATGTACTGGTGTTTCTTTACTTGCCAATTATCAACAGTAAAAGAATACTACTGTTTAAGCATACCAGGGTTGTGGCGTATTGCTTTATTCACTCTAGGTGCCGCTCGTGGATCCTGAAGTTACAAACAGGTATCTGGTATCACATTGTACAGTATTGTATTGTATTGCACCACAGCTGTGTAAAGGGGACTGAGCCTTATCATTGGGGTTGTAGTTAGAGTGCAGGCCCAAAATTTAATCAGCAGCTCCTGCGGGGGTCAGTGCTACACATGGTTACATGCAAAGTGCTTTGGATTATAGCGTGTTTAAAACCAAACAGCATGAACACGGTTTATCTCTAGAACATATACATCTTTATAACAATGCACACTTTTCTGCATACCTCGATCCGCTTGCCAAGGGGGGTACAAAACTTTAAGCTTTAGGGATTTTCTGCAAACATTTTCCATGAAGTCCTATGCATAAAGCTAACATGTGACCTGTGATACAGGAAAAGACTTTCTTTCTAAGACAGGAAGAAAGGAGTGGTTTTGTGATCCTGCTAGTTAAACATTCCCCCCGGGAACTAAAGGGAGGCAGAAAGGTTCCACCCAGCAGCAAGTGCTGAACAAGATCCACAATGACAAGCGGACAGTTACAATCTCTATGGAATTTACTGCCTTTTTGGTATTCATACAGTACAAAGCACACTCGTATAATCTTGGTTCCTGCGATATGAATTGATCTTCCTAGATATTTTGCTGGTGCTGATACTTTTTCAATAACTTTTTCTTGTTTGAAATAAAAATGTATTCTGTAAAAATTAAAATGGCAACTTCAAGCCCAAAACCCCCTTGCGTTTTCATAAATATGCCCACAGAGGGGTAGAGGCGGCCTTAGATGAACACATGTAGGTGGTTCTGTGATAGGTACTCCATTTTGAAGAGTTCTGTTCATAAGATCAATGTACAACCTTCACTGTACACCACATATAAGGAAATAAAATTGACCATAAAAAAAAAAATCACTAAAGTTTATTAATGGATGTATTGTATTTTGGTTTCATATTTTTTTTTTTTTATATATACCATGTATATTTTATGAACCAACATTTAATACACTATGCATCTGCAGCAGTAACTATTCTCCCCTGCTATTCTAGTCTTTAAGGGCCTCTGTTAACTGAGCCATGTTTATCTCAGTAAAAAAAACTTAAACACATTTTTTACACTACTGAACAAAATCATCAAGAGAACCTAAAGCATAAAACCTAATGTGATAAGTCCATTAAAAATGTATCAATACACGTCACTGGCAGCTCATTTCTAAAGATAATTGCTGTTTTATCAACGGCAATATATGCTGGTTTGCACTTTCCCGCATGAACTGTGCTCTTGTCACACCTATTACATGGAAAGTAAACAGTGGTTGGTTATTTAAAATTGATTATTTGTGAATCCAAGCTGCAGCCAAGGTAGATATTTGGAATATATCTTGGCTATAATCTGTTATCCAAGTAAACTTTGCTCTGAGCTATGCATATGTGATTCATAAGGAATGACCAAGATGAAATTGTTCTTCAGCAGGTTTATTGTTCGTGAGAAGACTGCATTAAACATGATCAACGTGTTGTACTTCAAAACGATGCACCTGAATCTTTTCCAACTTTTTTATTAGTTGCCCTGAGTAGGCATAATGCTACCATGATTTGTAGAATTATAAAGTTTTATGACCAAGTAAACAACACTTGCAGTGGCACAGAGGTGTTAATGAGAGTTGTAAATTGAGATATATATATTAGGGCTGCAGAAATTAACGATTAATTGCTCGGTTAATCGTTAATTTTTTTGATTGCCGATCTCACTCGCCGATAGGAAAGACCGCGGCTTTGGCCTAGCTCCGGAGCCGCGGCCATCTTGGTCCACCCGGCGGCAACCAAGTAGCGGCGCGCTGACGTCATCATCACCCGCCCGCCTGCTTGCATCGTGCACGTGTCAGTGTCGGCTACTCTGCGGACGGGTCCTCCTGCCTTAAGAAGGTAAGAGAGGACAACCATCATGTATAGAATGCGGGCAGATGTGTATAGAGAAGCATGGGGGCAGATGTGTATAGAGAAGCATGGGGGCAGATGTGTATAGAAAAGCATGGGGGCAGATGTGTATAGAAAAGCATGGGGGCAGATGCTTTAATATACACATCTGCCCCCATGCTTTAATATACACATCTTCTCCCATACTGTACATGCATACATACCCCATTGTAAAAGGGGGTCTGGGAAAAGTAAACCAACTGTTTAGAGAGAACATTGCAAGTTTACAGGTCAGAATTTTGAAAACTGCCTTTTTTTTTTTTTTTTTACCTTTTGGAGGAGCCCATTGAAAAATGTTCAGGTCTCCAGAGTACTCACTAAATATGATCCTATATACAGCTTACAGTACTTTGATTAGTACGTTGTAAAAAAAAACTGAGATTTTACCAACTCTTGCTCTGTAAAGCTTAGTACGCACTGCTTTATTATTTTTTTTGTTCAACCTGAACAAAAACAAACCTGATCGCTCAGGTCGTAGCTGCTGTACTAACAATCTGCTGTCCTATGGTGTTCTGACGGGGATGGCCCCCCAGGTAGAACACTCTAGTCAACGTGCCAATCGGGAGCTGGTCGGCAGACCTTTTTTTGGTCATGCACCTTTGACATGACCGAATGACCTAATCGGTCCGGCTGCAGTATACACCTAGCGCCAAGAGTCAGCTGGTTTATATTGAACCGGCGGATCCTGCCCAACATTCAGTCTGTGTGTACAGGGCTTAAGAGAAATTTATAAAGTCAGTGCTACTACCCATCTAAGCGTCTCCAAAGTTATCCAGCTTCCAGCAGCCATGTGTTTATCGTCGTTCCAAACACGTTTTCCAAACGCATGTCTTTTTCAAAAACAAAATCTCCTCCCCCTAACTCCTGCTTGCATCACATCCTGCCGACAACGATGTGGCAGGCGCAGCACTATGAAGTGCCTCATGCGCTGTGGCATTAGAAGATTTGTGATATCTCTGACTTTTCAGTCCAACAAGACTGTCTATTACTGTGAAAATTCCTCTAGCGCTGCTCTATGGAAGCAGTAGGTTTAAAGAGCACACCAAATGCTTAAAATAACTTCTTTATTAACTTTTCTCACTTCGTCTTTCAGGACAGCACTTGGAGAGAGCGCAGCTCCACCCACTTCCCAGGAAACACTGCAGTCACTGCTATAACTTCCGCCCACCTCCACCATGGCCTCAGTTGTAGTGTTTCCTCCGGCCATGGTGGAAGCGCTGCAGGGAACCAGGAGGATGCTGGACTCTCTCCAGGGGGAGATGGATGAAAGAGCATACCTGCGATCGGTTGTTGTTTCAGGAGGCAGACCCAACCTCCCCCCTGACGCGTGGGGGATGTTTCGGTGCTCCACTCTTCTCGAGCCCGGCGAGGGTAAATGCTGCCGGAGGTTCCGCGCCAATAGGCTGGGCATTACAGGCCGTTTTTGGGGCGGTTAGATGCCGGTCTCCTGGGGTCTGCGATGTCCCGGTACGGAGGGCGGGCGACGTCATTTCCGGTGGAGGCGGGACTTCCAGCGGCGCGTGGCGGCTTCCGGTTCCGGCCGCTGGAACGCAGAAGGGAGGGGCAGCCTCGGCGGTGCAATTTCCGGTTCCCACAGCGGTGGGGTTAACCGGGACTTTCAAAAGGAGGCGCACAAACGATTGCCGCGTTCTGGGAAAATGGAGCCAGAAGACGCAGCGGAGGTGGCGGGAGCAGGAGCCACATGCACCAGCCCGGCCCAGGTCGGAAAACAGCGGTTTAAGTCTACCTGGTTCCTTGTTATGTCCCTCCTACTGCCCCTTTGGGGAGAGGAGCCTGCCTCACTCACCCTAGTCACGTCCCTGGGAGAGTGTTGTTTGTTTTGGTACAGCGGTGATGGGACCTGGTGTGTTTTTGTTCACTGGCTGTTTTGTGGTGGTGGTGGTGGTGGTTTGGGTCTGAGACACAAAGTTAAACATGGGGTTGTTGTCTTTTGTGTTTTTTAGAAAGCTAAAGAAAAGCTAAAAATTGCAGTGCCCCCTCCTAAGAAACGGTGTGCTACCTGCAAAACAACCCTTAAAGGGTCTTGGACTAAGCCGTTATGCAAGGCATGCATCGCGGACATAGTCAAAGGGGAAGCCTCTACTAGTGCAGCCTCCGAACAACCCAAAGAGATGCTCTCTTCCTTTCGGAAGGAGCTAGAAGAGACCTTTCAGTCGTTCCGCTCCTACTTGGACAGAGGGGCGGCGTCAGGGTCAGCAGCTAAGGCCTCCACTAGTGCACCCTTGGATTATAGAGGGGCAGGTAGTGAGTCCGAGGAGGAAGAACCTAGCAGCCTAGTCTCAGGGTCAGAGGCGGAAGAAGAAGATACAGGAGAATCTTCTTCTTCACGTTACAAGTTGTCCTTAGAAGAGGTGGATGACTTACTGAAAACTATTCATTCCACCTTAAACATTAAGGTGGATAAGACGCATTTATCTCTGCATGACAAGATGTACCAGGGTTTAGACAAAGTCAAGCATCGAACCTTTCCAGTACATAGAGTATTGTCAGATGCGGTTAAAAGGGAGTGGAAAGCCCCAGAGAGGGCTCCTTTCTTTTCCCGGTCACTTAAGAGGAGATTTCCTTTTGATGAGGATCCAGCGCAGGTATGGAATAAGAAACCTAAGCTGGATGCTGCGTTCTCAAAGGTATCCCGAAATACGGACTTGGCCTTTGAGGATACGGGCACCTTAAAGGATCCCCTAGATAAAAGAGCAGAGGCGCTCTTAAAGAAGGCTTGGGATGCCTCTGTGGCCAACCTCAAGCCAGCTATGGCATCCACAGTAGTGGCCAGGAACCTTGAGCATTGGTTGGAACAGCTGAAGGGTCACATTGAGTCTGGCACCTCACGCAGAGAGTTGCTAGAGTCCTTCCCGATTCTTCTGAAGGCAGTAGGCTACATGGCGGATGCCTCAGCCGAGTCAGTGAGAATATCAGCCCGTTCCTCGGCCCTAGTGAATTTGGCCAGGAGGGCTCTCTGGGTCAAAACCTGGACTGGGGACACGGCTTCGAAGGCTAAGTTATGTGGCCTGCCCTTCGATGGAGATCTGGTATTTGGCGCCGGTCTGGACACTGTTCTGGATAGGACGGCGGATAGGAAAAAAGCCTCCCCCTTAAAGAAGGTAGTACCGCGGACCAGGAAAAATTTTCGTCCTTTTTTCCAGCCCCAAGATCCTAAAGAGATACAAAAAGGTCAGGGTGGCAGGTCCTGGCGGCCTCAGAGGGGTAGAGGGAGACCCGGGTGTTTTGCTCCCCTAGCCAGCCCGCTAAACCCCAGTGACGGTCGCCCGGCTGTGGGAGGACGACTGCAGTCGTTCCTTCCACAGTGGGCAGAGACGACTTCCAGTGCATACATCCACAAGGTTATTGCAGAGGGCTACGCGCTGGAGTTCTCAGAGAAACCACCGTCGCGTTCAGAAATCCAGGGCAATGTTGTCGCTGTTAGAGGAATTTCTCCAGCAGAGGGTGATCACCCCGGTACCCCAACAAGAACAGGGGACGGGTTGCTACTCCCATGTGTTTCTAGTAGAAAAGCCGGCAGGAAAATTTCGTTTGATTCTGAACTTAAAATTCCTGAATCGGTCAATCAAGTACAAGAGGTTCCGGATGGATACCATCTACTCGGTCAGAAGGCTTCTTCCTGCAGGTTGCCTTCTGGCTTCGATAGACCCCTAAGGGATGCTTATCTTCACGTCCCGATAAGAGCCTCTTCTCAGCGTTTCCTGCGTCTAGCGATCAGGACAGGAAGCGAGATCAAACACTTTCAGTTCAGGGCCCTGCCGTTCGGTCTCTCCTCCTCTCCGAGGATCTTTTCAAAGGTGGTGGCGGAGGCCTTGGCACCTCTAAGGCTGGAAGGAGTTTCGGTAATTCCATACTTGGACGCCAAGACGGAAGATCAGCTTCTCAAAGACCTGTGGAGGACCCAGGCCTATTTGGAGGGCCTAGGTTGGATTATGAACAGAGAGAAGTCAAATCTAGTCCCCTCTCAGGTCATAGTCTTTTTGGGGTACACCATAGACTCCATCCAGGAGGTTATTTCTACCAGAGGAGAAAATAATCAAGGTTCAGGCAGCAGTGAAGGCAGTGCAGACGAATCTGTCAGTGTCAGTTCGTGCAGCTATGTCCACCCTGGGACTACTCACATCCTACATTCCTGCGGTTCAGTGAGCCCGCCTGCATTCAAGGAGTCTCCAGCAGGCGATTCTACAGAATTGGACGCATGGAGAACCCCTAGAAAAGGAGATCAGGGTTCCAGCTTCAGTAAAAAGGAAACTTTGGTGGTGGAGGACTTACGCAAATTTGAGTCAGGGTCTAGTGTGGTCCTTCCCCGCTACAATGGTCCTAACTACGGATGCCAGCTCCTGGGGATGGGGTGCTCACCTCAGGGGTCAGTTGGCTCAGGGGTCCTGGTCCAGGGAAGAGTCCAAGAGATCCTCCAATTGGAGGGAACTCAAAGCCGTTT
The DNA here is from genome assembly GCA_029574335.1 of Rana kukunoris. Taxonomy (NCBI): domain Eukaryota; kingdom Metazoa; phylum Chordata; class Amphibia; order Anura; family Ranidae; genus Rana; species Rana kukunoris. Next base: position 276,648,352 of record CM056052.1, read on the forward strand.
GCCTGGGGCTTTGGGCCTTCCAGGAGACAATACAGGGTCAGCATGTCCAGATACTGTCGGACAATGCTACAGCGGTAGCTTACGTCTCAAGGCAGGGGGGCACGAGGAGCAGGGTTCTCCTGAACCTGGCCCTACACATGCTTTACTGGACAGAGACAAACTTGGCATCTCTGTCTGCAGTACACCTAAAGGGCAGTTTAAACCACCTGGCAGACTTCCTAAGCAGGAGGAGGGTTCTAGAATCCGAGTGGAGTCTAAATTCAGAGGTGTTCCAGAAAATAGTAGACAGGTGGGGAACCCCTCAGATCGACCTGTTCGCGTCCCAAGCCAACGCCAAGGTTCCGGTTTTCTTTTCCCTCAACAGACTGGATCAAGCGGAGGGTCTAGATGCGTTAGTTCAGCATTGGCCCTTCCGTTTGTGTTATGCTTTCCCCCCAGTACAAATGATTCCGTTAGTTCTGCGGAAACTTCAGGTAGAAAAGACGACTCTTATCCTGATAGCCCCATACTGGCCCAAAGGGTCTTGGTTTTCAACCCTGCTGAAACTGGCAATAGAACCTCATCAGCTACTTCCAGTCAGAAAGGACTTGTTATACCAGGGTCCTCTGCTCCATCCCAACATGGATCGGCTCAACCTGGCGGCCTGGTTACTGAAGAGTTAATCCTGAGTAGGAAGGGTTTATCTAAACGGTTAGTGGATACGCTACTCAGTAGCAGAAAGGAAGTTACCAGGGCGATTTATTTTAAGACCTGGAGGGTCTTTAATTCCTGGTGCAGTTCAAAGAATTGCTCCCCCATGAATAATTTTGCGGTCCTGGAGTTTTTACAGGACGGGATGGACAGGGGTCTGGCAGCCAGCACCCTGAAAGCGCAGGTTGCTGCGCTATCAGTATTTCTAGAGAGACGGTTATCCCTAGATCCCTATGTCATCAGATTTTTTAAGGCATTGGCCAGGGCTAGGCCTTCCCCCTTTAAGTTTTTTCCCAAGTGGGACTTATCGGTGGTTTTGGGGGGTCTGACAAAAAGACCTTTCGAACCACTGTTAGAAGCATCTTTAAAATTTTGGACCCTGAAAGTGGTCCTTTTAGTAGCCGTCACCTCGGCTAGGAGAATTAGTGAGCTACAGGCTCTTTCTATTGTGGAACCCTTCTTGACCATCTTCCCAGATAGTCGTGTTGAGGACAGATCCTGGGTTCCTTCCTAAGGTGGTGTCGGCCTTCCATAGGACACAAGAAATAGTGTTACCTACCTTTTTGTCCGGCTCCTTCCGGTTCAAGGGAAGTAGAGTTTCATACCTTAGATGTCAGAAGGTGCATTATGCACTACCTGGAAGTCACCAGGGAATTTAGGAAATCCAATTCTCTGTTTGTGTTGTTCTCGGGTGCACGTAGGGGGTACAGTGCTTCCAAAAGTACGCTAGCCAGATGGCTCTGTATGGCTATCCACGAGGCCTATAAAGCTAGGGATATAGAACCTCCCCCAGGGGTGGTGGCACATTCTACAAGGGCAGTGGCAACTTCCTGGGCAGAACGGGCTGGAGCTTCACCAGAGCTCATCTGCAAGGCAGCTACGTGGACGAGTTTTTCCACTTTTACTCCCCACTACAGGATGGATCTGCTTTCAGCGGCGGAGCAGTCCTTTGGCAGGAAGGTCCTGCAAGCGGTGGTCCCACCCTAGAGTAAGTACTCGGTTATCATCTCCAAGTGCTGTCCTGAAAGACGAAGTGAGAAAACCTTAGTTAGACTTACCGGTAACGGTATTTCTATGAGTCTTTCAGGACAGCACCGATAACCCACCCTTCTCTTATCTGGTGGATATATGTGTGTGTATATATATAATGTGTGTGTGTGTATATATATATATATATATATATATGTGTGTGTTGTACTAACATGTTTGGTTGCTATGTTCTGCTTATCTCATTTCAGTATGGCCGGAGGTGCTCGTGTACAACTGAGGCCATGGTGGAGGTGGGCGGAAGTTATAGCAGTGACTGCAGTGTTTCCTGGGAAGTGGGTGGAGCTGCGCTCTCTCCAAGTGCTGTCCTGAAAGACTCATAGAAATACCGTTACCGGTAAGTCTAACTAAAGTTTTCTTCATATATAATGCTGCTGCTTTGAAGCAGACAGTCCATGTACAAAAAACATGTGATGAATAAAGTATAACAAAATCTCGCACGCTCGCTCGTCCTCTCGCTCTCTGATCAGTATACAGTTCTAACCACACTATTTACAATAAGAACATATATATAAAACTGTCACATACCTATTTTTAGCCCCTGGCTTCCATAAAACAAGACTCTGGCCTTGTGTGTCTGTCTCCATGTGGCTCTGTCTCTGTGTGGAATAACCTAGCAGCACATGGAGTATTAGGAACCTCCCAGACAGAGTGTTTGTAAAGCTGGGTGTGACTGGTCAAGACTCTGCTCAATGTGAGATTGGCTGTGATTGGGCTAAAGCTTCTGATGAGTCACAAAAGCTTAACTCTATGCTTGCTGGCATGAATTCAACTGTGTTATTCCTTACCTCCTGCTGCCATACAAACCAATGACTCTTAAAGGGGAGGTTCCCCTAAAAATAAACTTTTAACATTGCATGTCTCTTTTTAATTACATGTAGAATCGGCTGGTAGTTTAAAAAAAAACGTCCGTACATACCATTTTCGGCATGTAGTCTCACCGTCGCTTCCGGGTCTGGCGGTCGGGTATGGGTGTGCCTACTTGATTGACAGGCATCCGATCGACGCATACAGCGCGTCACAAGATGCCGAAAGAAGCTGAACGTTGGTGCGCATGCGCCGTATAGAGCCGCACCAACGTTCGGCTTCTTTCGGGATCTCGTGACGCGCTGTATGCGTCGATCGGATGCCTGTCCCCGACCGCCAGACACGGAAGCGACGGTGAGACTACATGCCGAAAATGGTATGTACGGACGTTTTTTTTTTTTAAACTACCAGCCGATTCTACATGTAATTAAAAAGAGACCTGCAATGTTAAGTTTCTTTTTAGTGGAACCTCCCCTTTAAAGGCATATTTTTTTTTCTTTTCCTTCTGTGAACACAACATACAACTGTTATGACATCTAAGCACAAAATCACAGTGGATATCTCTGCTTTTGTCTCTTACATATAAACATGTGCTGTACATTAGGTTCTTAGCAGGTTGAGCTGTATATACATGTAGGTTATATTAGCTACCTAGGACAGGTTCTAGCTGGCCAGCTACACCAGAACCTATCCATCTGGTTTATTTACATATAAATGGAGGGGGAAGAGCCTCTGTAAACATGCTCTTGCTAAACCGAACGTTATATTATTTCTATCATCAAAACAATACAAATGGCCAGAGCAACATAAACGCATAGATGGCAGAGCTCCCGGGTGCTTGATCCACAGTCTGAGTAGAGTATAGTGGAAAAAAATTATCTGAACTCTGGTTGTTGCTTTTTAAATTTCTTAATTTTATTGAATAGCCACAGTGAACAAACGCAGATTAAGTCAGTTGACGTGTTTCAGCCTAAGGCCATAAACATGAAACAAAGAATAATAATGGCCATAAAAAGTTAAGATCATAAAAATAGTAGTCCCCCTTACCAGGGGCGTCATTGGGGGTGGGCTGAGGAGGCTGGAGCCCCGAATGGGCAGCCGAAAAGCCCCTAGTCTCTGGCATGCCGAACTCAATTAGTAGCCCCGAACGCTAGAGGCGTACTAAGTGGGGGGGGCGGGTGCCACACACTGGCGGGGTGTCAGGCCGGCACCCCCCCATGACTGAAGCAGCCGCGGGTTTAAGAAGCACAGCGGCAGGTAAGAACATCGCAGCCAGTACGAGGGGGCTTTAGGTATAGGGGGGGAAGGGGTGTTTGCCGTGCTTAACTGACACCTGCCTGTGCTGCTCTGTCCTATCTGTCTCGGCTGTCTCACGCAGCCGAGCCAGAGTGAATTTGCCGCCTCCCCCTCCTCCGTTTAGACTGCTACACGTGTGCCATGTGCATCATGTCCCGTGCAGATCATCTGAGCCGAAGTGACAGGCGGGAGGTCTGAAGGGGGGACTGTCTGCACGGTGGGGGGGGCTGTCTGCACTGTGAGGGGGTCTGTGTAACATGCACGGGGTCCAGAACTGTTGGGGGGATGTCTGTGTAACATACAGGCATCCAGAGCTGTGTGGGTCTGTGTAATGTAAAGGGGTGCAAGGTGCTGTGCAATGTAAAGGTCTAGAGGTGCAGGGTGCTGTGCAATGTAAAGGGGTCTAGAGGTGCAGGGTGCTGTGTAATGTAAAGGGGTCTAGAGGGTGCTGTGTAATGTAAAGGGGTCTAGAGGTGCAGGGTACTGTGTAATGTAAAGGGGTCTAGAGGTGCAGGGTGCTGTGTAATGTACACAGTAGTGATAAAGATATTTGATGCAGAGGTATACAGGGGGCACAGTGGGGTGTTTTTTTACATTTTAAGGTGAGGGGTGCCAGATATAGGATCCGCCCCGGGTGCCAAATGCACTAGGTACGCCCCTGCCAAGCGCCACCAAGCAGGGACCATTCTTTTTTCTAGTGTGCCTGAAGACTCAGCAGGTCCTGCCTTCTGGAACCTGCAGCGCCGATGGACATCCCACTGGTCCAATCCGGGACCACGGGACATGTGACGTCCATCATAGGTGCTATAAGCTCAGAAGGCAGGAATTACAATAGCGCCCCATGTCCATCGGTTCAGTGGCTCTCCTCAGCTGCATCTGTACGACAGGGTGACCTCAGGCACATTGGCACCCCACATCCCAGCTCCCTGCTCCATTCAGCGGATCTCCTTTCCTCCTCGGTTCCTAAGTCCTGAGCCTCCTCGAGTCCTCTGGCTGCATCTCTACCATGCCTGAGGTAGGTCACTCAGTGATTGTGTATGCAGATCAGGTCAGGTCAGTGTATGCACATCAGGTCAGGTCAGTGTATGCACATCAGGTCAGGTCAGTGTATGCAGGTCAGGTCAGTGTTGGTGTATGTGTACTACTAACACACTCACATAGGTCAGGGTATGTGTATCAGGTAGGTCACCCTTCGGCACTCCACCGACCGTGCCCGCACCACCCCCCCTGGTGGCGGCTTGGCTTGGCTTTGGGCTGAAGCCCCTGTTTTTTTGGCACCTAGCAATGTCCCTGCCCCTTACATTGCAGGCTAGTGAGTGAGGAGCCCTTTACATTGGTAAAGTAGAAAGGTTCTCCCTAAATTAGTGGTTAGTAGTGTTGCTCACGAATATTCGCTTTGCGAATATTCGGCTCGAATATGGCATATTCGAGTAATCGCGCAATATATCGAATATCGCGGTGAATATTCGCAATTCCGAATATTCGGATTTTTCAAAATTTATTTTTAAAACAGATCACATCCTAGTGCTCCCCATCGACGTTTAAAAGCATTGCTGGTATGATTAGAGACCTTGGGCCTGAGTAGCTGCAGCGATCCTTTTATATTATAGAAATATCGCAATGCGAATTTGCGACACTAGCCTTATCGCGCGATCGTTATATATTCCCGAAAAATCGCAATGCGATTACGAGACAGTAGCGATATCGCGCGATTATCTTTTCTTCCGCCTCAGAGAGATTATTTCAGTCTCATTATTGAAACGGATCACATCCTAGTGATCTCCTTCGACGTCTTAAAGCATTGCTGTTATTATTAGAGACCTTGGTCCGAGTAGCAGACGCAATTTCTTTATATTGCCGAATATTCGCAATGCGAATATTCGGCAATAGGGATATTGCGCGATTATTTACTCCGCCCTTCTGCATCAGAGCCAATCACAGTTCTCCTTCCACACTCGTCATAGGTTAGCAACCAATAGGAACCTGCCTGTATGGGCATTATATAAGGTCACTCCCAGCAGCATTTCATTGCAGATCCAGAACTTGGCTAGAGAGTGTGGAGACTGTGTCTGTGTTGCTGGTATTTTGCATCTTGCATCATCATCAGCATTGTCCTTTATGGTTGCTATTTGCTACAGTACTTACTGATTCCAGTGGATATTTTACAGCTCATAATCCTAAACTGCTTTTTTCAAAGCAATACACCCAAGAGCTTTTTTAAAAGCTAATTTTTGTTTTGTGCTCTGTTGTTCAACTTCTGTTAGTGTAGTAAGTTGCAGCTTAGCTATTGACTGCTTCCTATTGCTTTAATTGCAGATATTCCAGATTTCCTGATTCCTGAAAGCCCCAAGAGATTTTTTAAAAGACCCTTTTTTTTTTCTGCTGTGTTGTTCAAATTCTGTTAGTGAAGTAAGTTGCAGCTTAGCTATTGACTGCTTCTTATTGATTTAATTGCATATATTCCAGATTTCCTGATTCCTTAAAGGCGCAAGAGCTTTTTTAAAAGCTCTTTTTTTTTTTCTGCTGTGTTGTTCAACTTCTGTTAGTGTAGTAAGTTGCAGCTTAGCTATTGACTGCTTCTTATTGATTTAATTCCACATATTCCAGATTTCCTGATTCCTTAAAGGCCCAAGAGCTTTTTTAAAATCTCATTTTTGTTTTCTGCTGTGTTGTTCAACTTCTGTTAGTTTAGTAAGTTGCAGCTTAGCTATTGACTGCTTCTTATTGATTTAATTGCAGATTTTCCTGCTTCCTGAAAGGCCCAAGAGCTTTTTTAAAAGCTAGGTTTTGTTTTGTTCATTTTAGTTAGATTTCTGTATAGTAAGTGTACATACTGTTGGTGTACATTTATTGCAGCTAGCTTACTTTAGTGTGTGTTTAGTGTCTGTGTTCTGTGTTTAAAAAAAAAAAAGTTATTAGTTAGTGTTTCTTTATTTTTTTTTATTTTTTTTGTAGTTGTAGTCCTTGTCAGTTAGTGTTTTAAAAAAAAAAAAAAAAAAAGTAGCCTTAGTTTATAGTCATATACGTTTGTGTAAGCAGTTAGTGTTTGTTGAGTGCATTTCTTTTTATTTTTTGTAGTTCTTGTCTTTGGTTTACTAGTTTTATTAAAGTTTAGTAGCTGTCTGTGTACGTCTTTGTCTGCGTGCCTGTTTTTTAAAAAAACACCAAAAAACATTTTACACACATTTCCCTCCCCCAATAAAGTTTACCCCCCCCACACACACACATCAGCAATTATGAGCGGCATCCGTGGCCGTGGCAGCAGGGGTAGGGGAGTTACTCCCAGTGCTGGGTCGCTGCCAGCACGGGGTACCTCTCGTGCCCCTACTATTGCTAGAGGATCGGGTGGAAGGGGAGTCCGCCTCATGCGTGATTTTTTTGCATCTGGCAGCCGCCCGATATTGCCATCTCAGGCTCAAGGAGTGGTGGACTACATGGGGCACAGCAGTGCCACTGAGTCGTCGGTCCCGACTCCCAGTAGTTCCACTATTACACCGTTGCCTGTAGTACCCCCCCCCCCAGCCCCCAAGAGTCCAGCATCTTACTGTTCGACAGCGACAGTGAGAGGGATGTCTTGGTGGAGGCCATGCATCGGGCAGAGCTCCCGCTCTGTCCTGATGGTCAGGACCTTTTTGAAGGGATGGACGATGAGTATGGGATACCTGCCGTCAGTATCCCAGAGACATCCCTTCAAAGTGGTGGTGCTGTTTTGGTGCAGGAAACATCAGCACCTAGTCAGACCCAGGCGTGGGTGAGGGAACAGCGGAGCCAGGCTATCGGCTCCATGTCAGCTGGTTCCCTCATACCACAACATCACAGCCCTTGGTCTGACATCTCTGGGGGCGAGGAGGGTGACCCATCATGGTTGCCATCTGTCTCGTCGGCTCACTGCGACAGTGACGACGGGGAAGGTAGGCACCCTGTGGAAACGGTGCGCCAGGTCACCACCAGGGAGACCAGCGTCAGGGTCTCCACTGGAGATGGCAGCAGGAGGTGTCAGCAGCAGCAGCAGCAGCAGGCAGCTCCACCTGTGCGTACCGAGTCCCAGCAGGTGCAAGTCAGCGTTACCCCATCTGACGGGAGGGTGACGCTGAAGTCACCTGTCTGGGCCTACTTCACCCTGGTGGCAGACAACCCTCTAGTGGCCATCTGCCGGATCTGTTCAGTCAGGGTGAAGAGAGGGAAGCATTTGGCTCGGGTGGGTACCACAGCCCTGAACCAGCACCTGAGGATAAATCACTGGCGGGTGCATGACGAGATGAAGCGTGGTGGTGGTAGCAGCGCCACCACCACAAGTGAGCAGGGTACAGCAGCCCCTGCCACAGCTTCATCTCTTCCCAGCAGGTCATGCCCCCCCGCTCCCTCTACTAGTGGTACTGGTACCGGCAACCAGACCTCTACTTTGACAGCACCCTCCGCGTCCGTGTCCCGCACTGCCGTCCGGCGCCAGGCGACTATTTCAGACGCCTTTGAACGCAACACTCCCTTCTCCACCGGAGACCGACGTGTGCGTTCCCTCAATGGGCTCCTGGCAAGGGTTATTGCCCAACATCTTCTTCCCTTCAATATCGTGGACAGCAACCCCTTCAGACAGATGTTGGAGCAGGCCCAACCCCAATGGCGTGTCCCCAGCCGCCATTTCTTTGCCAGGACTGGTGTCCCTGCCCTACACCAGCACATTGTGAAGAATGTAACCCTGTCGCTGGATCACGCTGTCAGCGACAGGGTGCATCTGACAATGGATGGCTGGACCAGCAGGCATGGGCAGGGGCGCTACATAAGCTTTACTGCCCATTGGGTTTCCCTCCAAGGCGCCGGGGAGGGATCGGCGGCAACAGATTTTGTGGTGCCGCCCCGGGGTGTCCAGGGGAGAACTGCTGGTCTCCGACAAGCCTCTGTCTCCGCAGCTGCTGAGCCTCCCAGCAAGCGCCCCCGTAGCTACTCAGGTGTGGTGCACGTGCGCTGTCAGGCCGTGCTCCAGCTTGTTAGCTTAGGGGACCGGAGACACACTGGACAAGAAGTGCTGACCGCACTTCAGGCTCAGGTCCAGAAGTGGCTGACACCACGAAGGCTCCAGGCAGGTATGGTTGTCTGTGATAACGGCAGCAACCTACTCTCCGCCCTTCAGGCTGGCAGTCTGACTCACGTGCCCTGTCTGGCACATGTCCTCAACCTAGTGGTGCAGAAGTTCATGCGCACCTATCCTGGGTTGAGTGACATTGTGCTAAGGGTGCGTAGGATTGCCAGCCACTTCAGGCGCTCCCCAACCGCTACCGCGTCCCTGTCCAAGTGGCAGCGGGTCAACAGGCTGCCCCCTCACAGGCTGATTGTGGACAGTGTAACGCGGTGGAACTCCACCCTCCAAATGCTGGAGAGGTTGTGGGAGCAGCGAAGGGCGGTGAGGCAGTACCTGCTGGAGCAACCCACTGCCGGCCCAGCATCAACACTCCCGTACATCACCTGTGCGGAGTGGGGGCAGATACACCAGGTCTGCCAGGTGTTGGGCCCTTTTGAGCAGGCGACCAAGATGGTCAGCAGGGAGCATGTCGGCCTTAATGACGTGCTCCCTATAGTGTTCGTGCTGGAGAGGACACTAGATCGCCTGCTCCAAGCTGGGGAGAGTGCCTTGGTGGAGCAGGAGGAGGCAGCACTGCTCCACCGAGACCAGGGCCAGGACGAGGAGGAGGAGGAGGAGGAGGAGGAGGAGGATGATGATGATGAGGACGAGGTTGCTGGTGTCGTCCTGGAGTCAGGGCCTGGCCAGGAGGGACAGCAGGTGTTGGGGGCACCGATAGTCCGGGGGTTGGGCATCTCTGAGCGTGATCAGCAGCGCCTCAGGGAAGAAGAGTCTGACCTCATTGACCTGGGCAGCAGTGAGGAGTCACAGCGGGCTGCGCTCTTCCCCATGGCTGCCCACATGCTGAGATGCCTCAGGAGGGACCCCCGGGTTAAGACCATCAAGGGCAGGGATGATTATTGGATGGCCACCCTTTTGGATCCCAGGTGCAAGGGGAAAGTGGAGCAGTTCATCCCAGCCAGTCGGAGGCAGCGCCGGATGGAGGAACTGCAGGCAGGCATTGTCAGCCGGTTGGAGCAGGCAACTCCCCGGCCTCCAGTTGTCACCCCTCATCTCACCCAGCAGGTGTCTGCACCCAGCAGCAGCCGAGCAGGGGACCTAATGGAAGAGATGAGGATGTTCTTCCAATCGGATCAACCCAGTACCAGCAGCAGCAGAAGCAGTCACCACCAGCGTCTGGCCCACATGGTGGCAGATTACATGGCGTCCGCCGGTGCTTCGGAGAGTATGAATACCGACGACCCCATGGAGTACTGGGTTGCCAGATTGGACACCTCCCGCGAGCTCGCTCAGTATGCGCTGGAGCTATTGTCTTGCCCCCCCTCCAGCGTACTATCTGAGCGGACATTCAGCGCGGCAGGTGGGGTGGTCACGGACAAGAGGACCCGTCTGTCCACAGACTCCGTGGACAGACTCACATTCATAAAGATGAATGAGTCCTGGATCGGCGGTGACTTTCTGGCACCCGTCGTCGGTTCAGGGCGCTGAAGGGTCCCTTGTCATGCATTCCCTGATTTATTTACAGTGCTGAAAAAATGTATTTGAACACCTGAGTAAATCAATGTAAATATTTGGTAGAGTAGGCTGTGTTTGCAATTACAGCGGTCAAACCTTTCTTGTAGTTTTTCACCAGCTTTGCACACACTGTAGGAGGGATATTTGACCCACTCCTCCACACAGATCTTCTCTACATGAGTCAGTTTTCTGGGCTATCGCTGTGAAAACCCGAGTTTGAGCTCCCTCCAAAAATTCTCTATTGGGTTTAGGTCTGGAGACTGGCTAGGCCACGCCAGAACCTTGATATGCTCCTTACAGAGCCACTCCTTGGTTATTCTGGCTGTGTGCTTTGGGTCATTGTCATGTTGGAAGACCCAGCCTCGACCCATCTTCAAAGCTCTAACTGAGGGAAAGAGGTTGTTGCCCAAAATCTCGCAATACATGGCCCCGAACATCCTGTCCTTATTATAATGCAGTAACCCTGTCCCATGTGCACAAAAACACCCCCAAAGCATGATGCTACCACACCCATGCTTCACAGTAGGGATGGCGTTCTTGGCATGGTACTCATCATTCTTCTTCCTCCAAAGACGGTTAGTGGAATTATGACCAAAAAGTTATATTATGGTCTCATCTGACCACAGGACTTTCTCCCATCAGTCCTCTGCATCAGTGAAGACACCTATGTCACAAGTTATTTGCCACTCTATACTACTATTACCACTGCTGCTGCTGCTGCTGTTCATGGCTGCTCTTTCCCGAGTCATTTCACACTATATTGTCTACTGCTACTAATACTGCTGCTGCTCACGACACCTATGTCACTAGTTATTTGACACTATGGACTACTATGGTCACTACTGACGCTGTAAGGTCCTGCCCACGTGTTTAGATGTACTATGTCTGCAGTCTCTGACCATCTCCTGTACTATGTCTGCAGTCTGACCATCTCATGTACTATGTCTGCAGTCTGACCATCTCATGTTACATGAGATGGTCAGACTGCAGACATAGTACAGGAGATGGTCAGAGACTGCAGACATAGTACAGGAGATTGTCATAGACTGCAGACATAGTACAGGAGATGGTCAGACTGCAGACATAGTACAGGAGATGGTCATAGACTGCAGACATAGTACATGAGATGGTCAGACTGCAGACATAGTACAGGAGATTGTCATAGACTGCAGACATAGTACAGGAGATGTCAGAGACTGCAGACATAGTACAGGAGATTGTCAGAGACTGCAGACATAGTACATGAGATGGTCAGACTGCAGACATAGTACAGGAGATTGTCATAGACTGCAGACATAGTACAGGAGATGGTCATAGACTGCAGACATAGTACAGGAGATGGTCAGAGACTGCAGACATAGTACTGGAGATTGTCAGAGACTGCAGACATAGTACAGGAGATGGTCAGACTGCAGACATAGTACAGGAGATGGTCATAGACTGCAGACATAGTACAGGAGATGGTCAGAGACTGCAGACATAGTACTGGAGATTGTCAGAGACTGCAGACATAGTACATGAGATGGTCAGACTGCAGACATAGTACAGGAGATGGTCAGACTGCAGACATAGTACATGAGATGGTCAGACTGCAGACATAGTACAGGAGGTTGTCATAGACTGCAGACATAGTACAGGAGATGGTCAGACTGCCTACATAGTACAGGAGATGGTCAGAGACTGCAGACATAGTACAGGAGATGGTCAGAGTACTGCATCTCCTGACTATAGTACATGATGTCTGATCTCCTGGTCAGACTGCATGACATGTCCTGTACTAGGAGTCTATGACCATCTCCTGTCAGAGACTGCAGACATAGTACATGACTCATGTACTATGTCTGCAGTCTCTGACCATCTCCTGTACTATGTCTGCAGTCTGACCATCTCATGTACTATGTCTGCAGTCTCTGACAATCTCCTGTCATATGTCTGCAGTCTATGACCATCTCCTGTACTATGTCTGCAGTCTGACCATCTCCTGTACTATGTCTGCAGTCTGACCATCTCATGTACTATGTCTGCAGTCTCTGACAATCTCCTGTCATATGTCTGCAGTCTATGACAATCTCCTGTACTATGTCTGCAGTCTCTGACCATCTCCTGTACTATGTAGGCAGTCTGACCATCTCCTGTACTATGTCTGCAGTCTATGACATGTCCTGTACTATGTAGGCAGTCTGACCATCTCCTGTACTATGTCTGCAGTCTATGACATGTCCTGTACTATGTCTGCAGTCTATGACCATCTCCTGTGCTATGTCTCCAGTCTCTGACCATCTCCTGTACTATGTCTGCAGTCTGACCATCTCATGTACTATGTCTGCAGTCTCTGACAATCTCCTGTCATATGTCTGCAGTCTATGACCATCTCCTGTACTATGTCTGCAGTCTGACCATCTCCTGTACTATGTCTGCAGTCTGACCATCTCATGTACTATGTCTGCAGTCTCTGACAATCTCTGTACTATGTGCAGTCATATGTCTGCAGTCTGACCATCTCCTGACAATCTCCTGTACTATGTCTGCATGTCTGACCATCTCCTGTACTATGTCTGCAGTCTATGACCACTATGTCTGCAGTCTCTGTGCAGTCTGACCATGTCTCAGTCTATGACAATCTCCTGTACTATGTCTGCAGTCTCTCATTCTCCTGACCATGTCTGACCATCTCCTGTGACCACTATGTAGGCAGTCTGACCATCTCCTGTACTATGTCTGCAGTCTATGACATTCTCCTGTACTATGTCTGCAGTCTGACCATCTCATGTACTATGTCTGCAGTCTCTGACAATCTCCTGTCATATGTCTGCAGTCTATGACAATCTCCTGTACTATGTCTGCAGTCTGACCATCTCATGTCCTATGTCTGCAGTCTCTGACAATCTCCTGTCATATGTCTGCAGTCTATGACAATCTCCTGTGCTATGTCTGCAGTCTCTGACCATCTCCTGTACTATGTCTGCAGTCTCTGACCATGTCCTGTACTATGTAGGCAGTCTGACCATCTCCTGTACTATGTCTGCAGTCTATGACATGTCCTGTACTATGTAGGCAGTCTGACCATCTCCTGTACTATGTCTGCAGTCTGACATGTCCTGTACTATGTCTGCAGTCTATGACCATCTCCTGTGCTATGTCTACAGTCTCTGACCATCTCCTGTACTATGTCTGCAGTCTATGACAATCTCCTGTACTATGTCTGCAGTCTGACCATCTCATGTACTATGTCTGCAGTCTCTGACAATCTCCTGTCATATGTCTGCAGTCTATGACAATCTCCTGTACTATGTCTGCAGTCTATGACAATCTCCTGTACTATGTCTGCAGTCTGACCATCTCATGTACTATGTCTGCAGTCTCTGACAATCTCCTGTCATATGTCTGCAGTCTATGACAATCTCCTGTGCTATGTCTGCAGTCTCTGACCATCTCCTGTACTATGTCTGCAGTCTCTGACCATGTCCTGTACTATGTAGGCAGTCTGACCATCTCCTGTACTATGTCTGCAGTCTATGACATTCTCCTGTACTATGTCTGCAGTCTGACCATCTCATGTACTATGTCTGCAGTCTCTGACAATCTCCTGTCATATGTCTGCAGTCTATGACAATCTCCTGTGCTATGTCTGCAGTCTCTGACCATCTCCTGTACTATGTCTGCAGTCTATGACAATCTCCTGTACTATGTCTGCAGTCTCTGACAATCTCCTGTACTATGTCTGCAGTCTGACCATCTCATGTACTATGTCTGCAGCCTCTGACAATCTCCTGTACTATGTCTGCAGTCTGACCATCTCCTGTACTATGTCTGCAGTCTGACCATCTCCTGTACTATGTCTGCAGTCTGACCATCTCATGTACTATGTCTGCAGTCTCTGACAATCTCCTGTACTATGTCTGCAGTCTATGACAATCTCCTGTACTATTTTTGCAGTCTGACCATCTCCTGTACTATGTCTGCAGTCTATGACAATCTCCTGTACTATGTCTGCAGTCTCTGACCATGTCCTGTACTATGTAGGCAGTCTGACCATCTCCTGTACTATGTCTGCAGTCTATGACATTCTCCTGTACTATGTCTGCAGTCTGACCATCTCATGTACTATGTCTGCAGTCTCTGACAATCTCCTGTCATATGTCTGCAGTCTATGACAATCTCCTGTGCTATGTCTGCAGTCTCTGACCATCTCCTGTACTATGTCTGCAGTCTATGACAATCTCCTGTACTATGTCTGCAGTCTCTGACAATCTCCTGTACTATGTCTGCAGTCTGACCATCTCATGTACTATGTCTGCAGCCTCTGACAATCTCCTGTACTATGTCTGCAGTCTGACCATCAAATGTAATATGTCTGCAGTCTCTGACAATCTCCTGTACTATGTCTGCAGTCTGACCATCTCATGTACTATGTCTGCAGTCTCTGACATGTCCTGTACTATGTCTGCAGTCTATGACCATCTCCTGTACTATGTCTGCAGTCTGACCATCTCCTGTACTATGTCTGCAGTCTGACCATCTCATGTACTATGTCTGCAGTCTCTGACAATCTCATGTACTATGTCTGCAGTCTCTGACCATCTGCTGTACTGTGTCTGCAGTCTCTGACCATCTCCTTTAGTATTTAGGGGGGAGAGCCATGCGCACTTGCCCTGCAATCGTGATGCATCGCGGAATCGAATCGAATCGTGGACTTGATAATCGAAATTGCATCGAATCGTGAGACGGGTGAAGATGCGCAGCCCTCGTTTTTATGGTGCAGTTTTGATGGGCTAGTTTTTGATGGAGCAGTTTTTGATGGGGCTATGGACCGAACTGGATTGACACACGGTTGGATCACATTTACATCTCCAGGGGCACCGTCTCCAGTCAGTAGAATTGGTGGAGGCATTACCACGCCGCACAATTTCCCCTGAAATTGTATCTTTTCTAGTCACATTACATTTTAATAATACTGCTGCTTCCTCCATGCTGAGTAATGCTTCATGACCTCTCTGCACAGCGGATCCACCAACAGCCTCCGCTACAAGCTACCAGACCGGATCGTAACAGCAAGTGTAATTAAAATAATGAACTTTATGTTAAACCCTGATTTGCGGCCTTTATACTGCAACCATTATACTGCAACCATTAGACTGTATGCAAGAGCAAATCTGCACTCTCTCTCTCTTTCTTGCGCTCTCTCTCTCTCTATATCTATGGTTGCTTTTGTTATGTTCATTTTTCGACAGTTTAATTTGTGTTTGTAGTGACTGTGTCTGTGTACTTTAGTTTGTCCTAGTTTTTTGTTAAATAAAATAATAGTATAAAATGAATTTGCTTATTATGAAGTTAGATGTGTTGATGTTGATGTTGATGTGTTAGATGTGAACTTAGATGTGTTGAAAAACATAAAAATCTATCTCAAAAATGAAGGAAACATTTCAAAAAAATAAAACTTTTTATTAAGCCTCTCAAATTTCAAGTAACGTGTTCATGCGCTTCTGCTTTTCCTCAATTTGTAAGCACACTCTCACCAGTTCCTCCTCCAACTGCTGATTCTGCTTGAGCAGGTAGCTAACTTTTCTTTGATTCGCCATCAATTTTTCTTAAGTTTTTTTCACAACTGCTTGGAGCTTCGTGATTTCTTTTGCAGCTGTCCGGATATAAGACAAAAAAAAATTGGTTTTCAAAGACCCTTAACAAATACATAAAATATTTCTGTTGCTTATTAATCAATCATTATCATGTCTATACACTTGTTATGTGTCTAGCACAGACCGGGAGTGCAGAATTATTAGGAAAATTAGTAATTGGACCACATCATCCTCTTTATGCATCTTGTCTTACTCCAAGCTGTATAGGCTCGAAAGCCTACTACCAATTAGGCATATTAGGTAATGTTCAACTCTGTAATGAGAAGGTGTGTGGTCTAATGACAACAATCTATAGCAGGTGTGCATAATTATTAGTCAACTTCCTTTCCTTTGGCAAAATGGGTCAAAAGAAGGACTTGACAGTCTCTGAAAAGTTAAAAATAGAGAGGTATCTAGCAGAGGGATGTAGCACTCTTAAAATTGAAAATTTTCTGAAGCGTGATCAGAGAACAATCAAGCATTTCATCCAAAATAGTCAACAGGGTCGCAAGAAGCGTGTGGAAATACCAAGGCGCAAAATAACTGCCCACGAACTGAGGAAAGTCAAGCGTGCAGCTGCCAAGATGCCACTTGCCACCAGTTTGGCCATATTTCAGAGCTGCAACATCACTGAAGTGCCCAAAAGCACAAGGTGTGCAATACTCAGAGACATGGCCAAGGTAAGAAAGTCTGAAAGACGACCACCACTGAACAAGATACAGAAGCTGAAACGTCAATACTGGGCCAAGAAATATCTCAAAAATGATTTTTCTAAGGTTTTATGGACTGATGAAATGAGAGTGAGTCTTGATGGGCCAGATGGATGGGCCAGTGGCTGGATTGGTAAAGGGCAGAGAGCTCCAGTCCGAGTCAGACGCCAGCAAGGTCGAGGTGGAGTACTGGTTTGGGCTGGTATCATCAAAGATGAGATTGTGGGGCATTTTCGGGTTGAGGATGGAGTGAAGCTCAACTCCCAGTCCTACTGCCAGTTTCTGGAAGACCCCTTCTTCAAGCAGTGGTACAGGAAGAAGTCTGCATCCTTCAAGAAAACCATGATTTTCATGCAGGACAATGCTCCAGCACACGCGTCCAAGTACTCCAAAGCGTGGCTGTCAAGAAAGTGTATTAAAGAAAAAAAAATAATGACATAGCCTCCTTGTTCACCTGATCTGAACCCCATTGAGAAGAACCTGTGGTCCATCATCAAATGTGAGATTTACAAGGAGGGAAAAGAGTACACCTCTCTGAACAGTGTCTGGGAGGCTGCGGTTGCTGCTGCACGCAATGTTGATGGTGAACAGATCAAAACACTGACAGAATCCATGGATTTCAGGCTTATGAGTGTCCTTGCAAAGAAAGGTGGCTATATTGGTCACTGATTAGTTTTTGTTTTGTTTTTGAATGTCAGAAATGTATATTTGTGAATGTTGAGATGTTATATTGGTTTCACTGTTAAAAAGAAATAATTAAAATGGGTATATATATTATTTTTTTGGTTAAGTTGCCTAATAATTCAGCACAGTAATAGTACTCACCTGCACACACAGATATCCCCCTACAATAGCTAACACTAAAAACAAAATAAAAACTACTTCCAAAAATATTCGGCTTTGATATTAATGAGTTTTTGGGGTTCATTGAGAACATGGTTGTTGTTCAATAATACAATGAATCCTCAAAAATACAACTTGCCTAATAATACTGCACTACCTGTATACTTCTATCATAAATACCATATTATGGTTCTGCAATCTGACGGGTGCGCTTTATATGTTGTGCATTTTTATATCTACATTTTATTGTTGAAATGTTATTAATCTTTGTGCACATATTTACCTTCCTGAACGAGGCTTAATGAACCTCCAGTTTGAGGCACCTCCACCTCTCCAGCGACCAGCATGCAGATATCTCCTATCTCGGGACTATTTGGGGGGGGACATCCTCCACAACAGGAGCTGTGGCTGTCGATTGGGAGGTCCCTGGCTGATCCTCCTCATCCCTCTCCTCCTCTGCCTCATCCTCCTCTGGCACATCCTCCTCTTCTTCCTCCTCATCAGTGTCCTGGTTCATTTTGCGCTTGTTGCGCACAGCTGGTATCGGAGCTTCTAGAATAACACAATGTTCATATATTAGAAAAATATTTTCTAATGACGTATGCAAATTCGGTGTACTCTGCTGTATTGTATATGAATACAAATTAATTCATATAGACAGTTAACCAATGGGAAAATGTTATATTAAAGGGTCTTGTGGGCACTACAGGGGACTGAGCGTGAGCTGGTCTGCCACAATGGTAAAATGAGCTGTTTTTGTCTCCTTTGTTTTGTTCAGACGATATCATGTTAAAAAAAAAGGGCCTGATGGATCACACGGGATTACTATGATAACCCCACGCCTAACACAGGAATTGAGTGGGAATCTATATATATAAAACTCAACGTGTCTGTATGTATGTATGTATGTACCAGCATCACGTCCAAACGGCGAAAGATATTTACATGAAACTTGGCACACAGGTTACTTATGTGTCAGCCACATAAACATAGGATAGGTGATTTAAGCCTTACCCTCCCCCATTTGCCATGGTCGGGGTTTTTCTTTAAATTCCCATCCCTTCAACTCTATGGGAAATACATGTCACTTGATAACAGCTGTAGATATTTCGATAACACTTGGTCACATGTTACTTACACGTCCACTTAAAGCATAGGATTGTTAATTTATAAATTAACTACCCCCATTTGTGATGGTCGTGGTTTTTGTTTAAAGTCCCATGCAAAGCAATGGGAAATGTATGTTCCCACATAACTTCTGTGTTGCTGTCTGCTGTCCCATGTCTTTTTTCAACAGTACTATGAATACCTTGGCTGGTGGTGATATATGTTACCACAACATGGCGTCTGGGTTAACAACATCTGCCCTTACATTAATTACATATGACCTTAAATAACTGTCAACAAAGGAGCTGCGGTGGGTCAACGCGATTGCTACTGCGCTGACAAGCCATTCACCTCTGCAGCTAGGGGTTCTGATCCCGCTCTCGGCTACATGTTAATTGAGTTTGTTGTTCTCAGCCCGGCCTCAGGTGGGAGTGCTATGCGAGGTAAGCCTGCGCTTAGTACGCCTACCCCCCTCCCACAAAAACCACCACACTTACACACGGACTCGAAATTGGGTTAACATGCGCGCACTCTGGTCACGCGGTCTCTAAAAAGAGAGGCGAAGGACTAACGGGGCTGTTTGAGCGGGCCAATCCTCTCACTACCTTATAGGGAGTCCCTCTGCCACGTTGGGCTTCAAAGCGGAGCAGGTAGGACGGGCTGTATGTGAGGACCCCCTCTCACACGCCATTGTCGCCAGGGGCATGGAGAAAGGTGGCATATTGCCTCTGGGGGAGGCCTGTCTACTCCCAAATCCTGCAGTCCGTCTTCTCTCTAGAGTACACGCACGAAATACACTATAGAAAAAAAAAACATAACTGTCAGCAATAACTTACCTGGGTGATATCTATCACGGAGACGCCTGACTCTGACCATATGCCGCCTTTTAAGGTCAGACCATTTTTTGACAATGGCCATGTAATGCGGTGGGCCGCCAGGATGTCCTGCTAATTTAGCAATGACAGACCGCACCACTTCTTGCTTCTCCACCTGCCTGTTCAGGAAATCATACTTGGTTTCCAGGAAAGTCTGCAAGATGAAGAACAAAGTATATTATAATACTTTTGTTTAAAGCCTTATGGATATATGACGGAAATCTATGGTATTCAACATTGGGAGCATTCTCGCCTTATTAATCAATGACAGGGGTAACATGACAGATTTTATATCTTGCCATTTTTTAGACATTTAGATGAATTAATTTAGAATAAATAATGGAGTTGATGTTATTTACAAACTAGAACTATCAGCATGCTCTGATACACCATGTAGCTCACCGTCACCAGCTGTACAACAATTATACTTTAACTAGGAGCATGGCTGGACAGTTAATGGCTGTTCGGTAATAACGGGGAGTTTTTTTGCAACAGCTGTAGGCTCCGTTTAGGAAACAGTGACGCATAAGCGAGTACCGCCCGCATATGAAAATGGTGTTCAAACAACACAAGTGAGGTATCGACGCGATCGTTAGAGCGAGAGCAATAATTCTAGCCCTAGAGCTAGTCCTTAGCTGAAAAAATGCAACCTTTTTGCAATCGAGAATTTTTAAGGGTGAAAGTTTGACGCCATGCCACGAGCGGGCACATTTTTTGAGCGTGACATGTTGGGTATCATTTTACTCGGCGTAACTTTATCTTTCACAAAATCTAAAAAAATTGGGCTAAATTTATTGTTGTGTTATTTTCCAATTCAAAAAAAGTTATTTTTTTCCAAAAAAAGAGCGCTTGTAAGACCGTTGCGCAAATATGGTGTGACAAGAAATATTGCAATGATTACCATTTCATTCTCTATGGCAGGGGTCTCCAAAGTACGGCCCGCGGGCCACATCCGGCCCGCCAGGCCATTTCCTCCGGCACGCAGCTGGAGTCACTGGTCCACCAGTTAGTTGTGGAACCTGCGCTGAATATTCGTCCCTAGCAATATGCAGCGCAGGTCCCGCAATCTCTCCCGGCGTCTCACTGTGTTTGTGTTGGCTGCTGGGTCCACGGGCATCCTAGCAGCCAATGATTTGTTTTAGACCCGTTGCCACACCGCCCTGCTCCGCCGTCTGCCTCGCTGTTAACCAGTAACGAGTGTGTATTAAGGCGGGGCGGGAGTCGGGAAGTGCAGCAGGTCTGAACAGCCAGTGTGTGTAATGTCTGACGCGCTGGTAAAGTACACATGCATGGAGGAGGGAGGGGGGCTGATGCGAGATGATTACTGTACACTACTGTGGAGGGTGGCTGAATGGCTCTGATATGGTACAAACATCCGGGTGCTGATAATTCTGATGGGGACACAAGTGGGAGGTGCTCTAATGGGGATACAAGTGACAAGTAGGGGGTGGTGCTCTTATGGGGACACCAGTGGGGGGGTTCTCTAATGGGGACACCAGTGGGGGGTTCTCTAATGGGGACACCAGTGGGGGGGTGCTCTTGTGGGGACACCAGTGGAGGGGGGTTTAATGGGGACAACAGTAGGGGGTGCCCTAATGGGGACACAGATGTGTCCCCAACAGTGTCCTCATACATCTGTGTCCCCAGCAGTCTCCTCATACATCTGTGCCCCCACATCAGTGTCCCCACCAGTCTCCCCACACATCTATGTCCCAAAACTTGTGTCCTCACACATCCGGGTCCCCACACTGGTGTCCCCACACATCTGTGACCCCCACCAGTCTCCTCATACATCTGTGTCCCCAGCAGTCTCCTCATTCATCTGTGTCCCCACATCGGTGTCCCCATACATCTGAGTCCCCACCAATGTGGGGGCACAGATGTATGAGGAGACTGGTGTGGCCACAGATGTGTGGGAACACCAGTGTGGGGACACAGATGTGGGGAGACAGATGTGTGGGGACACAGATGTGTGGGGACACAGATGTGTGGGGAGACTGGTGGGGACACAAATGTGTGGGGACACCAATGTGGGGACACAGATGTATGAGGATAATGGTGGGGTAACAGATGTGTGGGGACAACAGTGTGGGGACACATAATTGTGGGGACACCAGTGTGGGGGCACAGATGTATGAGGACACTGGTGGGCACACAGTTGTGTGGGGACACCAGTGTGGGGTCACAGATGTGTGGGGAGATTGGTGGGGACACAGATGTGTGTGGACACCGATGTGGGGACACAGATGTATGAGGAGACTGTTGGGGTCACAGATGTGTGGGGAGACTGGTGGGGACACAGTTGTATAAGGAGACTGGTGGGAACACAGTTGTATGGGGACACCAATGTGGGGTCACAGATGTATGAGGAGACTGGTGGGGCCACAGATGTATGGGGACACCAGTCTCCTCACAAATCTGTGGCCTCAAACTTGTGTCCCCACACATCTGTGTCCCCACCAGTCTCCCCAAACATCTGTGTCCCCAACAGTCTCCTCATACATCTGTGTCCCCACATTGGTGTCCCCACACATCTGTGTCCCCACCAATCTCCCCACACATTTGTGTGCCCACCAGTCTCCCCACACATCTGTGTCCCCAACAGTCCCCTCATACATCTGTGTCCCCACATTGGTGTCCCCACACATCTGTGTCCCCACCAATCTCCCCACACATCTGTGACCCCACCAATCTCCCCACACATCTGTGTCCCCACACTGGTGTCCCCACACATCTGTTTCCCCACCAATCTCCCCACACATCTGTGTCCCCACACTGGTGTCCCCACACATCTGTGTCCCCGCCAGTCTCCTCATACATCTGTGTTCCCACCAATGTGGGCACACAGATGTATGAGAAGACTGGTGGGGACACAGATATGTGGGGACACAAATTTGGGGACATAGATGCATGAGTAGACTGGTGGGGTAACAGATGTGTGGGGACATAGATGTAGGAGGAGACTGGTGGGGACACAAGTGTGGGGACACTGATTTGTGGGGAGACTGGTGGGGACACAAATGTGTGGGGACACCAATGTGGGGACACAGATGTATGAGGAGACTGGTGGGGGTCACAGATGTGTGGGGACACCAATGTGGGGACACAGATGCGTGGGGACACCAGTGTGGTGACACAGATGTGTGGGGACCCAGATGTGTGGGGACATAAATGTATGAGGAGACTGGTGGGGGTCACAGATGTGTGGGGACAACAATGTGATGACACAGATGTATGGGGACACAGATGTATGGGGACACCAATGTGGGGCCACAGATGTATGGGGACACCAATGTGGGGCCACAGATGTATGGGGACACCAATGTGGGAACACAGATGTATGGGGACACCAATGTGGGGACACAGATGTATGGGGACACCAATGTGGGGACACAGATGTATGGGGACACAGATGTATGGGGACACCAATGTGGGGCCACAGATGTATGGGGACACCAATGTGGGGACACAGATGTATGGGGACACCAATGTGGGGACACAGATGTATGGGGACACAGATGTATGGGGACACCAATGTGGGGACACAGATGTATGGGGACACCAATGTGGGGACACAGATGTATGGGGACACCAATGTGGGGACACAGATGTGGGGGAGACTGGTGAGGACACGGATGTAAAACCTCATGCACGCTGGTAGTTTAACCTGCTGAATGATGCTCCATCATTTTATTAGACGACAGGACCATCATCCAGTTCTGCTGTCAACAGCAAGTTAAATTCTATTCTTCTACTGTGGATTTATTTACTAAAATTATTTTTCCGGCCCGCGGATATGAGTAAAATATAGAATGTGGCCCTCGAAGTAAAAAGTTTGGAGACCCCTGCTCTAGGGTGTTAGAAAAAAATATATATATAATGTTTGGGGGTTTTAAGTAATTTTCTAGCAAAATAAAAGTTTTAGTCTCGTAAACACCAAATCTGAAAAATTAGCCCGGTGTCCACAACATGTTAAATTCATTATGCTAAATAGCAAGGAAAGTGCCTAAATACACATTTACCAAGCAGGGTGTCTGCAGCTGTACAGGCATGCTGGGACTTGTAGATTTGTAACACCAGGAGACAAATTGTTTGGGAAATACTAATATCTCATCTTATATATTAACTTTTAAACTAGTCTAAAATGCAGTTAAAGATAATTCAAATACTTACACAGATCAGCATATCTTCCTCACTTTTGGAGAGGTTACTCCCAACCATTTTACTATCCACCTGGGCAAATGGGCACTTGTCCAACAAAATGTGAAATGAAACTGGCAAGTGTCCAAGTTCCAGGAAGTAGTCGCGCGCGCGTGTTGTTCGCGCGATTGAGAAATTCACAATGTTGTTTTTCTATAACATAATACATATATTCAATTTCAGAGTGTAACTGTCGAAATTCCGCAATCAATTTCTCATTCCCATGTTGTGAAATTTCTATAAAATATCTCGAATATTCGATTTCAGAATGAGCCAATCAGAGCGCTCCTAAAGCATGTCTCGAAATTGCGCAATAATCGCAATAAAATAGCAAGAATATTCTGAGCCAATCACAGTGCTCCATTCCGCATTTCTCGAATATTCGTAATTATTTTGTATTGTAATATATCACGAATATTCTGAGCCAATCAGAGTGCTCCATTCCGCATTTCTCGAATATTCGCAATTATTTTGTATTGTAATATATCACGAATATTCTGAGCCAATCAGAGTGCTCCATTCCGCATTTCTAGAATATTCTCAATTATTTTGTATTGTAATATATCACGAATATTCTGAGCCAATCAGAGTGCTCCCTCGCTCATTTCTCGAAATTTCAATCGCAATCGCAAAATCGCAAAATCGCAAATTCGCAAATTCGCAATGATTTCTTTTCTAAAATATATCACGAATATTCGTATTTAGCGAATATATCACGAATATTCGACTATATATTCGAGATATATTGCGAAATCGAATATGGCATATTCTGCTCAACACTAGTGGTTAGTGGCGAAATGCTCCTTAGCCAGTGGAAAGACCCCCTCCCCCCCTCATATTGGTGGTCAGTAGGAAAAAGTTATTTGAAGAAGCATCACCTCACAGTGGGGAAAGTCCCTTTTTTTTTTTATTGGTTGTCGGTACAAAAAAGCCTTTGTGGTCCGTGTTGTAGCTACTTAGAAAGTAGAAAGACAGTATAAATCAATCCTGGTACATTGGGGGTCAATGGGGTAGAATATCACTCTTAAACCCACCTAAAAAAAATATCCTTGATGTATAAGTGGTAAATTACTAAAAAATGAGAAGAGCTAGTCTTGTGCCACCAGCTGAATCAAGTGATTTTAGCCCATTCGCCTATCTACAAATTTGTATTACACATTTCAAATATTTCAAAGATGACCTGAGTAAATACAAAATGCAGTTTTTTTAAATGATGGTACATTTATAAAGGCAAATAAGCTGTCCAAACCTGCCTGGCTTTATGTGAAAATAATTGCCCCCTAAACCTAATAACTGGTTGTGCCACCCTTGGTGGCAACCACTGCAATCGAGCATTTGTGATAACTGGCAATGAGTCTTTAACATCTAAAAGTGTAATGATGAGCGCAACTTAAACTAAACTAAATAATCAATCCCAAATAAACAAGTGAGCATCGCTATGGAAACAGTGATAATAATACAAATAGAATGAATAATCCAAATATGTGCAATACAGTGCAGCAACAAATGTCCCAAATGAGTGAAATCCAGTGAGGAGACAAATGTAAATCAATCAGTGACAAGGCTTCTGTCCATGTAAACAACGAAATCATCCAGATGAGACTTCACAGATGAACGTGCTCACAGAGCGCTTACCTTCCACAAGGAAGAAAAGGGGCATCAAACACATACAACGATGGTCCTGTAGGCAGCCGTCTCTAATACAATCTTTAAGCCAGTCTCAGCCACATTCGAAGTCCGGTCACAATAAGGTAGAAATATGGCGGATGTTCCAAAGAAAAAATGAAGCTCACATGGTGAAGTACGTAAACTTAAAGACAGTTTAATAAGGTAAAACACACTTACAGCAAGAAAAACGAATAAAAACACCAAAACAATGGCACTTCCGGTCGGACGGTCAGGGTGTCGCGTCACTTCCGGTTGACCTTGCGCGTTGCGTCACGTCACGTGACTTCATCAGAGGTCCTTCATCAGAGGACCTCTGATGAAGTCACGTGACGTGACGCAACGCGTAAAGGTCAACCGGAAGTGACGTGACACCCTGACCGTCCGACCGGAAGTGCCATTGTTTTGGTGTTTTTATTCGTTTTTCTTGCTGTAAGTGTGTTTTACCTTATTAAACTGTCTTTAAGTTTACGTACTTCACCATGTGAGCTTCATTTTTTCTTTGGAACATCCGCCATATTTCTACCTTATTGTGACCGGACTTCGAATGTGATGAGACTGGCTTAAAGATTGTATCAGAGACGGCTGCCTACAGGACCATCGTTGTATGTGTTTGATGCCCCTTTTCTTCCTTGTGGAAGGTAAGCGCTCTGTGAGCACGTTCATCTGTGAAGTCTCATCTGGATGATTTTGTTGTTTACATGGACAGAAGCCTTGTCACTGATTGGTTTACATTTGTCTCCCCACTGGATTTCACTCATTTGGGACATTTGTTGCTGCACTGTATTGCACATATTTGTATTATTCATTTTATTTGTATTATTATCACTGTTTCCATAGCAATGCTCACTTGTTTATTTGGGATTGATTATTTAGTTTAGTTTAAGTTGCGCTCATCATTACACTTTTATATCCTATTTTTGTTGTTAGCACATACTAGATTTGAGCTGCATGTAATTAGTTTATATTTTTTCTCATATTGGGTCTATTCACTGTTGGCTAGCGCTTTAGTTTACCTTTTCTATACCACTAGTCTTTAACATCGCTGTGGAGCATTTTTGTCCCATTCTTCTTTGCAGAATTGTTTTAATTCAGCCACATTTGAGAGTTTTCCAGCATGAAAGGCCTGTGTAATGTCATGATACAGCATCTCAATCGGATTTAAGTCCGGGCTTTGACTAGGCTTCTTCAAAACCTACATTTTGCTTTGTTTGAACCATCTGGAGGTCGACTTGCTGTTGTGTATTGTATCATTGTCCTGCTGCATAACCCAAGTGCACTTGAGCTTGAGGTCACGATCTGATGGCCAGACATTCTCCTTTTAGGATTTTCTGGTAGAGCTCAGAATTCATGGTTCCATCAATTATGTTAAGTCGTCCAGGTCCTGAAGCTGCAAAGTGGCACCAGACCTGTTGTATCCATTTTCCCCATTTATTATGGCGGAATGTAACCGGAGAGTCTGGAATATACAAAGGTGCAAATAAAAAAAACTTCCAGGATGGGCAGGACCAGAGTTGGGCAAAAAAAATCTTCCTGTTGGAAAACCAAGGGCTTACTCGGCCCACCAGGAATAGCCTATAACTCTATGGAGGTAAAATCACTTGTACTCTGCTCAGATTGAAAGTTCTTGGTTCATTTTTATGGTTAACTTTTATCTATAAAGGCTGTGCATCTGTCGCATTTTTAGCAAAAACTAGACCATTTCTTTTTGTATGGATTGAGTTACTCTAATGATATGCAGAACTAGTAATAGGAAATGAAGTTTAGATCAATGTTTATATATTAAACTCAATAGCAACTTTTTTTTATTTTCAGGCTCTAGGGAATCATGAATTTGACAATGGCCTTTCTGGACTTGTGGACCCATTCCTCAAAAATGTTAAGTTCCCCATCCTAAGTGCCAATATTATCGCAGATTCACAGATTGCATCTAATATTAGTGGCTATTATATGCCTTACAACATTTTGAATGTTGGCGGTGAACAGATTGCAATAGTTGGATATACCTCTAAAGAAACTCCAGTTTTATCTGATCCAGGTAATGTTTTCTTTCTTCTGCTACATTATATTTCTTATAATATCAAGCCTTTAAAACGCTGCTCTAGTAGTCTGTTCACCTTTTAGATAAGTATACAAATGGGATGACCGCACACCAATGCGTAAAGTAATCCAGGGCTTTATTCAATCTTCTGGTAAAAAAAAATTAATAGCTCACACAGACCAGATAGTGGTTAATGTGTTTCACGCACAAAGCGCTTACTCATAACACCATGTTCTGTGCATGAAATTCGTTAACCACCCTGTCTTGTCTCTGTGAGCCATGATGTTTTATAATAGAAGATTGAATGAAAATAAAGTTTGGGACTTTGAACGAGGCATAAAGTCAGGACCAGCAAGTAGTCAAGGTAGAAAAAGTGTGTTTTACAACCATGAATGGCAAAATTGTAGTATCCTACATGGATAGAAACATGGAAAGCACAGTAGAGCAAAACCATGTGGATAATCATACTGCATGTCGGCAATGTCATAACATATTGCATGGTAAAAAATACATTTAAAACCTGTCCTCATTTCAATTTAAATATATTGTAAGACCAATTTTAATGTTGTATGTTGCCCCATTCATTTGTTATCTTTTGAACCAACTGTAGAGCATGTAGCCTCATTTAAGCCCCATGAGTTTCGTGGGATAATACCCACTCTTCAGGGGTGGATGCTGCATAAATCTATAATAAAACATAGAATAAATATAACAGTATTCAAATAGTTTACCATGGGAAAGGGGGGTGGTTGAGGCAAGTGCCAAGTTAGTGTGTTAAATACTCTCTGCATGCCTGCGTTCTGCCCAACGTCACGCTGACATGACAGTGAATGGGAGGTGTCCTCGCCAGAATGGCGAACAAGCCGTCTATATAATATGGGGGGGGAGACATAGATGATTATGGACTGCATGGTAGCTTGACTTGCGCCTCCATCCCTATTTCATAAACAAAGAAAGGGGGACGTTTTGGGGGACTTTAAGTGCTCCCTGATTCTTGTGCCCTGATACTTAGGGGGGGTGGGGGGTGGGGGGGACACATTTCTAGCGGTCCTCGCCATCTTGCCACACATAACAGGCTGACGTATCCAGGGATGTTATTTGTCCTCTGCTTCAATCATCCCCCTTTCCCTGGATCAGCAATGAGACGACCTCCAAAACAGGAATGGTTTTTCAGGTGGAGGTGTCTTGACATGTTTTTCCCTACTCGTCATCTGACTGTTTTTCACTAGTTTTTGCATTTGGCTAGGGTCGGTGTCACTACTGGTAGCACGAGGCGATACTTGGACCCTATAAAGGTTGCACAGGCAGTCCAACTCCTCAGGATGGCACATATTTACACTATGAGATAAATAACAAATGTGTTTGTTTTTTTTGTTTTTTTTTCTAGTGAATTGACTTTAATGATTTATGTTTTTTTTTTGTTGTTGTTTGTTTTTTTAACCTCACATTTTTAAGAAATTTGCTGCATTTGACGCAAATTCAATATTTTACATTGAACTTTGTTTTATTAATATTGTTGCATGCGATATTCCTGAAAAAACGAATTTTGCTTGCAATAATCAGTGAATTGATCCCACTGTGTTTTGTGTACATATTTGTGTTTTACTACTTTTATTTATAAAACCAATAATGGTAATATAACTTGTATTTTCTGTTCTGAGAATTTTATTTTTTTTTTATTTTTTTTTTCTCCTCTGCATTTGCTTTTATAAGTTTCCCCTGCGCCTTCGGATCTCATAGGAGAGACACTGTGCAAAAGCCACGCATTTCCTTCTCCAGAGGCGACTGACAGCAGCTCTTTGCCCCCTCATTCTACCTGTGTGTGTGTGTGTGCACAGTTGTAGTACAAAGCGGGAGCGAGCACAAAGAGGGGAGTCTACCTATAGGACCATGTTATATAAACCTATAACATGGGAAATGTGTTGGCACAGGCTGGGGGACAGATTCAGATGACTAATACATGCAAGCTATATTTTTATTGTTGAAAAAATTAAAATATGCTGCACTGGTGATATTGAAAAAGCAAATGAAATAAGTGATAAAAACTGTCTTTAATATGATGTATAATAATTAAATTGCACTGGAGCAACCGTCAAATGTGCCTTGGATACATATATTTTAATAAACGCATTGGTTTTAAAAAAGACGATATAAGCACTATTTGGAGCACCTCTTCTTTACATGTATATCGCGCAACTGTGGGAAACATATATTGACAGGACGGGAAGGAGGAAGATGCTCTTCATTAGTCCAAGGAGACTAAAGGCTTCTTTTGACCAAACTTAAATGTGAGGTCACACATCATGAAGGGGGAGCACTGAGGTGAAAGGGCACAAACACTTTGTGGATTTTTGAAGAAAAAAAAAACTTTTGTCCAATTCATTGTTTTTATTTTATATAATAATGTTACATATCTGAGTGTGGATCCCCCTTAACGTCAGGATCCTTAGAGAGCCTCCCTACTTGCATTAGGATCCCCAGAGAATCCCCCCCCTTACATCAGGGTCCACAGAGAGCCTGCCTTTGCATCATGGTCCCCAGAGAGCCCCCCTCCTTGCAGAATTGTCCCTAGAGAGCCCCCCTCCTTGCAGAATTGTCCCCAGAGAGCCCCCCTCCTTGCAGAATTGTCCCCAGAGAGCCCCCTTAGTCACCCTCCCCCCCACTTCCAGAGGTTTCCCTGTACCTGGCTAGTCTCCGTTGTGCACCTTGAACACCCAGGACTTCTCCGTAGGTGAGATGGGAGGCAGTGATCGACGGCTGTATAGTGCCCACAAGCCCCGGGATCTCCCTGGGGCTTGTAGTTCGCTTTCCGACTGTATCCACTGAAGAGGGGAGGGGCCTCTAACCCGGGCATGTATCATCAAAAGTGTAGAAGCAGAACGACTCACTGAAGAGTGAAGCTGATGCATGCCCGGGTCAGAGGCCCCTCCCTTCTCCACTGTATACATTCAGAGAGAGAACTACGAGCCCCAGGGAGATCCCGCAGCTCGCGGGCACTATACAGCTGCCGATCGCGGCCTTCAATGTCCCCCCTTGTTAGGATGACCACATTTCCAAACTGCCATTCAGGGACAATTTTGCCAAGGACCGGGGGGGGGGGGTGATTTGTCAGGTGAATGGCTGTTTTAGCACTCATATCATCCCAACTCAATGCTTGATATGGTGTCAGGATCATAGGCATGCACACAGGGTGTGCCAGGGCCCACCCTAATCACCCTGTGTGCCACAGAATCCCCCTCTTTGGACCCCTGGTATTTCACTGAAGTCCTCTAATGATTCCTATAAAAATTCTGTAAAAATAATAAAAACAAAAAAAAATAATCATACCGTCCACTGCTCTACCAGTCAGTCACTTTGAGAGGCGGCTGACCTACCTGCCCACTATGCTGACCTACCTGCCCACTACACTCCTTCCTGCAGTACTCACACTACTGACTACTTCCCCTCACAAACACAAGGTAGATCGGGGGATTTCACTCGCCACTCCAGGCCTCCATCCATAGATCATTCATAACTGAGCCATGAGAAAGGGACACTTTGAGATGGATCACTATTCACTTAAGAGGAAGCACTCCTCCCCCGCAGGCCAAGAACACCGCCCCTCCCACTCACACACATGGACCGCCTGTGGCAAAGCACCTGAGGGATCATGGGGGACAGGACAGGCTGGACCAAACCACTTGAGTCCCTGGGCGGGGGGGGTGCAGGTACTGAGGACTGGAGTCTGCTTTATTGTGCACAGTGATAATAGGGGCTGCTGGACATGGAGCCTGGAGGAAGTCACTCTTGGGATGGGATGGCAATGACATTCACAGCAGCGCAGAGGCAGAGGACAGGTTTGGAATGAGCACTGGCTGCTCACCCCCACGCTGCACTACTGGGCTGGCCCGGCCGGATGATGGTGGAAAATTGTGAATGGCTGCCTGCATCAGTTTCTATCCGGCCCGGGACGATTCTTGAGAGCCCCCCCCCCCCACAGCGGCAGAACGACAGGGCCCAGTCGCCATGAATAAGCACTGATCCAGTGCGAAACGCGTCGGGTGCTCCTTGTTTCCACTGCTGTGACCCTATTTTTGTACATGCTGTCTATTGAATAAAAGACCACCCATCAGGTTTTGGAGTGCGGCTATCCATTTTTCTTTGTCCTCATTTTGCTTGGTGCACCGCCAGCACTCTCGGTATCCTGCACCACCTGTAACCATTTAGTGATCCCACCTGGAGCGGTGACTCCTTTCTCGCCCAGTCGCAAGTGCGACTGCAGCGACCCCTATAGTTCCGCCACTGACAGAATTATTGCATTCCTTGTAAATTATAGGAAAGGGGGTCATGAGGGGGGAGTACAAGAACACTTAGTTTGTTTGTTTTTTATTTTTTAAACTCTTGGATGTGTATCTTAGCGAAAAACCAATATAGGGGGGATATGTGAAATTATTTATTTTTTCTACACACATGCACGCATCTACAAAGGTTGAACAGGATGAACTGTTGTCTTTATTCATCCTTGCCAAATATGTAACATATCAAAGTTACAAACTTTTGTTCAGGCATTAACATTTGTTTTACCCTCTGTCACTAAGGGGCTACAAGTATTCTAAAACATCAGAACTTTTAAGAATTGCATTTTGTAAAGCCATGTTTATAGTTTATTGTATGTTGGAACATTTATAAAACTCTAAATATATCTTCATATTCTGTATTTCAGGCCCACACCTGAAATTTGAAGACGAGATAGAAGTTTTGCAAAAAGAAGTTTCCAAAGTTTTAACTCTTGGTGTAAATAAGGTGATAGCTTTGGGTCACTCAGGCTTTGCGACTGACAAACTTATTGCTCAGAAGGTGAAAGGAGTGGATGTAGTTGTTGGAGGACACACGAATACATTCCTTTACACAGGTGAGTTCTTTGACTTATCATTCAGTTTTGTTTTGTTTTTTATTTCCTGCATTGTGTGTCATGTATGTTTGAAATGTACTGTAAGTGCAACTCAGAATTTTAAAGGGAACCTGTCAGAACAGTAATTTATGGATTGCCATTATTGGATGCAGATTCCAAGGCGGTCTTCCATATTCCTCCTTTGCTGCTTAGCTAGCCATTGACACAAAGCAATGTAGACAGTGCAGTGTCGGGAAACTTGACATGCTTTTTATTGTAGCGGAGCACCCACTTTTCACTGCTCAAATGCAGACGTGGGCCCTTAACTTTTTCTCACAACATGTTGGGTTCCTAGATATACCAAAGGAGTATACATTCCTCAGAGTCCCTCCCTCAGAAGCTCAGAGAGGCCCCGCCTAAAGAGACAAGTGATCTACAGCCAAGTGAGAGGCCCTCTGCTGTCCAGAGCCAATGTGCGGATAGCCAGTCAGACACCTAATAGCATACAGCTTCTATAGATGACTTGGCTACTACTGGGATCCCCCTCCCCAATTGCTACAGGCGTACTCTAGTTTCAGTGGAGTGGCCCAATGTATCGTTAGGCCTTGGATCCCTACAGCTGTTCACCTGAAATACCAGAGCTAGACTTCACTGTGAGGATCGCTGTTTGAGCAAAGTCCTGAGTAGCCTTTGTTAACCACTTGTTACCCGCCCATCGTCATATGACGGTGGGCGGGTAACTCCATTGTCCTGATTGCACGTCATAGAAAGCTGCTAGGGGCGCGCGCGCGCACCCATCTCATCACTGAGAACCCTGTGCGTGTGCCCGGCGGCCGCGATGGCCGCCGGGCACACGCTATTGCCGAGTAACTGAGCTGGGACGTGGAGCTCTGTGTGTAAACACAGAGCTCCACGTCCCTGTCGGGGAGAGAGGAGACCGATTGTGTCCCTTGTACATAGGGACACAATCGGTCACCCCCCCTCCCCCCACAGTTGGAACACGAACTAGAAAAAACATTTAACCCATTCCCCGCCCCCTAGTGGTTAACCCTTTCCCTGCCAGTTACATTTATACAGTTATCAATGCATATTTATAGCATTGTTCACTGTATAAATGTAAATGGTCCGAAAAATGTGTCAAAAGTGTCCGCTGTGTCCGCTATAATGTCCCAGTCCCGGAAAAAAAATCGCAGATCGCCGGCCTTCCTAGTAAAAAAAGAAATTAAAAAAAATCATTGTCCCGTATTTTGTAGGCAATATAACTTTTGCGCAAACCAGTCACTATACGGTTATTGCAATTTTATTTTTTACATTTTTTTTTACCAAAAATATGTAGAAGAATACGTATCGGCCTAAACTTTAGATTTTTTTTTTTTTTTTTAAATGGGATATTTATTATAGCAAAAAGCAAAAAATAGTGTCGTGTTTTTTTTTTTCAAAATTGTCGCTCTTTTTTTGTTTATAGTACAAAAAATAAAAAACGCACGGGCGATTAAATACCACCAAAAGAAAGCTCTATTAGTGGGGGAAAAAAGGACGTCAATTTTGTTTGGGAGCCACGTCGCTAGACCGCGCAATTGTCAGTTAAAGCGACGCAGTGCCGGAAGCTAAAATTGTGTCTGGGCAGGAAGGGGGTGTAGGTGCACAGTAGGCAAGTGGTTAAGTCCATCGTAGATGGATGTTGAACTGGCCGAGATTTGATCCATCTATGGGCAGACTGGTTGTACTGAAGTCGAGAGAGACCAAAGGAGAGGAATTTAAGGGGAAGGGGGTGGTCCACTGTGTCAAGCAGCAGAGGGGTCCAGGACAAGTAGTACAGATAGGCGTCCATTGGTTTTAGCTGTTAGTAGGTCGTTTGTGAGTTGGAGAGCAGTTTCCATGGAGTGTTGAGGGTGCAATTCGAACTGAAGTTTGTTCTCAGTCAGATGGTCTCTCAGTCGGTTGTAGACCAGACATTCAGGGATTTTGGAGGAAAAGGGGAGTAAGGAGATGGGGTGCAGTTTAAGATTGGTGAGGTCCAGTGAGGGCTTTTAAAGGCTGGGGGTGACTAGTGCTTATTTTAGAGAGTTGGGGAACATGCCAGAAGAGAGGGAGGGATTAAAGGTGCGAGTTAGAGAGTGTAGAATAGAGCCAGAGGTTGATTGTAGCATTTTGTGAGGGAGCAGGATCCAGGGGGCAGGTGGTTAAGTGGGCATTAGGAAAAAGCTTGGCAACATTGTCAAAAATTAGCAGGGTTGAATGAGGGAAGTAATGTACCTGTTGGACATAGGGTGTTGAGTATCTGCGCATTGGAGATCTCCTTATGAATTGTATCAATCTCATTTTTAAAGTGATTGTCAATCTCCTGGGCAGTGGTGAGTTGCCATGCAACCCCATGTCACCATGATTGAGCCACAAAGACATTGAGAGCTGCACAAATATGGTCTCCTCATAGCAAAGTCTGTTTACAATATTCCGCAGTGTATGCATGCTATTTGTCATTCTTAAAAACAAGCCATCAATGCTAAATCTTCTGACTTAGTGTAGCACTGCCCCCGAAGGAGCTGCTAATTTGTTTTGGGTGGCATGTTACCTCTATTTCTTCGCTGTCCAGGGTACTTGATGAAAAAAGAGTTTAATGTCCACACGTTGTGCTTCTTTTTCTTTTCTTGCTTTATTTACCAAACGTGGTAAAAGAATAAAAGTAGCAGTTGAAGAGGTGATGGGTAGTAGGTTTCGGTGTATAACTTTTGATCAGAAGCACTCCTGCTCCCAGCCACGTAGCCTTCATCACCACTCTAGCCAGAGTGGGTATTGTGCACCTGGATAGGCCTCTATCACTAATCTAGCAGCCAGGCTACCAGCCTTCTGCTTGGTGCTCTTCAGAAAAGGTGCTTCGTTAAGTGGCTTCCTCCCTCTAGGACGGACAGGACAGGACCACTCTGCAAGCGTAGACCCAGCCTAACTACCGGGCCTACTTGGTAGATCACAGCTTCGGATCAACATGGTCCCGAAGCCAGGAATATTTGAAAATACACCTCCGGCCAGGAGGGCCACTCATGGGGGGTGGTGGGAACGCACGATGATGAACCAGAACTAATGACATCTGTCCCTTAAGTATTCTCCCAAAGCATGCACAGCGAGGTGATCATCTCCCACTGATTGGCTGCCGAGGAAGAACACCCAATACACCCTGACTCGACTGCTGCCCCCTTGGCCTGGGGTGGTACCAACACCCTAGACAACAATAGTGGTCACTCACGGTACAGCCACGGCTGGAACATAGGCCCAAATTTGGTAAAACAAGTCAGAGGTAGTTAAATCTGACTACCCTCTAAATGTAAGGCAGCACCAGCTATAAAAGTAGCAGGCCGCTACATAAATATGATCTACGAGGCTGCCAATTGTAATAATTGACTGCCATTTAGTAAACAAACAACTTTTAATCGCTGCAGCGTTTATTGTGGAAGAATTTGTATCTGTGGAATGCAGATTTGCATAACACTTATCTAATCTGTTTCCTAAAGATGTTGTCTGGTCATTTTGGATGATGTAGTCTTGTTTTTCTGTATTGTTCCCCCTGTGGCACCATAACCACCCCACGACATCAGTTTTTATTTTATTTCCGTTGCATGATTTCATACAGCTTTTGTATATTTTGAATTTAATCCATGATGCTGCATTTTTACTTTTCGTACTTGAATATGGTGTGAGATAGAACATGATAAATGAGTTCATGACTTGTCAGAACATGAATTGAAAAATTGCAGATGGAAACTGTTTTACATTCTACAAAATGGAAATGTGAGGCTTATCTGTTAGGGGAGTAAAATTAAAGGAAACTATTACTGAGATAAATGTTTGTTGCCTTTGCTGATCTCTCAAAGTCTAGCTGTTTTGCGGTCTCCATTTTCAGTGTTTTTTTTTTTTTTGATTTTTAGTCGCTGACCCCGAATAAACTTTCAGAATAAGAAGTCAGTGAAGTCAAAAATGATCTGCAAACTTTTTCCAGGTCACTGCAATAAAACGTCTGGATCACAATTAGTGTTGAGCGGAATACGCCATATTCGATTTCGCGATATTGCGCGAATATATAGAAGAATATTCGCTAATATCGAATATTCGTGATATTTTATCCAAAAAAAAATTTGCGAAATTTCGCTAATGCGAAATTCTCATAAACGGAGATCATTTCCTGTATTACTAAACTAATATGCACTAAACACTAACTCTACACTAACTCTACTTAAAAGAAAGGAGAATAAGGGGGCAAAAGAAGGGCGGAGAAGATAATCGCGCAATATTCCTATTGCGTGATTATCTTCTCCGCCCTTCTTTTGCATCAGAGCCAATCAGAAAAACTTGAATATTCGGCAAAAGGAATATCGCGCAATATTCCTTTTGCCGAATATTCGAGTTATTCTGATTGGCTCTGATGCAAAAGAAGGGCAGAGAAGATAATCGTGCAATATTCCTTTTGCCGAATATTCGAGTTATTCTGATTGGCTCTGATGCAAAAGAAGGGCCGAGTAGCTGATGCGATTCTTTTATGTTGCTGAAAATTTGCAATGCGAATTTTCGGCAACATAAAAGAATCGCATCAGCTACTCGGCCCAGGGTCTCTCTCTAATCATACCAGCAATGCTTTTAGACGTCGATGGAGATCACTAGGATGTGATCTGTTTTACAAATAAATTTGAAAAAATACCAATATTCGCCATAGCGAATATTCGCCGCAATATTCGAGTTATTCGCGAATACTCGAATATGCAATATTCGCAATGCGAATATTCGCAATGCGAATATTCGTGAGCAACACTAATCACAATGACAAACAGGAGAATTTTCAGGACAGATCAGCAACAATTGCCTTCATATTCTCTGTTGCTTTAACATTTCTTTGCAGTACTTTACATTGGCAGTTTAGTGGATCAGTCTGGATCTCCCTGCTATAAATGAATTAACATTAGTAATTCCTGTTAGAACTCATCCTTTGATGCATGTCATTACAGGACCACCACCTTCCAATGATGTCCCCGTTGGAGAATATCCTTTTATTGTGAAATCCGATGATGGCCGTTCTGTACCAGTGGTTCAAGCATATGCTTTTGGAAAATATCTTGGCCATTTAGACGTAACGTTTGATGCACAAGGAAATGTCTTGCATTCCTCAGGAAATCCAATTTTGCTGAACAGCAGCATTCCTGAAGGTTGGTAAATCTAACCTCACTTTCTGAAAATCTATAGGTTTTCTGATTTAGATGCTGGAATGTGTAGTATGTCAGTAATCGTCTTCTTTTTTTTTTTTTTTTTACTTATGTAATGCATAACCGTAGAATTTAACAATAAATCATTCAACGCTTTTTTTTTTTTTTTTTCTGCCAAAATATTCGTTGCATTTCTAGATCAGATTTTCAGTCTAAGTGTACTAAATGTACTTCAATGTATAAAGTTGATAAACAAACTTGTGCCACCGCTAATATTTGGGGTTTCCATGTTTTAAATGGAAACTTTAGGCTTTTGGCAATATTGATTGCTTTCATAATGTGACCAGTGCTACATTTATCAACAGCTATTGCCTTTAAACAGTTGCCAGTTTCAAGTGGAGGATCAGTGCCCTAAAATCTGCTTATTTATTGGCAGACACATTTGCCTCACTGTAAATGAGAAATCGCTGGTACACATATGGATTGATGGCTGGTTGGTGCAAGTGATTGATTGAATTCAAAAGAGTAAAATGAAAATGCTGCTAAGGAATATTTAAATGGATCTAACGAATGTGTCTACAGTTTTCCTATGACAATAGGCAAATTTAAAGATTTCGCATTAAAGTGCTTTTTTTTTGTTTTGAAGAGTGAGAGGCTACAGCCTCTGTTTAGTCCTGGTGACAGTGGTCCTAAGGACAATCTTGATGAGGAAAATCAAAAAAACGGGAATCGAGAAAATCTTCTAGTAGCGACGGTTGTTCCAGTGGCATCTGACGTGACAGTTGTCTCTACAGGTTGGGGAAGTGAAGTGATCTCTCCCCAATGGGACACAAATGGCAAAAGAAAAAGGCCTGACAGATGTTTTACCTATTCCAAACTTTATTCAAAATTAAAAATGTTTTAGAATTGGAGCTACTATATACACAGTAACATTTAGGGGACTGTGCAAGCATACTGTAAAATGGGAAATCCAAAAAAATGCTGCTTTAATGTTTATCAATGTTCAAGCTTACAATATAACATTTTCTGGTGTAAAAGGCTAACCATTCATTTAGAGCATAGTAGTTTTTTTTATTTTTTATTTTTATCGCTGTATTAGTGTCACTGGTCCCCAAAAAGTGTCACGTGTCCCAACTGTCTGCTAACTTTTTTGTGCAAACCAATCAATATACACATATTGTGATTTATGGTAAAAAAAAAAAAAAAAAGTGTAGCAGAATACATAAATTGATGAAGGAATATAGATTTAAAAAATTAAAAAAAGATTTGATATGTTTTATAGCAGAAAGTAAAAAGATAGAGATAAAAAAAATGTCTCTATTGTGCAGAGGAAAAAGGAGAGGGTAACAATACAATTTTTTTTTTGTTTGCTAGAACTGTAGAATCTATACTTAAAACCTTCTTTTTTTTTTTTTTTTTCTTTTTTTTTTTTTAGCAGAAAAAAATGTCTGACCAGAAAAGCTCTGTAATCATTTAGTAAAATGAGGCAAAAAGAGGGTTTGGGACCTTTATTTAGGGCACAGTGCATGTGCCTCCATCCCTAATTGCGAAGATACATGGGAGAGGGGTTTGGGACTTTATATGAAACGTAAAGCCAGGGAGGCATCACGGCATGAATGTGTCTGGTGGGTAATTATGAATTGTGTCGAGATATATCATAGTGACATATTGGTTCACAATGATTTTATCATATAAAACGCCAAACTCATTGCGTGTCTCCACAATAAAAACATAATATTAATTGGTAAGATCCAGTAGAACATAATTTTGGCTACAATCTTGAGATGTAAACAAAGGGGCATCTAATAAGCGCAACGCGTTTCATGGCTAACTTTCCCTCTTCAGGAGAAGATGCAGGATAGGTGTCTATAAAACGCAAATATTTAATTGGGTATGAAGAGGGGAAGTTGTCCACGAAACATGTTTAGTTTCTTAGATACCCCTTTGTTTACATCTCAAGATTGTTACCAACATTATGTTCTACTGGATCTTGCCAATTTAAAAATATATACAGTATATATTTTTTTTATTGTGGAAACAATAATGAGCTTAAACGCGTTGCACAGGTTTACAAGCGCCAAGTGTTTCTGCCAAAATTCTGCTGCCAGGAGGTAAGGAGTCTAGGAGAGTTGGAAAAACATCCAATGTGCATAAGGGTTTAGCTTTCTGGTTCGGTGCATTTTAAATTGGGCAAGCGAGATGCATTTTTTGCTTTTAAGCAGAAAAGACAGATGCATGAGAACAATGCTTTGTGTCCTGCCTGAACCTTAACTCCAAGCACGTTTGCCACCAGATACAACTGCTTCAAGCAAATGGGAGTGCCGCAAATGCCCGGCCAACCACGTGCAATGCATTGATGCCATGTTTACGGAGGTAAAAGGCAGTGTTACGTTGCCTCCTCACTGCCTGACAAACCCAGTTTACACAGGTCCAAACTTATCCTTTTGTGTTCTCTTGGGGCACCTCCAGTCAGCTACCACTACTGTAATAGCCAGTGGTGGTGCCTGTTTCCCCTGTGCCTCAGCAGCCTTCTAGTCTGGGAGTTGTGTGCATGCTTCTTTCACCACGTGGTATCAGAGATGAGCACTGTCAATTTTTAATCCATCTCTCTCCTATTGGTTGGATAGCAGTGGGGGCTAGCTCATTCAAAGCCAAAACACAGATTTGAAAGGTACCTTCTGAAATTATCTGCTGGGGGCCTTATCAAGAAAATTTTTACATTGTGGTGATGCTACCTTAAGATTGTGTGCCGGTTCACACTTCTGCACTCTGCAAGATCACATTTTATTTTCACTGCCCTGCAGATCACATGCAATGTCCTGTGCGATGCAATTTTTGCATCACATTCGAACCAAACTCACACAGGACCCTTTTTTTGGTCTGCACCAGAATCTGTTTGCATTTTTGTTCACACCTATGCAAACCGATTCATGTCTGAACTGACGGTTCGCAGTGCGATATGTGAGCTGAAATGAGGGTGTCATTAAGATGTATTGACACTCCCGGCAGTTTGCATAAAGCAGTGTGAACTGTTGTGCAAGTCTGGTGCCATTCCAGAACCCGCAGTGGATTCGCAGGGTTCCCACATCGCACAAGTCTGAACCGAACCTGTATGTTTTTAGAGCTCATGTACACAGGACAGTTGAAAACCTTTTCTGAACACTGGAAACCGACAGCTGGAAACAGATGGTGAAAACGTTCATTACATACTGAGTTTGTGAGTTTAGCAGCCCTTATGGGCATTTGAGGTTAGAAACTTTTTTTAAAGAAGGCCTTTAGGAGACACTCCCAAATACCCACAATGCATGAAACCCAAGTAAATTATTAACTATTTCAGCCATTCTGTGAGAGAAGAGAGCAACAGCAGATAGCAGTGTGCTTGTAGATGGCTGTCTTATTTTTTGTGTTTTTCACTACGGATCCTATCATAAGCATGTGAGAAAATGCTCCTGATGTTTTCGCTGAGGCTCCAAAGACGTAGAAAATTGCATGAGGACCAGAGTTCATCCCTACTGGACACATTCATTGACGCAGGCAACAGCATGTGGTGAAATTTGTGGGTGTTTTTTTTTTTTTAAACATTTTTATTTATTCAAAAATGATCAGAAATGTTTTTCCTTTTTAAAAAACGCTTATAAACGCGATATACTGTAGTTATCTTTGGTCACTTGCATTTGGGTTTGAAATGCCAGTGAACTACAGTAAGTCACTGGGATCCCCTCTTTGGTTACTTTAGTTGCCCTGAGCCATATGGGCCCAGAGCCAGGAACTCGGTGTTGCACGGGCCCAGGCCAGGTAGGCCATAGTGATGTGCGCACACCCTGAAGGTGGGTGCCGCACCCAGAACCAGGAACCTGCGAAGACCCTGAAAAATGGCGTCTGCCACAGATATACCCCTCCCCAGCATGCCCTGCGAGGAGAAACTCCTCCAATTGGCTGCTGGGGAAAAGTGGCTCTGCCTGGACCCCTCTGGCGCCACCCACTGCCCAGAGATGGAACTAAATCTCTGGAGCACAGTATGACCCACAGGACAGTTCAGGGCTGGCAGCAGCTGAATTCAACATTAGTGAGAGCAAATAAGTCTCTCACCCCACTAAATTTACAATAGCGTCCTTTACTGAAAGTAGAGGGGCGCTACATGCCAAAAATCGTCCCTCAATGAAAGGTAATGAAAAACTACCTACTAATCATTAAGTCCAGCATTGTCGTCTTGCAGATGAAGCTCCTTTTTAGCTCTGCACTGCTTCCAGAAAGACCTCTATTGAAGGGAGATGCAGGGCATGTGCACAAATGCAGAAGATTTCTATTTGGTGCAATAGGCCTGACAGAGCCCCACAGTGTCTTTGCATGCACCAGATTGCCCCATATATGAGCAGACATGCGGCAGGGCTCTGCAAGCTTCTTGAGGGAGACCTGCAGCGTGTCTAGATGTGCAGAATCCAGTCTCCTGAGATGGGTGATGTAGACACCCCAGAAGGCAGCAGTGCCTCTATACCAGTGTTTTTCAACTCCAGTCCTCAAGGCACACCAACAGGTCATGTTTTCAGGCTTTCCATTATTTTGCACAGGTGATTTGATCAGTTTCACTGCCTTAGTAATCACCACAGCCATTTCATCTGAGGGAAATCCTGAAAACTTGACCTGTTGGTGTGCCTTGAGGACTGGAGTTGAAAAACACTGCTCTATACAACGAGCAATGTTTTCAAAAATATGGCATGTTAAGACGAGATGATTCGTATACCCCAAACAGAATGGGGTGTATTTCCTCGGTGGGATTTTCTAGTTGGGAGACTGGTTATTAAGTAAAGATAAAAAATGGAATGGTCATCAATTATGTTGTAAAGAGGTATCAAAATTGTAATAAATGTTGTTGTTCATAGACAACACATAAAGGCCAGTGCTGCGTGTAACAAAAGCATCCAAATGACCAAGGGGAGAGAAAGTACAACTGTGGACACACAAGAGTCAGCGGCATTAAACATCAATAATCACAAAACGTACAAGAGAAAACATAATGGTGATAAGGAGTGCATATAAAGAAAACCCTCTAAAAGCTGTCTGTTACAGTAACGACAGAGATGCCAACGTTTCGAGGCTATGGAGAGTAATGCCTCTTCATCAGGGCCAGGGTAATGCAGGAATATCGCTGTACAATCGATTGATATATATGATATTTTCTCAGAAAGAAGTGAAACATGCTGTCTTGCTATTTGAGACAATATATCCAATCGATATTAAAACAAGAAATGTTTTGAAAAAATATTCTTGCATAGGAGATAGATGGTCTGCAGGTGCTGTCAGCAAAGGAACAGCGTCATGGAATGGTTCATCCAATGAAGGTAGACCAAACTCGTCATATGCAAACCAGCCGCGATTGCATAAAGCTTGTCGCCCAAAAAAAGTTCAGGCGTTACTTTTGGGTGATGTGGTTCAAGCTAAAAGGGTTGCTACCATTGCAGCACGATTATCGCGGCAGAACCGCACCGTGATTTTAGGTGATATACAAATGAATTGCATCTCAAATGTGCTTTCTGCGATTTGTCATTCACACAGAATCACGACAAATCTGCCCGCTATTCAAAACGCAGAGATGTGAATGCTGCCTGAGAGCAAAAACTTTCCTGAATAATTCCAGTGGTTGTTTGGAAAAGAGAATTGAAGTTTCGTAATTCATATATACCGAGCCCCTGTTGGTTTCGTCATACCACTTGAGCAGCTGTCGCTTTTTTTTATGCTACATACAATATATCAATATAATAAACTTTCTGACTCTTATTTTCTTATATGGCCTTCTCTAATTACTGAAAACAATATCTATCACACAAGTGAGATACACCCATATGTATAAATGCTTATTGGCAGTACATATAATGCATTTTCTTTCTCGTACATCACGGGACACAGAGCGGCATATTCATTACTATATGGGTTATATGGAGTACCTTCAGGTGTGGACACTGGCAATCTCAAACAGGAAGTCCCCTCCCTATATAACCCCCTCCCCTAGAGGGAGTCCCTCAGTTTTTTCGCCAGTGTCTTAGGTGTTGGTCACGGAATAGCTTTGCTCCACATCCTTGGGATTAAGGGCGGGCTAACCGGATCTGTCCAAGGAGCCTCAGTGCCAAAGTGGACAGTACCCGGGCCCCAAACCGTGGGGTTTTGCCTATAATGCTCCTCTTTGGAGGGCTGGACCCTGGGCCCAGGACTTGGAGTTCGTAAAGACCATTAGTTCCTGTTTGCCAGGGTGCTATATAGGTCCAAGATAATGGGTACCTTCATAGGACCCCAGGGCCTGAAGGTCTATTACGCTACCCACGGAGATGGGAGAAGATTGGATCGTTTTGCTAGACAAACATCCTGCAGCATGGAGCAGGTAAGAGGGGAGCCTGCGGGACTTGGTTCGACAGCAGGCTCTCCGGGGTAACCTAAAATGGTGGTATCCTAAGTATGCTCTGCATTGGCAACCTTGCTCACTATGTCTGAGAAGACAGGATGATCTCATTCCCCCATCACTAGGTTCCCCTGTCTAAGAAACAATTGTGTTTGCTAGCTACCTGCTGCTTTCTTCCTAGGGCTAGTAAGGACCCCTATGGGGCCTTTTGGAGAGTCCTACCTGGCCGGGGGTTTGATTCTGCCACCTGGTACTGCAGTCCTGGGTCTCCAGCGCGGCTCCTCCATGTTCTTCCTGCTCCGGCATACGCGCGCGTGCGCGCGCACGTCTTATAGACGTTTTTCGCGCCGTTCGGAGGGGAGGGCGGGGGGGGCGTGCCTGCAGCGTCATCAGGGGCGCGCCTT
This sequence comes from Rana kukunoris, assembly GCA_029574335.1. Taxonomy (NCBI): domain Eukaryota; kingdom Metazoa; phylum Chordata; class Amphibia; order Anura; family Ranidae; genus Rana; species Rana kukunoris. The sequence goes on from CM056052.1 coordinate 276,692,691, forward strand.
GTGCTGTTATAGATCAGCAGGCTATAGTCAGTGCTCAGTCTGAGGCTGATCTGAAAGGGAGAGGATGCAGAGCGGCAGAACAGTGACTCCCGGTGGCGGAAGAGGGGTAGTACATGCTGGACTTGGTTCCAATGCTTTTCTGTTTTTGCAACAGGTTGGATAAATACATTCAGACTATTTCAAGTGGCAAAAGTACCCTTTTACCAGTCAAAAAGACATTCCGGGGTCCTACATTTTTTAAAAGGCAGCTCTTTCCTGTCTCAGGGCCCTCAAATTCCAGGCAGTATCGACGGCCGCCTGCGCGATCCAACTTTAACAGTAGATCGCAGGGACAGGCCCCTGGGGGTAAGAGACCATGGTATCGCAAGCCGACAAAACCAGCCCCTAAGTCTGCCTTATGAAGGGGCGCCCCCACTCTCGCGGGTGGGGGGAAGGCTTCGTTTCTGCTCAGAAGTTTGGGAAGCCAAGATCCCCGACAAATGGGTCCGGGCGTCTGTAACCACAGGCTACAGACTGGAGTTTCTAAAGTTTCCTCCGCCTCATTTTCAAGAGTCAAGGCTACCAAAGGATCCAGCAAAGAAGGCCTCGATGCTGGCAGCTTTGGATCACCTGCTTTGCCAGGACGTGATAATGGAGGTGCCAGTCCAAGAGCAGGGGCTAGGTTTCTATTCCAATCTCTTTGTCATACCAAAGCCCAACGGCGATGTCAGGCCAATCTTGGACCTAAAGAGTTTAAACGTTTACCTAAGGGTTCGTTCCTTCCGGATGGAATCCATCCGGTCAGCAGTCGCCACGCTCCAGAGGGACGATTTTCTGGCTTCCATAGACATAAAGGATGCTTACCTTCATGTACCAATCTTTCAGTCGCATCAAAGATTTTTACGCTTCACAGTGGGGCAGCGACACTTCCAATTCAGGGCGCTCCCCTTCGGGCTAGCCACGGCCCCCCGGGTATTCACGAAGATCCTAGCCTCAGTTTTGGCCAATCTAAGGATCCAAGGGGTCACAGTCCTAGCATACTTGGACGACCTTTTAATCATAGATCACTCACGGCCGTGTCTGCAACAGGCAGTAAACCTCACGGTTCAGTACCTCGAAAGGTTCGGCTGGGTCCTAAACCGGGAAAAGTCAGCGTTCCAGCCTACAAAGCAGTTGGAATACCTCGGCATGAGGTTAGACACAGAACAGCAAAGGGTGTTCCTGCCCCTTGTAAAGATCGAGGCTATCAAGGGGTTGGTTCAGTTGGTTCTAAGCAAGAAAAAACCAACTATTCGCCTGTGTATGCGATTACTAGGCAAGCTAGTGGCCACGTTCGAGGCAGTACCATACGCTCAGATCCACACTCGCGTCCTACAGGCAGCCATTCTAGCAGCCTGGGGCAAGAGAGCACATGCCTTGGAGTCCCCTTTGGCTTGGTGGTTGAACCCTCAGAATCTTCTAAAGGGAAGGTCCTTCAGCCCCGTTGTCTGGAAGGTAGTTACCACAGACGCCAGCCTGGCAGGCTGGGGGGCGGTCTTGGAGGGGTTCTCTCGCCAGGGAACTTGGGTGGAAGCAGAGAGGCAGCTACCCATCAATGTCTTGGAGATCAGAGCTGCTCGCCTAGCCCTCCTGGCATGGACCTCCAGATTACAGGGGTCCCCGGTGAGAATCCAGTCAGACAATGCCACAGCGGTGGCATACATAAACCACCAAGGGGGAACCAGGAGTCAGGCCGCTCAGAGGGAGGTGAGCTTGATTTTTCAGTGGGCAGAGGTTCATGTACCCTGCATTTCAGCGATATTCATTCCCGGAGTGGACAACCTGCAGGCAGACTTCTTAAGTCGCCAGATTCTGTCGCCGGGGGAGTGGTCTCTGCATCCCCAGGTCTTTCAGACAATCTGCCAGAAGTGGGGAATGCCAGACGTAGATATAATGGCATCCAGGTTCAACAAGAAACTAGACAGGTTCGTGTCTCGAGCGAGGGACCCTATGGCCTGCGGAACCGATGCGTTGGTTTGCCCTTGGCATCAATTCAAACTTCTATATGCATTCCCTCCGCTACAGTTACTTCCGCGCCTGTTGTGCAGGATCAGAGTGGAGCACAAGCCAGTCATTGTAGTAGCTCCAGCTTGGCCCCGGAGGACATGGTACTCACTAGTCCTGAGGATGGCAGTGGGAGACCCTTGGACTCTTCCTCTACGACCAGACCTACTTTCACAAGGCCCGATCCTCCACCCTACATTACAGCGTCTAAATTTGACGGCCTGGAGGCTGAATCCCTGATTCTCAGGGGTAGAGGTCTGTCTAGGCAGGTAATTCCTACCCTGATTAGGGCTAGAAAGCCGGCCTCCAGGGTGATTTATTAGAGGGTGTGGAGGAACTACGTAGGCTGGTGTGAATCCAAAAGATGGAATTCCCGCAAATATACCATTGATAGGGTGTTAGGTTTTCTCCAGCTAGGAGTGGATAAAGGCCGGGCTTTAAGCACAATCAAGGGACAGATTTCAGCTCTGTCAGTGTGGTTTCAGAGGCCGCTGGCCACCCACTCGCTGGTAAAGACCTGTCAAGTCACCAATTTGTCCATGGGACTTAAATCTTGTCCTGTCCACTCTACAGAAACAACCCTTTGAGCCGTTGGCTGAGATTCCTTTAGTTTTACTGACAAGAAAGTTGGTATTCTTGGTCGCCATAGTTTCGGCCAGGAGAGTGTCAGAGTTGGCAGCCTTATCGTGTAAGGAACCATATCTCATTCTACATAAGGACAGGGCAGTTCTCCGGCCCCATCCTGCCTTTCTACCAAAGGTTATATCCAATTTTCACTTGAACCAGGATTTGGTACTTCCATCCTTCTTTCCGAAACCCACATCTAGAAAGGAGGGGTTGCTGCATACCTTGGATATTGTCCGGGCCATGAAGGCCTATCTTAAAGCTACAGAAAAGATCCGGAAAACAGATGTGTTGTTCGTTCTACCAGATGGCCCCAAGAAGGGGCAGGCAGCTGCAAAATCCACCATCTCGAGATGGATTAGACAATTAATCATTCAGGCCTACGGTTTGAAGAGGTTGCCTCCTCCTTTGTCGGTAAAGGCCCATTCTACCAGGGCCATGGGCGCCTCCTGGGCAGCACACCATCAGATCTCTATGGCTCAGATATGCAAGGCGGCGTGGTCATCAGTCCACACGTTTACAAGGTTTTATCAACTAGACGTGAGAAGGAATGCGGATTCAGCCTTTGGGCAGGCAGTACTACAGGCTGCGGTTTAAGATCCTCGGGATCAGGGGCACCCTTGGGTGTAAAAAAAAAAAAAAAAATTCTTGACTAAGTTGGATTTATTATTATTATTTGAGTATACCTCTAAATTAAATCTCTTTTGAGAAGATGTCTCCCTCCCCTCATTAAAGCATTGCTTTCGGACATCCCATATAGTAATGAATATGCCGCTCTGTGTCCCTTGATGTACGAGAAAGAAAAAGGGATTTTTAAATATAGCTTACCTGTAAAATCCTTTTCTTGGAGTACATCACGGGACACAGAGCTCCCACCCCTCTTTAGGGGAACATTTTTGGGAGGCATACTGCTTGCTACAAAACTGAGGGACTCCCTCTAGGGGAGGGGGTTATATAGGGAGGGGACTTCCTGTTTGAGATTGCCAGTGTCCACACCTGAAGGTACTCCATATAACCCATATAGTAATGAATATGCCGCTCTGTGTCCCGTGATGTACTCCAAGAAAAGGATTTTACAGGTAAGCTGTATTTAAAAATCCCTTTTTTTTTTTTTTTAGACCCAGCGCTTTTAGCAGAGGTTAACAAATGGAAGGAACAATTGCTTCAATACTCTGCTCAAGAAATTGGAAAAACCATTGTATACCTAAATGGATCTTCTCTGGAGTGTCGTTTTAGGGAGTGCAATATGGGAAACCTAATTTGTGATGCTATGGTAAGTGACTGGAAATGAATGATCGACCCATTATATCGTATTTACGCTTATATCTTTTTAGATGTAAGTTTTCTGAAAGCAGTGAAAAAAAAAAAATTCTAAGCCTACATTTTGTCAGTCTGTAAAGGGCTTGCCAAGACACTTCTTGCCACTTTCTCCCAATAAATATTTTAAATTTATCCAAATTATCAGAGAGATACACCTAATTTCCGGTTAGATTATATCTACTGATCCCAGCACCCAGATGGAAATAAAACCCGAATGTAATGCGTGAACTACCGTTGATATCAGGTTAGATCAAATAAGATAAGATAAAATAAAATAGATGGAACTAGCAGTGAAGCAGCTATTCTAAGAAACAATGCAATTAAAACCAAGATATATCTCATTAACCAGTGAGTAGCCCACTGAAATAAATAAAATATTAACAGCGCTAAAATTTAAGCACTAACTACTCAAAAAATATGTTACCATATCCTGCTAAATAAAATAAAATAATAATAATTTTATTTAGCAGGATGTGGTAACATAGGTTTTTTTGAGTAGTTGGCGCTCAAATTTTAGCGCTGTTAATATTTCTTTTACTTCAGTGAGCTACTCACTGGTTAATGAGATATATTTTGGTTTTAAATATTTTAAATTTGTTATCCCTTAATTTTCTAATTTCTCTGAAACGGTCCAGCGCCCACCTACTGGGATATATGTAGCGGATTTTAAATTCGACCATTGTCCTAATAAGGTACAGACTAGAGAAAACGAAAACAATACAGTAAAAAGCACATGTACTGAAATGTGGGGATGTGGCCATGCACACAAGCGGTGCCGGGACAAGATCATCTAAAGCCCAGGATGAACATGCCAAATTGCGCCCCCCCCCCCCAAGATGTATGAACATTGTGTCAGCAAAAAGCCCCCCCAAAAAAAATCGTGCGCTAAGGAATTCTCAACAAGGTATCAGGATTTTTATTTAAGTTTTGGACATAGTGGAGATGGATTACAACTCCTGTTTTTATTGCTACCACATGCCCCATTGGGGGTATTCCCTCCTCTATCCTGTTTACCGTTATCATTAAATGTGAAAGTATAGAAAAAAAACAAATTTGAGGTTGTCACCAGAACAGGAATAGAAGGGAAGCCTTCCAATGGAGAAAAATATTGCATACAACAAAAGTGTCAGAGTATAATTCATAATGTTTTGTTGAGAATTCCTAGCATGCTGGTCCACATTTATTGTAGCTAAAGGAAAATAAGCGAATGGCCACAATAATCTAAATTTTTAAACAGCGATTGTTCGACACCTTGTATGCTGAACTGTTGATACCAAGTCTTAGATGTTTTTTTACTGTGATGCTGAGATTACTATGATGCTAAAATTATTATGTGATATCTCATCTATTATTGTGCGACGTTTTATCAGTTTCTGATTCTCAACTTTTATTCTGCTTAAAATCAAACAAATTTGACATGAGAAAAATCCAGAAGCATGCTATGCAGAGTTTCCGGGCCCATGAATGCAACAGTTCCACCAATGTTTTCTGATAATATGCGGTAATCATCCTATACAAAAAACACCTTGCAGTGTCTGCCCTCCCTGTTTTACTTACCTGAGCCCCGGATTTCCATGGGCGCAATCCCGCCATTGCTCTCTACGGGTTCTCGGCTCTTCATTGAATAGTTTGATAGCAGCGCAGAGATTGGCTCCCGCTGCTGTCAATCGAATCCAATGACACGGGCGTCGCCACTGAATCCTGCATTCGGCAGCTACGGTTGCCGAATGCTGGACATGGGAGCGCGCCCACAAGGTAACTTCCTTAGGAAAGTGCTTGACAAAGGGGGTTATCTGATGCGGGGAGGAGCCAAGAGCTGCCGTGGGACCCCAGTAGTGGATATTTGGGGCCACTCTGTGCAAAACAAACTGCACAGTAGAGGTAAGTATGACATGTATGTTATTTAAAAAAAAAAAAAAAAATCGAGCCTATAGTGATAAACCATATGTGACCCCTCAGGAACAGTCCAGGCAGATATATCTTGCACTTTTTTTCACCAAGACGGTAAACAGTTTCAGTACAGAAGGGCTTTGTACAGGAAGTCCATAGGATAAAACCAACAAAACAATTTTTTTCCTCCCCCCGATTTAAATGGGTGCCCCTAATGTGTTCTCCAAAACGAATGTCCAAGACTTGTTTTTTTTTTTGTGGTGCCAGCATCTTTACTATGGGCACCTGGCTGTGACAGCTTGTGGCTTCACAGCCTGGTGCACACTGCGCATGTGCTACATTCTGTGACTGGTCCTGAAGTCTTCTGGGGCCTGTCATGGGAGGAGAACTCCTCCTGCTTCCGATCACCTAAGGCATGGGTCTTCAAACTATGGCCCTCCAGTTGTTCAGGACCTAAAATTCCCATCATGCCTAGTCATGTCTGTGGATGTCGGTGTGTTATAATGCCTCATGGGATGTGTAGTTCTACAACAGCTGGAGGGTCGTAGTTTGAGGATCCCTGGCCTAAGGCGACGAGAACGTAAGTGGGAGCGGGTACCTGTCAAAATTGGGTACCCTCCTCCCCCTTCTCCCCAAAAGCTGTTTCACAAACAGGCGCCAGGAGAAAGCCTTAAAGCGGAACTTCCCCTTTTGGGTGGAGATCCACTTTAATGATATTTGAGTACCAGGTAGGGCGTGGTTCCTGCTGCAGGTCTGCACCTGTTCTGTAGTCGCAACCACCTGAACAGAAAAACAAGCTGGATGCTTGCGGGTGCCATTAATCCTAATGGCTTGCTGCATGCACTGGGAATTGCATCTGCACTATGAACTATGGTGCACCTGAAGTTCCCGTGCAGGCTGTGATTTCTCAAATGCTGCAGGGATTTTTTTTCCTTGCATTTCAGGTAGCATGGCAGCCCACTCAAGTGAATTGGCTGCCATGCCTACACAAAACGCGGCTTGCACAGCCACATGTGTGAACCGAGCCCAAGATGTGGACCTATGAACAAAGGCTTTTCCCACTCACAACTTTTTAAAGCCTCCAAGATTCAAGACCCCGAACAAAATACGATTAGGAGAAAAAGTTTTTTCTCTTAGGGTCCTTTCACACGGAGCGGACCGTTTTTCTGTCCGTTCTGTCCGTTCCGTGTGTCCGTCGGCTCAGCGGGGGGTCTCCGCTGAGCTGTCGGGCGGACAGGGCGGTCCCCTCACACTGTGCAGGGACCGCCCTGTCTCTCTTCCGCTCTCCCCTATGGGGAATCGGATGGAAACGGACAATCTGTCCGTTTGCATCCGATCCGTTTGGCCGGACAGAAGAAAAATAGGACATTCTTCCGTCCGAAAAAACGGATGCGGATCTTGCGGACGTTAGCGAATGCATCATCCGCTAACGGATCTGCTCCCATAGGGGCCCATTACAAGTCGGTTAACGGACTTGTAATTAGCAAACCGTTCGTCCGCTAGTGTGAAAGGGCCCTTACTCAGTCATTAACCCTGGACCATGTGTCTACAATCCTGCCAGTACCACACAACATGTGTGAATAGTAAAATGTAGTCCATAGTGTTTTTATACAATATGCTAAAGAATTAATGTCCTTTTATACAATATGTTTTATAACCTCAGATTTCCAATAATATTCGAAATCCAGATGAAATGAATTGGAATCATGTTTCACTATGCATTATAAATGGTGGTGGAATCAGATCATCAATTGATGAAAGATCAAATAATGGTATGTATTTTCACACATTAGATCTTGTGCTGGAATCTGTTTCTTGTGTAAAAGATTGTTTACCATCAAGGAAAGCAGAACTTTCAGCTTTAAATGGATACTATAAGCTGGCTAACTCAACATATTTGAAATGTAAACCACAGGTGTTATCTTGTGGACATCCATTGGTTGTACTTTTATACAACTTGTGATAAGCAGATGTGTATGGGTTGTGGCTATAGACCTGTTGAAAGATAACCATGCACAATAACAAGAGTTTAGCATAATTGGAAACACACATTATCACCCTTGGAAGCCCCACAGGCCTAATCTGAGTAATGGCTGCGTTATGCCAGGAGCAGGCTATATTTCACCAACAGTAGATGATATATTGACATTTTTGAATGCTGAAAGAAAGAGAACAAGCTATGGCTGGATCACTAGAGGGATTCAAAACCAGCTCAAGTCAGATGAAACTTTTTTTATTTTTCTCCCTCCACAGGCTGTGCAGAAAAGCGGTGCTTTTTGTCTTCCCAGGCTTATACCTGGACTGTCATACCAAATGACCTATCAAACTAAATCTAGGGCCATTGACCTGTTAATAAACCTACCAGATATGTCTAGGTCAGCGAAGGACCAGCAGTCCAATACAGTAGGGTTACCTTAACTTTGAAAATGCACACTTGATCCATACAGCTACCATATGTTATATGCAATAATCTGTGCTGCAACACCTGTGCTATGTCAATATCTGTCCTTGTGTCCGACATGGGGGTCACATATCACCTTACAATTACCTGTACCATCTAAGAACTTGAGGTTTCATTTTGGACTTCAGGTTATTGTTTGGACAAAGGTCCCAACTTGTTTTTTTGGGCCCATTTTTAAAATCACCTGTTGCATGTGGCAGGTAAGTTGCCATTTACACCCCCATCCACCTAATTTAATTTCTTCTGGACACAAAAGGTTTTGAGGGGCCTGATACAAATCGCCACTGGGATACTCTTATGGAAGTGTGGGCCATGGGCTGACATTAATGTATTGGGGAAGGGGGGGGGGGCATATGCTAGCAAACCCTACTGCTTTAAGGATACTGCTACATATTCTATATTCTGTGAAGAAGCGTAATTTTGATTTTTAGTAAAAACCAATATAAAAGGATACAACTGACAGTCTAGCTAGCAGATTAATGCAGATACCTTCTGCCAATAAATCGGGCCCCACCAAATCATTTTTATTACATGGTAGTTCTGGTTGAAAAAAACATCCATTGTGTTCAACCAGTGGACAAAACAAAAACTATAAACTGTGCTCTGCTGGGGGTTTTCGCCTTCTTCTGGATCAACTGTGGGTATAGAATTGGGTATATGGGATTGTATGATATTATTATATATATATATATATATATATATATATATATATATATATATATATATATATATATATATATTTTTTTTTTTTTGGTTGAACTGGATGGACTTGTGTTTTTTTTTTTTTGTTTTTTTTTTTTTAAACCCAACTATGTAACTATGCATCCACAGATCCCAAAAACCACAGCTGATCCTGGGGAAAGCACAACAAAAATAAAAACATGAAAAGGCATTGTTCAGTTTGTTCCAATAGGCCTACTTGATCCCCCTAATGCAATCGGATAATCTTTAGACCAACATTAAGGCTGGGTTCACACCTATGCGAATTGGTTGCGGTTTCAACCGCATCCAAAACGCAGAACATTTCTAAAGACATTGTTTTCAATGAGGCTGGTTCACATATGTGTGATGCATTCGCACTGCGCATTGCCGGAAATCCGTATGCGTTGTGGAGTCCTTGCGGTGCGGCTCAGGTGCAAATTCAGTCCCATTATCTTCTATGGGTACGCAGCTGATTCGCAGATGTGTTCAGTTCTCTTCAGGAATTTCTCTCATTCAGCTCAATACATTTCTCCCCCACTCTCCTCTCACTCAGAACTTCCCCCAGGTCTCCAAATTCGCAGCAAAAACTGAGCTAATCTGCTGAACACTTCTCTTATCTTTGCAGAGACATTACAGAGCTGAAATTCACACCGCACAAGTGTGAACCCAGCCTAAATTCAGCTCAGTTTATAATTTCTCATCGCTGAGGTAATTTTAATAATGTAGAGCAAGAAACTTCTAAAATTTCAGAATAAATGTATTCATCATTTGATACAAGGAAAACTCCCACCTGCTCCTTTTTATGCATTTCACTCCCCCTGAAGCTTAGTCATATTCATCTGACCAAAGTGGATTTTGCCTGTATCGAATTAAATTAATAAATGTCTCTTAGAAGCTGGGCGGCTCCCTTTTCTGTTTCTTGCGTTACTATTGTTGGCGGTAGAGCAGGGGTGTGGGTCTTGTAGCCATGATTTTGCACCTTCTCTACATTCTCTTCAGATTAACAACATCTTGTATTAATTAAATCATGTTTATGCAATATAATTTGTCAGAATTGTATACACAATCATTTTTTACTTTCATTAAAATACTTCAAAAATGATGTGGGGAATTTTAAGTGGTTAGAAGAAATGTTTTATGTGGAGGGGGAAAGAAGGACATAAATGTTAAATTACCCATTTAAATATGTTTTTGGTGTTTCCTGTTGAGATCAAATACAGTAATTTTCTGTGCTACTAATTTCTCATACATTTTTAGTAGAAGTTAGCCATTTATAGTAAATTGAAGTATTTTATTTCCTGACCATGTCTTGGAAATATTAACTCTTATTATTTCAACAAGTCGCCTACTTTAACAAACAAGCCAATGCTCTTGGCATCATACTTTCCGTCTCTGCTGAGTTTTCAGCTGTGTGAATGTTTGTATGCCACCTCCTAAAGAAATAGAAATAAAGATTTAAAAGCTTTCCAAATATTCCAACTGCTTAAAGCATTCTGGGGAGTAGAAAAATATTTATTAGCTAGTTATTTAAAAAAAAGCCTGCATGCTGGGTAGTAAGGGCTGCTTTTTTCAGAGGGAACTTGAGACTTTCTTCAAGCCCCACTGAAGAACAGAAATGGATATGCAGCCAGACATAGCAATCTCATTTTCAGAGTCTTAAAGTGCTTCTAAAGCCTAAACCTTGTTTTACCCTAATGCATTTTCTATATTGAGGTAAAAAATATTTAGGTATATCATCCATGCCCCTTCCCCACATATACTTAAAGGGGTTGTAAAGGTTCTTCTTTTATTTTCTAAATGGGTTCCTTTTGAGCTTGTGCATTATTGGGTCACTTACCTTTTCCTTCTAAATGTATTTTTTTTCTTTGCTTGAATTTCTCACTTCCTGTTTCTCCTCAGTAAGCTTTCCACCATCACCCGAGCGGTGGAAAGTCATTTAGAACAGCTTACTGAACACCTTACTGAGAAGGATCAGGAAGTGAGAAATTCGGACAAAGAAAACAAAGAGAAAAAAAAAACATTTAAAAGGGAAAACAAAGGAAAAAGGTAAGTGAACCAACAATGTACTAGCTAAAAGGAACCTATTTATAAAATAAAGACAAACCATTACAACCCCCTTTAACTGAGCCGTCACTCTATTGCTGTGCCCATTTGTAGCAGCTCTCCCCACTCTCAGACTTGGTGAGGCAGTGGGATCCTTTGGCCCCCACTGCTGTCAGTCAAATCATGTGGCGAGGAAGCAGGAGGCGGGGAAGAGCCATCCTGCCTGTGTCTATAGACACAACGTGGCTGTGGCTTGGTACACCTAGAAGAGGAGCCAAGAAGGCTGATGGGGAAGCTCGGAAGAGGATCAGGGCCGTTCTGCGCAGTTCTTTTGCAGAAGTACCATGCAATCCAGTTGCAGCGTGTTTCCAAAAGTAGTGCATACACTACTTTTGGTGCAGTGCAAAATTGCACTGCACTGAGCTGCACATGAATTGCACAGGAATGCGCAGAGTGTTGCACAAAGTGATTGTAAGGCCCCGGTCACACTTGTGCAACTTGTCCTGCGACTTGGGACTGCAAAGTCGCATTACAAGTTGTACACCATGATTTCCAAGAAGTGCCATTTATATCCGTGCGTCTTTAAATCGTAGCGGCATCAAAGTAGTCCCTGCACTACTTTTGTCCGAGATGTACACAGGCATTGCTTTAAGTTAGCGCAAAAATGCACGATTTTAAAGTCACACAAGTGGGAAAGGAGCATAAAGTTTTGTTTAGTTTATTTTTATAGAAAATACTTACCTGCACTGTGTAATGGTTTCGCACAGTACAGCCTGGATCCTCTGCTGCTTATGGCCCTTCCCTCCTGTCCTGTCGAGGGCCCACACAGCAAGCACCTTGCTATGGGGCAGCCGAGCTGCAGCTCTGTGTGTCTATTCAGACATCGGAGCTGCCGTTCAGCCCTGCCCCCTCCTGATTGCCTAACCGACTTTGACAGCCACGGGAGACAATGGTGCCACTGCCATGTCCCCGGCAATCAGGAGGAGAGTCCCAGACGGCAGGGGGACTCGTGGACATCGCTGGACAGAGATGGGGTTTGGGTAAGTATTGGGGGTGCTAGGGTGGCTGCTACACACAGAAGGCTTTTGTCTTAATGCATAGAATCCAAAAAAACAAAAAAACTTCTGCCTATACAACCACTTTAATTTTCCTATCTAGCTGAATGAAGAAGATAGATGGGTTTGTGTTAGAATTTTTGTGATTTCTTTATAAATTATTGGTGTGTGTGTGTGTGTGTGTGTGTGTGTGTGTGTGTGTTTTTTTGTTTCGACAAACTTCCTCTTGGTTTTAAACTCGGTGGGGAAGGATTAGAAACTGTTTTTTTTTTCTTGCTGTCATCGTTGCCATTCGTATGCCCTTTTAGTTGATAGAACTTAAATTTCTGTCTGTCTTAGATTAAAAACCCATTTGCCTAATTTCTTGTATTAGTCACATGGGCAAAATAAGGTGAGGTCTCACCAGCGGGGTCACAGAATGCAATGAATATCAAACGGCTCATTTAACTCTCACCCAACCAAAAAAAATAAAACTGTGGGTTGGATTTGGGCCACCTTTCCTGGGGGGCTTTTATACCACTCTCCCTCACCACGTCTTCTCTGCAGCATTTTGGTTGGTTATTGGAGCTTAGGCAAGGGGATGCACGTGACATTGTTTTGAGCCTAATGATTGGCTGCCCATGCTCCCTTCTATCCAAAAGTCCTACCCTGTTGGGGCTTTGGCAGTACGGGGGGGGGGGGGGGGGTTGGCCTGGAAGTGTGGCTCAATAGATTTAAAGGCCAGGGGGAAGTCGTGGGACATCTGCAGGCATATAGGAAGTTTCGCCCCTTTTAGTCCCTGTTCACATCAGTGCGATATTGCATGTGATTCGCACTGCAGAGCAACAGATAGATCGTATGGCTGAATTTGCATTTGTAGCGCCCCCTTACTTTCAGTATGGGCACTACGCTAAATTTGTTTGAAATTGAGGAGCTGCTGTTATTCCAGAATTGTCCTGTGGGTCAGTCTGCGTCCCAGGGGTATGGTCCCACCCCTGGGCGACAGGTGGCGCTAGAGGGGTTCTGGCAGAGCTTCTTTTCCCCAGCAGCCAATTGGAGGAGTTGAACCTCGCGGGGCATGCTGGGGGAGGGTATATTTGTGACATGGGCCATCTTGTCTGGGTTCTTCTTCCCTGCGCGGGGTCCAGGTTTCAGGTGCGGCATCCACCTTCAGGGTGCGTGCATCCACGGACCCCGCCGGCATGGCCCACCTGGCCAGAGCTGCATGTTCCATGGAGACTCATCCAGATGTTGAAGGGGGTCCCAGTGACTTACTGGGTCCCCAACTTTGCTGAAAGATCCCAGGCTGTGAGCCGTTCGGTGGGGGATCGGCTTGAGGAGAACCCGGAGGCAGGTTATCCAAAAGGGCTTGAACGAACCATCAGGGATCTGGTCACTGGGACCTGACAGGTATATGTCAGCTGTCAGTCATTGACCATTTATTGCATTTACTGGGAGGATTCACTCAAACCTAATTTGTTCTCTGAACTACTAGGCCTGTGGCAAAAGCCCAAGCCAGGCCTGTGGCAGAGGTCTGTTCCTCTCAGCAACCTAAAAGTGACGTTTCGGCTGCCAGGCTTGTGGCAGAAGTCTGTCCGGGAGCACTTCACCCACTCTGACTGGAGTGGCGACGAGTTCTACATATAACTGAAAGCAGGCGTGCTTACCTTGTTATCCAGGCCTGATACTGCACTGTTCTCTACTGCTTCATCAACCTTTTCTGTCCTACCTCCTGTTGATGTTGGCTGTGCCAGGCCTTGAAATAAAGCATTTGAAAAACCATTTGATGACTGGACATTCGCTCACTGCTACTACTCACTGCCACTACCCCTAGACACACCCCAGGGTAACTTAATACGCCAATCCCAAACAACAACCAGCGGCTCCTTCGAGTTTGGTCTGAATGCAATGTGTAGCGCTCATCCCCGGAA